>VXAL01005435.1:55873-131422 GCA_013399475.1 Chauna torquata | reverse complement strand
ATGGCTCACTTGCTGGTATTAGTTTTGCTAATTTTCATTAGCATATTAATATACGTGTAGCAGGGGTAAAAATAACTACATCTTCTTTCTTTCCCTTTGCAGGCCCTCTACAATTCAATTAAGAATGAGAAGCTTGAATGGGCAGTGTAAGTATACTGTATGGGTTTTAAGAGTTTAAAAATAGTACCTGTGTAGTAATCAGTTTATAATTCCTATGTCACCATCTGAGTGGGCTCCAAAGCCTGTAGAAGATAGCCAGCGTATGTAATGAGTTTGCTTTTCAGTTAATGAATGACCTGGCAGTACTAACTCGTCTGTTTATCTATTGAGGGGAGTTGTTAGTGATAGGAGCCAACTGCATTTGTAAGGAAAGACGACATTTCATTTAGTAGGAAACTTCAGCCTGAAAAGAGAGAAATGAAATCTTCTGTTGTTCTATGACTGCATAAATAAAACAGTTGCTGACTTCTCCCTTTATCTTTCAGTACATTGTGTCAGAACTACTGAATAGAAACACACATCTTGGATTGAGTTTCCTGCTGTTGGTTTATTGTCTTGGTTTGTCTCCTGATTAGCTATGGATAACTTGACAACAACATAATATGAAAGATGATAAATCGGACAAAGTCTGATATCCCTCCATCCTTAGCTGCTTTTGACAGGCTGACACTTGTTAACTACTGAAACATTGCAGACAAGAGCAAGCTTCCATTTCTGATCATGTTAAATTGACATCTCTCTGTGCTTAGGTTTTATGTGGTCAAGGTATGCCAGCAAAGAGTAGAAGGGTCTGCTTTAGATCTTGCCTCTTGTGGAACAGTGGATTTTGGAGTAAAGTAGAAGAATGATGTCTTTATCTGCGTGGATTTACCTATCTGAAACCTCACCTTCTTGAGACTGCATGCTCCTGCATCTTTTGTGCTAGCAGTCCTAACCTCTGCCACAGGTCTTGCAGGCCCACTGGCTTCTGATCTTCCTGAAGTTTATAATCTGCAAGTCAATGTCTTGCCAAGGCATAAAACCCCTCTTAAAAGGGCTGCTTATCCCAACTGGGATTGCAGCCCTTGTACCGAAATAGGTTAGATAATGTCAGGGTAGTGAGGAAGATGTGCTGGTAATGAGAATCACCAAGAAGTGCAGTCTCTGATGAGCCTTTGTGAGAAGCAGAGTTAGAGACATTCCCCCAGACCATGTATTGCATCTAGAATATGCTATGTGAATCTTACGTGTCACAAAGTCAAAGCTCTTTGCAGGACACTCTCTCATAGGCACTTTAGACCCAGCAGAATCTGTTACGACTTTCATGACATCAGAATTTTCCTCCAGTTCTTGGCAAGAGACCATATTGTGTCTAATCCATTTGGGCAGCCTCCAGGTGGGAACTGGCTCATGCCTGGCTCTGCTCCCGTGAGTTTCAGTCAAAGTGATTTATGAGATAGTCTGCTTCTGTATAGGTAATAACTCCTTTGGCATTCACATAGTGCAGTCCATACGCCTTGCTAATGAATTGTTTTGGGGGCAAAAAAATGCGAGCAGACTAGAAGAGGGGGAAACCAGAATCTTAAATAAGGCTTTAGGATGTGGATATAAAGCAACTGAGAAAGATAGCTGGGACTGATGTGAAAATTACTTTCTATTCTGAGAAACAAAGCTCATTCTGGACAAAGCTGAAGAGGAAGTACCTTTAGTTTTAGGCCTGAGAGGGCTGTCTGGGAAAGGGAGCATGAAGATGTCTGTCCTCACTGTTACACAGCTGTAGGTTGGTGTAAAGTAACCCCAAGAAGCCTCAGAACTGCCTGAGCTGGGGGGAGAAGGCACGTTACTATCTCTTGCTCTGCTACAGAGAAGGATGAACGGGAAAGAGATGTGGTCAGTTTTGCTGTGACAGGGTTGAGGAAGATCCTCTCTGTCTTTTCAAAGAGTATTCCTTTTCTTCCCCTGATGGAGTTGGCTGGGGAAAAAGTGGGAGATAGGGCAATGTGGAAATAAGGCTGCAAAACCCAGCATAAGCTCCCTCATGATGCTGGTATGATGAAGGAACACCTTTCGTCTAGCCAAAATCCCCTTGAGGATCTAAGGCTCTTACGAGCTAAGCAACAGTTTAAGAGCTTCTCTGGCAGTGCATTATTGCTGGATTAATGGCTGTCAATAAGTCTTTAGGCAGGGGAGGCTAACAGTGATGGGTGAGATGGGGGAGACTGCTACTTGATCGTTATCACACTAGTTACAAGCTAGGCATGTCATCATCGTAAGTGGGTTGCTGTCTGTTTCTTGTAGAATTACAGTCTGGTCCTAAGCCCACTGAGAGAAAAGGCTACCATTCATTCCAAGTTTGTAGTCAAGAGAAGTGGCACCTTAATCAGCAGATACGCTCTTCATTTATTTCCATGGGCATTCGGTAGGAGAAATATTCATTTATCCTTTATGAACAAGGAAACATGAGTACAGCTCTGAAGAGAAAATTGCATTACAATTCCTTTTCTGCAGTAGTTCCAGGTTCAAGTTCTCCAAAAGGTTAAAAGCGAATCACATGCCATGATCTGTAAAATAAACAAATCTGACCCAGAATCTATGGAGAACTGGTAAATGTGGATCTTGAGTGCATACTTCCCCCATCCCCCAAAGTTTTTGATTATTTTTCACAATAGAACTGCCAGGAGGTGTTCTGCCATTTACTTTGATTACTTGCTGTTTCCTTTTGCCTGCCTGCCTTGAGAAAAGCAGTATGGGAAAATTAACCATCAGTTATATGATTTCTCTGTCTCATATCCCATGTTTTCTCTATCCTGCATACCATTCTAGATCTCTCCTGTCTGTTAGACAATAGTTCATTTCCTTGAATCACAAGTCAAGCACAAAGTAGTGATCAGGCCTCACTGAAGTCATTGGCAGAAATTCCTACTGAATGCAGTGAAGCTAGGTACTGTTTCATCCAGATGGTCCAATGCAACCTATTTTCAGTGTGCTGAGGTCACTGGAACCACCCTAGTTTGGTGCGTTTAGCCACAATTGTTGTGTCATAATTTCTAATGCATATTAAACTTCCCCAAGGGACCTGATTTTTCAGTGAGATTTTTCATACGTGAATGGTAACCTCTTTTTCTGCCCTGACATCACCTGTGAGACTAAATGAATTCAAGATCCTGTGAACACGAATGTTGAGAAAAGATAACATTGATGAGAGGGACCTGGGTGTATTCTTTTCAGTATGTAAAGGCTGATGTAGAGGAGGAAAGTGTGAATTATTCTTCACACCCATTGTGGATGGGCTTATATTTGAAACAAGGGAAGCTTGGGTTGAACATTAAGAAAAACTTTCTAGCAATAAGCCTTTTAAACCAGGAAGTAGCCTCGCCAGGACAAGCTATGAAAGTTCTTTCACTGGAGGTTTTCATGAACTGTTTGAACAAGTATCTGTCCAGAATGGATTAGGAAGAGTGGATTCAGCCTTGGAGCTGAAGAGATGGATTAGCTGACCTCTTAACATCCCTTTCTATGATTTTACAGCCTAGGTTTTGTAGGTGTTTCTCATCCTTTGGCTTTTGCACCAGTCATTGTCAGCTTTCAGATGAATAAGAAAAATGAGTTTGATTTCAAAGGTGCCAGAGCTAAATATGTTTTGTTTGCTTGATATCTACATGGAAACACAATGGTGAACTTTATTGTTCTCTGTTGCTTGTAATACTATGTCTGCTTCCAGCTGCAGGTGATAAGAGTAATAAAACAATCATCTTAAAATAGGCTGAATGTTGATCTAGAATTAATATATGAAATCCCAAGTTGCTGCTTACAAAATTGCAGAAATCAAATGGCTGCATTTGAGCCAGTTGTACCACGAAAGCTTTCTCCAAGCAAGACATTGTAGTTTTCAGGAGAATCCTGTGTTTTTTGACCAGATGATGACACAGTTTTCTTCCCACAGAATTTTAGACATGGAAGCGGTATCTTCTCTTGTTCTGCAGGGCAGAACTTTCTCTTGAACTGCACTGAAAAACCAACTCCTTCTGGCCAGACCAGAATAGGTCTTTGAGACAGTGATGGTGGAGAAGAGCAAGGTTGTGGGAAAAGGCCCCTGCCAAATAATTTCTGTGCTTCCTGTTGCAAACTGGGATGCTGAGACTGAGCTGGTTATAATGACATATGTGCTGATGCTCAGTTTTTTCTAGGTCAAATCCAGAAATCTCTCCCTATTATAATTACCACTTCTTCTCTCAAGATCTAGGATGTTTCCTGTTTGCAACTTAACGATTAGTTTTAGAGAGGGGACAGGTGGTAATCACCTGGCTCTCCTTTCTTCTCTCCTCCCTTTGGGAAAGATGCCATGGGGAACTTCTTTCCACTGGTTTCTCAAGTCAAGTTCCTGATACAAATGCTATCCATCCCACAGATTTGTATAATTATGTGTTACAAATACAAATTTTGTTTAAAATGCCAGTTTTTAAATTGATGAACCCAGTCTTTTGCCTTGCTGTTACATGTAGGTTTTCTATTTGAACAAATAAGGATAAGCAGACTTCTAAAAATGAAGGGCTTGACCCTATCTGTCCAGATTATAGAGTTTGAAGTTTTCCAGGGCATGTCCTCAAATCAGACCACAGGGCAGTACAGAAGTGTTTTTGTTACCGAGAGAACTGGATGGTGTTTTTCTCCCAAAAGACAAAAATGGAACCTTGTTGCATGGGGTCTTTTTGGGAGAAACAAAAGTATTTCTTCACCAAAATGGCAACGTCTGTATTTCTGAGTATGTTTCAAATCTATGTTTAAGGGGCAAACTTTTTCTGGTTTCAGTGATCATGCATTCGAGAAGAAAAATATTGCTGTTTCAATGCAGTGTCTTCAAATGACAGAACAAGCAGATTATCACTTTGGTGTGCTGATTCTCATGAGCAGCCAGTGCTCTAGTGTCCTGCTTTGTCTGTAGGTCCTTTTCCAAAGAGACTATCTAAAGGAGACGGAACTGAAGCTCTTCCTTTTGGGAAACCATGCAAATATCATTTACCATAAGTGGAGTCTTGGATAAGCTCTACAGATGATAGCCTTTTCTTGTCACCAGTACTCTGCAGAGCAGAGATGCTAGTAGTCAGTTTCCATCCACAAGAGCATTCACAGCCATCAGCCCATTTCAGTCATCAGAGGAATCAATGCCATGCCCAGAGCCAGGAACAATCTCCCTCTGCTGGGAGGGACAGAAAGGACAGAAAACCTGGTAAGATTCTTGCAAACTTCATGATAATGCCTTGCTACTGAAATCTGTGTTGGAACTGACATTTTTTTTCCTTCCCCCAAAGGCACAAAGATTTTGTTATAGCTTGTGCCCTATGGAAAGGAGAGGCATTGAGCCTGCCTCTGGCAGGAACATGAGCACTGCCTGTGTGATACTAGATTCATGACTCTGAATATGCCTGCACAGAGACACTAGCCAGTGACTGTTAACTGCATCACTGGAGGCCTTCAGGCTGGGGGCATTACAGGACTTGAATCATCCATGACAGCCGTCTGAGGACGAGGAAATAGTTTCACCCCACACAGTCTAGGCTTTCAAACAAAGATCAGTTTTCTGGTGTACGTATCCAGAGGCCAGCTGAATTTTCTGCACCTCCTCCTTCTTGCAGCCGTACCCTAAAGCTGGTGAGGAGTAAAGTCAAATTGACATGTCCTTGTTTTACTGTCCATCCAGTTTTGAGCTGTTCCTCCAACGGCTTCAGTCCTGGGCAGTCCTGCAAGAATATGTCTGGTTTAGTCAGCCATTTATCACTTTTTTGCTAACTAATCTATGGAAGAGTATGTACTTTTATCAGTCCCCAGCTGACTCCATTCCTGACCGGTACTATTCATCCGACTTTGGAGGGTACACAACCAAGGACTGTTACCTGAACTGTTTTGCTGCTTTGAAACTCCTCCCAATCCTCCTGCTTTCTTCTTATTCTTGACCACTGAGGTAACATGAAGCATTTGAAGAAGTGGGTCCCAGAATCCCTGTTTTTATTTCAGCTACTGTTAGATATTCAAGATCAGAGGGAGATGGAGGCTCCTCAGCTGTTCATCCATTCCTTCATATTCTCTGTAATGAGTCTCTCTTACCTCTCCGGTTCCCGTCACTGTGTCTTACATGGCTCATGCATCTTGACCTGCAAACTGTCAGAGTGTCCAGCTCTCACAAGTGCATGAGGCCTCTGAGTCTCAAGGATATCCCATTTTCACTGACAGTTTAAAGGGCCATTTAAAGGTCTGTTCCCTGCTACCAGTAGTCAGGACAGCAGATGCCATTATGTCCTTCTCTGCCCTGTCTGCGATTGTCTTTTGAAGGATTCCTGTTTATTAGCTGCCCCAGAGATGCCGAGTTCAAGAGCACCACCCCCAGCATTGGTGCTGTCCAGGATCCCCACGGCTGCTCATCACAGCTCCTGTGGCTGGTTGGATAAGTGCACAGGTGCATTCCCACAGGACAGGATCAGTACAGGATGATGTGCTTCCATGGATCCAAAGAAGATAGCGCATTCCAAAAAATCCTAAGCCATTTACTACAGTAGGTCTCTGCTGACAAGGAGAAATCCACTGTGTCCTTGGCTGAGATCCCAGAATTCACAAGGCACTTATATGTGACAAATCAGCTTGATTGCTAGTGCCCTAGGAAAGATTTTAGTCTGGATTAGGCACCATGAACAACACAGAGACTTGCGTTGAGAGAATGTGCTCCTGGAATGGACACATGTAAAAATTATGTGTTGCACAGTGTTCTGGCCTTGCCACTTGCTATTCAGAGCAGTAGGCACAGGAAAGGTGGGGACAATCAAAATTTTCAGGAATTCCTACATGTTTTGGCTTGGGAGAGGGCTTCAACCAAACTGTGCAGAAAGAAATCCGTATTGCTTTGACCAACAAAAAGTTTATTGCGGATGTCTCTGTTCTGGAGTGGAAAAACACATACTGAAAGTCTGGAAGATGGAAGGACTGGTCTCCCTTGCAGGAATCACATCTTCCAGTAAAAGTTTGACTGCCCTTATTAATCAGAAGACCTTGCCAGACAGCACCACGAGGCTATGGTGCACCACCATAACTACATCTCTACAACTGAATCAAATGTCTGGCACCTTTCTGTGGCTCTCAAGCCAAATGTCAGTGTGTAGCACGCATATCCATACTGCTGAAAAGTTTTACCCTCCAGAAGAAGGTGCTTGCCTTTGTACAGCCTGTTGGGGTGGTCTTTGACCACTGTGGCTGGAAATTGGGAGCATGCTAGGCTTAGACCATGCCAGGCATGAAGTAACATGAGAGGTGATCAAATTCAAATAGTTGGCAACATTCCCTGGCACTGCTGAGTTCACTGATACGGCCTCTGTATCTCTGGATTTGGTTTCCTTGTTGTCACATTAGTCCATTGCCCTAGTATCTCCTCAAATTAAATTCCCCAGGAAACCATTTCAGTGAAGGCTGGGATATCACAGATTGTCCCTGTAGCCTGCAGTTCTAGGGAGATGTTTCTTGGGGTGGTCATTTGCATAAGCAGAAGTTGCAGCATGTCCCAAGAGGAGCTTTTGGACTGATGTATGCCTTGCTAATCCTTGTCAGATACACGCCTGTGAACGTATGCAAGTTTGGAAGTTTTTCTTTGGGTGATGGAGTTTGCCATCTGTGCTGATCATCTGGGTCCAGTGAAATGCAGCAGCTTGAAGTTTCACCTTCCTCCCCCAAGTAACCATCATTGCACTCAGGTGTTAATGATTTTTTTGTCAGGTGCTGGTTTTAGGAGAAGCGTTTCTACCATATCCTTCAAATGTCAGCCTTCAGCCTCCCTCTTGCACTTTTGCCAGTCACCTGGAGAGGAATGTGTGGGGACTCCAAAGGAGACACGGCTGCTTTGTAATCTGACACTATGATTCCGACCCAGAGCAACATCTGCCCAGAGTCAGTGGCCTGTTGTACACCACTGGACACCTTTTGTTTTCTAAGTTGCCTTAACCTTTTTGCTTTTGGCTGTGACGAGCAAGAAGGCATTCATTAGGCAGGCAATGCTTGTGACTTGCTGAAAGGGATTGCATTGTTCCCAAGAGCTGTGTTGAACACATTGTACTAATAAGTAACATTTTGAGCAGCATTTTGTTTCTAAACTACAGATAACATAATTCATCTACTGTAGTTTTTATTTTTAAATTACTGCTTTTATGCTAGTCTGTGGAGGAAAATAAAGAAAAGGAGGTAGAGTCTGTGTTTCATATGCTAAGTTAAGGAGTAAGCCATAGTGGTCTGTAGTAATCTAATTCTCTTCATCTACATGTGAACTCATGAAGAAATTGGAGATTTTTCAGGAGAGCCCAGCAAGCAAATATTTTCTATTTTAGCACTCAGATAAGTGGAAAAAAAAATAGGAGAAGTTGGAGAACACAGAACACTCTTGAAAGCCTGCCTGTTGGGAATGTAAAAGGCGATCTTGGGCTTTCTTTAAAATCTGGCTCCTATGTATGGCCTGTACTGGTGAAGTAGGTGGACTGTGGCTTTGCTATAACCTTTCTATGTTTTGGCACATGTCTAGGTTTTTCTCTAAATAGGGTCCTGTATGAAGAGAGAGGCGTGTTTTAACAAGGAGTGTGCAATAATTACTGAAATGAAACCTTGCTGGTCAGTTGCTCATTCATTCTTATTTTTCATTGCCTGTTAAGGGACGAAGAAGAGAAAAAAAAATCTCATTTGGATGGTACGGATGAAAAAGATAATGGGAACCAGACAAAGGCTGTAAGTCGAATTGGGAACTCTAACAACCCATTTCTGGACATCCCTCAAGACCCCAATGCTGCTGTGTATAAAACTGGATTTCTGGCTCGGAAAATCCATGCAGATATGGATGGAAAGAAAAGTAAGTATTTTTCACACTTGACATCTCTCTTCCTTGTTATCTCTGCACAGGGCTGCTTATGATGTGACCATGTGGTTCTCAAGGTGAATAGCGCTGCTTCATTAGGGGAAATTGCAGCAATAACAAACAACAAAGCAATTGCATTATCACACTCTCACTATCAGGCCAGGATTTATGATGTTCGGTCCCATTTGCAGCAGTTCTAATGCATGTGCATAATGAGTAATGTGATACAGCAAAGCAGTGTGAATCTTTTGTGCTAAAAGAAAGTGAAGTGCATGGTTTACAGAAGAGAAAACAATTTCACATGAGTTACAGCTGTTCTGTAGTAGTTTGGTAATTCTCGTTTTCCTGATGTGATACCAGACTGTTTCAAATCTCCCTTCCACTCTAGGTCTGTCTTTAAAGAAAGGCAGTTCCTTTTCTCAGCTTGGAAGATCCTATAAGTGTTCCCTTCCCTGCTTTCCCAGTCTTGGGTTACATACCTGACAAGTTCAACAGCTTTTGGTAACAGCCAGAATTATGCCATGCAGTTTATCCCTGCTCCTTCTTTGTGATAATCTGGCTGTGTCTCTTATTTACTTTAATTATCATCTTTCCTTCTTGTCATACTTCCATTCTTGGTGCACTAGTTATCAAAGGCCTTTGATTTGCCTCTCTGTGTTTTGTTGTTCAGTTGTCTTTGGTTATTTGTTTTCTGTTGATAGTCTTGGAAACAGCAGAGGCTACTCAGAACTTCTGTATTTTTCCCAATCATTGTTGAAGATCACCTACTAATGGCTTGTACTGTAGGGTTGAATCCTGAAGGCAAAAGTGGACTTTGTGATTGATTTCCACTAACTGCAACTCTCCCTAGTTAGGCTAAGCTCTTTTGCATTTGCATGTTGTGCTAGCATATTTTAGAAGGTATGTTTGGAGGTCACGGTTTTCAAACAGAGGCTGACAGGAGGACAACTAAATTCAAGTGGAGATGTTGTAATCAAACTGATCACATTCTTTGTGATGACTAGTTGCTCTGAATAGGTTCTTCTTTATTAAACTTCTGTTTATTTAACCTTAATAAGTAATTGTATATTGTTGCCATTATTAACTTATTTAATCATAAATATTCAGAATCACTCATTATTCAGTGTACTGGATGTTGGCATTTTTGGGATAATCCTTTAATGTGTAATGTAATTAGGGCTGTGCTCTCAGAAGTTCCTGTGTATGTTAGAGATTTGTCTCTCATTGTCACATAACTTTTTCAAAAGTTGCATTCAGACTTTCTAGTAACAAATAAAATGAAACTAATTTTTAAAGTTAGGGCTTTTCATATTTCATTTCTTAATGCAATTGTTGCAGGGCAGAGATCAACTTGTTTGGAATTGCTAATGAGGTGATGTGATTACATGCTATACATACTTTCTCAGGAAAAGAGTACTGAGGGCTAAAGCACTTAAGGATCTAGAGGAGAAGGACATAATAGGGGCCAATGGTGGAAAGATGAACTGAACAAATGCCGATTAGGAATAATACCAGTTGTGCGAGATGGTAACAATGAACCTCTGGAGCAAGAGACTAATAACCTCTTCACTGCCACTTGGTGTCTTCAGATCAGAATGGGATGCTTTTTTGAGGGTGATGGTTAGTCATGTACAGGTTATTAATTTTGGTATAGAGGCAAGTGGATGCTGATCAGTGGTGTTTGCTTGGTGGAGAGTGAGATATGTGCTTTGTGCTTCTGGTTTCTGTCTCTGTGACTGTACAGCCTGTGCTTTTTTTCCATGTACCACAGCTGAATTTCAGACAGGAGCTTTCATGCTGGATCCCCCTGCCTGCCCCACCCCCCCCTTTTTTTTTTCCCACTGCTTGTTCCTGGGAATTTGTGGGATGGATATGGGGTCTCTGTTATGCTCTTCAGTGTCACTTTAGGTTCCTTGAGGGGTGATTATTTTTTCCTTAGGATTTCATTTGGCTCCACATTCCTTCCCCTTCTGCGGCTTCCCAAGCAGCTGCAGGAAGAGGGGGAGGGGATGAAGCAGCCATCTGACCACTCAGTGCCCATTTGGGTGTGCAGCAGCTGCAAGGGGGAAGGATGCTCTTGGGAGGCTTTGCTTTTCAAGCAGTGTCGTGTTGACTCTGGAGTAATGCCTGCCAACCTGTTTTGGCATGGAGAAGGGGTGTTTCCTATTGAAAATATCACCACTGCACAGAGCTCAGACCTAGCTGTATAGGGGTGGTGTCCACCTAACTGCAAGAGCACAAAGACCAGATCTCTCTGGCCTGTTTTCTGCATTGCTCCTGTTGCCTTCTGATCCAGTCCAGGGCTGTCGTCAGGGTTGTTTCATTACTTTCTCACAGCAGGTATGTGCAGGCACTGTGCTGGGTTGCATTGTCCTTTGAAAAGGAGAGTACAAAGGAGGTTTAACACAGGACTAATGTAGCTCTCCTGTTGCCTAGACAAAGTGTAAAAATGGATCTGAGTTAAATAGGTTTTCATTTGTTTTCTTTCCAGCTCCCCGGGGAAAGCGAGGCTGGAAAACCTTTTATGCTGTGCTGAAGGGAACTGTCCTGTACTTGCAGAAGGTAGGAGAAATCACTGTCTTTTGGAAACTAATTAAAGAGGGATAAAGCAGGAGGCATCCTTTCCACTCTCACCTCCAGGTTCCTTTCCCTCTGACACACAATATAGCTGCTCTCTCTGTCCTCCATCCTGTTTACACACACATTCAGGCATGAATTCTTTCATTGACACCTTCTCCAATTTCACAGTTTCAAGTTCAGTCCCATTGTCCTCGTTGATGTGTGCACCTTGTCAGTTCCAGTTTATACCATTGCTGTTACTCATGACTGACAAACCAGCCAGCTTCACCAGCAAAGACAGCATCATCTCTCTGTGTCTTGCACACATTCCTCTGGGCTGCTTTTAACACTGCAGTTGATATGTATGACTTCACCTCATGTAAGGCTGTCCTCCTTTTCCAGTCTTTTCATGGTATACTTTTCTGCAATGCCTGCAAGAGCAGCTGCAAAACAGTTTAACAGCAGCTTGGTCTTGGTAGGAATCTGCAGCTTCTGCTCCTTAGCAAATTTGAGGATACCATTTTTTTTTTCCAAAGCAATATAGAAACACTTATTTCTAACAAATTTTACTCCCTGCCAGCAAGAAGTCTAAAAAAAAAATGTCAGCTCAAACCCTTCAAGTCTTTTGGCACAAGCTTAAATGTATTATAATATGGTTTTAACTATAAACTTCTTAAACTATAGCTTCTCTTGGAAAGTCAGATGCAATATATGAGTGAGAACTGACAAAATCAAATAAATGGTAGCAGCTAGGTAGATTTTTAAGGCTTTTTGACCGCCAGCAGAAGTGAAATGTTCTTGAAGTAGGTGGTGTCCATCCAGGTTGCCGTGCATTGTAGAAGTATGCTCCATTGAAAGCATTTTTACACTTCCACTGTCTCTTGCAACTGTCAGGAGTGCAAGTTCAAGCGCATGCTGTTGTTTCCACCTCCCCTGCTCTGGCTTTCTGAAGCTGGTGATTTCATTGGAGGCAGCATGGTGTATGGTCTCCAAGAGGAATGAGAATGGTTTGGATCAAATTCTTACAGCATGAGGTTTACAAGGTGGATGGTCTGCGTTCAGTGCCTGTTTGAGATGACTGAAATGCTGAAGCAGACAAAACAATCCACAGGCAGGAGGAAAGATTTGGGCTGAGAGTTGGAGGTGACATGCTCAAAGCCAATGCAAGAGACCAGAACCAAGTCTCCTAAATTGCAGCTGAGCCTTCCCTCTCTTTGTTCTTTTTGCTGGCAGCAGGTTCAGATTTTACTGAAGTGGCCTTCGTGGTAGGCCTGTATTTGCCCTTTCCTGGGTGAATTGGAGTCAGCTGCTTTGATTTCTGAAATAAGTCATATTTAGCATTAACCAGAAAAGACTACATGGTTCCCCAAGAAGTAAGAAGGTTTGTTGTCCATAGCACATGAATTAATTTCTTATTTGATCCTTGAGGGGGGTTTAGTAAGCTTTCAAGGGGAAGAACTGGAGATGCTGTCTATTTTAGAGACTCAACTGAAAACTTCTATAAGTATCACTGGAATATTAGTTAAAAACACTTTCTCTTTGACAAAATGTAAAGATGGTGATGTAGCATGCAAATTTTCTCCAGAAGGTTGCTCTCCCTGCTGTCATGCTCCATCTTTTCGAAAGCAAGAGAGTAATTTCACATCTGACTGCACATTTGCAGAACAGAATGCACTGGTGGAGTTCTTGTTCTTATTTGTTTGTTATTTGTGTGTCTTGTACTTGTCACAGCACTTGAATTCAGTGACTACAGAGTGGTTACTCTGCAAAGCTGCACTGTCCTGCTTCAGCCTGAAACCACTTTCACTGAAGCTGTAGCACAGTGACAAGCAAGACTTTCACTTTAGTGCCAGAAAAAGTTGACAGAAGGGTCCGATGGGAAGTGACTCACTTCCAGAGTGATGGGGCAGCTGTGAGCCTCCCCAAGGTGCCTGTACTGACTGCTGCTCAGCAGTAGTGCCTCATACTGCAGTAGGGAAACATCCTCTGATTTCTCCTCAGCTCCAGAAGGTCCAGCAGGGCTTTGCTTCAACCCTGAAATAAACTTTGCTCTGTTAGGCACGTGCTACCACAGAAGCTGAGGGTGACAGGGTTTTAAAACTCACTGGTAGGCTAAGCTTAGTTACAGTAAAAGTTGCTGAACTGTTGTTTCCTTCTAGAGAAGGATACAGAAATTATCCTAATTTCATAAAGTTCATGAGCATTTTAGAACAGCTTGTTTTCTCTGTAGAAATGCAGAACTCTGGTGGTTGTCATGGGCAAGGGATTTCCTTGTCTGTGTTTCCCTTCTCTCCTGATTACGCAGTGCTACAGGGCAGGGTGCATGCACATAGGCACACGCAAGTTTTCCCTCTTTCTCTCGTTATCTGTACATCTGTGGAGGAAACAGCTGTGATGATAGTTTCATTGCACTGAGCGCTATTCAAGCAGAGAAGAGAGAAATCTCAATGTTCTAGGTGCTGTATGCACACAAACAAATGTACAAGCCTCTGCATTATTGCTTTCTGTGTTCATCTGTAACTCAGCTGTTCCCTCAAGATACTACTCTAATATAAATATTAATAGTTTGTAACAGCTGTTATTCCCCCAGTGGGTACTGTGGGTCTGATTCTCTTCTCATTCTGTTTGCCACCAGTCTAGTTCTCCTTGTTTTGCTGTCAGAGTCCATAGATGAGAGTGGTTCCTAAAGGGTGGTCATTTGAGATTTACAGAGGAGTTTATCTGGGCAGTCTGGTCTCTGTGCCCAGTTTTTTTTTTCCACTCGCACTGCTCCAGTGCTAATTACTGTGCTGCATATTGTTTCTTTTTTTAAATGAGTGATTTGAGAGAAATGATTTCTGAATTAGTGAGCACAGAGGCCACCAGAGGGGCTCGGTGGAAGCTTTCACAATTAGCCAACTAAACATGCCTGCACTACATTACACAAAATGACAAGTTTGACATGTTTGGGATGTTGGCCCTGACTCTGGACATCCTCAGGCCAAGGTTAATTTCCTGCCCTCTGTTTATAGCAAGAGGAAATTGCAAAGTAGGAGCTTGACAGAATGTCTGTTCACTAAACTGACATGCGATGTGATGTGCATACAGAAAAGAGGTTTATAAGGAGAGGACATAAGGCTGACCTCACTTCCTTGCTAGAAATTGCTTATGGGCAGGCAGTGCAGGACACAGGCCTTTGTATTTTGACTCTGCTCTGAGGTTTTTAACATCTTGGCTCTTTGATGTGGCACTTTATAAAAATACCTGAAAACCCACAAAATTATGTAACTTTTCTCAAATGCGTTTCCTCTATTAAAAGAAAAAAAAAAGAAAGACAGACCATAATGATGTAAAGTGATCAGTGGTAAGACTTTCTGTAAGAAAGAATTTTGCATCCATCACATGCAACTGAGCAGAGATATCCACCCACATGTACATTGGCTAATAAAAAGCCAATTGCCATTCCTCAGTCTTTCAAAAATGGATATAGTAACATGTTGACTCTGGGTCAGCAGAATATGGCAAAGTCATTCGTTAGGAGTCTGAGAAAGATGATTCAGCATGTAGTTGTATTGTGTGCAGCATTCACAGCAGCCTTCATTTGATACAGAAGTCACATTTCCTTTCTGGCTCCTCGTATATTTCTTGCCACTGTCTTGGTCTAACTTTGGTGAGCTGCCTTTCATTTCAGCTCCATCTCCACACTGACACCAGCACATCAGAGCATGTGCTGTTCTTGATGGCATGTGAGATGTGGATGTTCCTGTGCCCCTAGCATGCCCTGCCAGTTAAGAGGAGTTGAAGGCCTTAGAGGTGGAATTTTGACAGCACATTCACATCCCTCCAGCTTTCTCTGAGGCTGGCCAACTACTTAGAGACTTTTCTGGTATGCTGATCAGTGATTTTGGAGAAGCTGGCAGAGCCCCAGCTGTCAAGGTAGACTGTAGCCAGCTGATCCAGTGGGATTAGCAAGGATTATCATGAACTCTCTCTGGCGATAAGGAGGGGTTCTGAGTCAGGACTGCTTCTGGGACTGCCCAAATGTGGAGTTGTTCTGGAACAACATTAGACGCCAGAGCGAGTTGTGGTTGTTGGATTCATCTCACAGAAGAAGCTGGGAGGCACCAGGCAAGGTGATAGTGGACACTGTCTCAAGGCAGTAATTTGAGGAAAGCCAGAATATCATTCTTCTAAGGTCTAAGTTCATTTCCTGGCCTTGAATTTTTCTCACTGTCCCTGGATGATGGAGCCAGTCATTTACCCCGAAGCTACAACCAAAGAAATCAGCTTTTGTACCCATGAAGTAGGGGGCTTGCTTCCTTCATCTTCAGGATGGGGCTGGGCCAGATGTTGGATAGCCTCCTCCAGTTCTTGCCCTTCGGCTTAGGGACTTTCCCAGATTTTCCTTGAAGAAGGTTTAGGGAGTGCCCTGAATGGAAATAGGCAAAGTAAGTCATGATATGAAGGTCCCTGCAAAACTTGCTGGGACCCAGCAGGACCTGTAGGCATGAGAGAGGAGAAGCATTTGGCTTCGTTCACTACCAGACCTTGAAAACCCCTTTTGTCACAGGTGATTAGGTTGGAGGCTGCCCTTTGGTTATCTGCACAACAGTGCTCTGCCTTTCCATTAGTCCTGCCACAGATCTGTGGTGGGTTGTGCCCTTGTCTGGCCCCAAGCAGAGCTGTTGCTGTGACGATGTTGTTGGTTAGCTGCCTCTTCCCTGGTATGTTGGTGAAGTGTCCAAGCAGCAGGTTCTGGGCCTGTACTACCTGGACCTCTGCAGGGATGGATGAGAAGTTGGCAGAGTAGCAGGATGCTTTGTCCTCCCTTCTGGGAAATGGTGGTCACCACAGGTGGTGACTCCCATCCCCTGGAACTCATCTTAGAGAGCCCAGCCAAATCCAGCCTCTCACTGGTGAGAGCACGGATGCCCTCGGCATTGGCATAATTGCCTCTGGTTGCAGCCCATCTATGTACCACCAGATAAGCCCTATTAATCAATTAATGCATGTTAACCAGCTCTTCTCCAGGACGAGTATTGTGTGTTTAAGCTAATTCTGTCCCTGTGCATGTTTTGTGTTCTGCACTATGTTGTCTGCTAAACCTGATCTCATAACTCTTGTGTTCAAGTGAAGAGATCAACAGTTAATGACACCTGCAGCAAACTGCTGTTCTGTTTTGCAGCCATCATACACGCTCCCTTGGTGGGTATTTCAGATGAGACTGATTTCTGAGATGTACCAAAGGAGAGAAATAGCATCAGTTGCAGCTGCTTTGGCCTCTCCTTAAGAAACTTTGTGTTTGTTTTCACAGGTGCAGCATTGCTGGTGAGTGACTTTTCCTTAAAAAAAGCTGCTGGCTTTCCTTATATTGGGAAAGCCATTTATAGTCAGATGGGCTTTAAACTCAACTCATGGCTACACCATAATTGTGCACTCACCCATCTCCTGTTGCTCAGGAGATCAAAGACTGCTCGCAGGCTGACAGTTGCAACAGAGAGGAGTTTGACTCCCTGTTTTTGTTATTTGCTGTTAGGAGTGGTACTTTTTTCATGTCACAAACCCAGACCATGCTGTGCTTGCCATTTGCAGACCCTGCCCACAGAAGCTATCTCCTCCTGTGGGACCTACAGCTCCATGATTCCAAAGAGATTGTGTAACATGATGTAACTGGGAGCAGGCCTAGTAACCCAGGGAGTTCCTTTTTGTTCCTGTAATAAAGAATACAGATGGGTACAGATGGAAGAAGATGTGCAAAGAAGCCGTATGATGGTGCTGTGTCCATAAGATTGTCAGTGCATTGGCAGACCAGCCACTACTAGGTTTCCTCCTTAGTGTCATAGCAAAAGAGAAATTTAAAGGATGTTGCTATATTTGCTTTGTGGAGACTGATGGGGAGGCTTCTCCACTGTTCAGGGCTTGCCTAGAAGGATATACAGAGATAATTGAGAAAAATAAAAATTGAGCAGTGGAAGCTGAGAACTCAAGCAGGAACCAGCAGCAGAGTAGTGGAGGTGGAGAGCTGGCCATGAAGGAATCCTGAAACGAAGATAAATAGTCCATAGCTGCTGTGATAATTAAATACTCCCTGTTTACCTCTATTCCGTCAGGTAGGTAGTGGAACTACTTCTCTCCCTTGCAAAGAGACCAAAAAAAACAAAACCAAAAAGATTTTAAAAGTTGTGGGAACGGCCAAGTGTTCAAGTCACATTGCATTCAGTTCACATACTTTAATACTTTTCATGACTGTGCAACAAGGTGTTTCCTTAGGTTAAAGAAAAAGGAGTAGCACATGGAGAAATAAGATGCCATTTTTTACTTGTTAATTCCTGTAGGATGAGTACAAGCCAGAAAAGGCTTTGTCGGAGGAAGATCTGAAAAATGCAGTTAGCGTGCATCATGCGCTGGCATCCAAGGCAACAGACTATGAGAAGAAACCCAATGTCCTCAAGCTTAAAACAGCAGATTGGAGGGTCCTGCTTTTCCAAGCCCAGTAAGTGCTCTTTTCTGATTTGTGCCAATAGTTGAAGAAAGAAAGCAATTCTGGAGGAGGGGGTAAATTCATGCTTGGATAGGTTAAAGCGGAGGCTTAAGAGGTTCAATCTGTTTATTTGATCAGAAATAAGATTAAGTAGTGATTTGATTAGAGTGCACAAGTAGTTCATGAGAAAGAAACAGAAGATTTTAAGAGGCTTTTTAATCTAGCTGAGAAAGGCATAACAAGATGCAGCAGCTGGAAGCTGAAGCTGCAGGAAATTCAATTTGGAAACAAGGCACAAACTTTTAACAGTCAGAGTGATTAATCATTTTAACAAATGACCAAAGGCAGTCTTGGATTCTGTCTCCTGATGTCATCAGGACCTAGCCGGATGTCTTTCTAGAAGATACACTTTGGTCAGAAATAAAGTTACTACTTAATACGAGAATAATTTGATTAAGTTCTTTGGGCTGTGATACACAGACAGAACAGATGACCTGCCTTTTGCTTCTGGCATTAAAAACCTGTGCATCAGTTTTGTACGTTAGGTCATTTCTACTGAGATCCACATGAAAACTCCTAGAAATCTGTGGAGTGCAAACAGCTGAGACCTTAGGACATAGGTTTGAATCAGGGTATTGTCTGCCTCTGTTTTCTATGTCACTTGGATTGGATTAGGAAAAGATGCATTCTAGGGTGAGTTATGGACCTATTCATGAGCCAACCTAAGAATGAGACATCTGACACTAACTGCTCACAAAGGCCAGAAGACTCAGCAAACCCTAAAACTTGTTCAGTTCTGCTTATTCTCACTTCAAAAGAGCCGTTGAAGGGGTGGGAAAGAGGGAGAGGAGGCTGAGTCAACAGGTGTTCAATATGTGTTTCTTCCCCAGGAGCCAAGAGGAAATGCAGACCTGGATCAACAAGATTAACTGTGTGGCTGCTGTCTTCTCTGCACCACCGTTTCCAGCAGCAATTGGCTCTCAGAAGAAGTTCAGTCGCCCACTCCTGCCAGCCACCACAACAAAGCTATCTCAGGTGAGCTGCTTTTATATGGAGGGTAGGTGATGGAGATTTCTCTGACTGGCTGGTGGAGTCTGGAAGGTGGTCCTTGGCTTTGTTTTGTTCCTGCCGACACTAGTATTCCTGGGAGAAATAGGGTGCATGGACCTCTGCTAGCAGGGTAAATCTCTGCTTGTTTCCTGAGTTGAGATTTTAAGTAGTGGGAGAAAAGGAGCAGACATGAATGTAATTCCTTTTTATTTCCAAAGAAAAGAAACAGTCACTAGTGTACCTAGTACCAGATACAAGATTTTCATCCCATGGATATAGCTCTGCAGAGGACGTTTCAAATGCCGTCAGACTGGTGTTTTTGAGAATGAATTTGAGAGTTTATTGCCACTCATTTCAGAAGACATGGACATATTCCTGAGTGTTTGGATTATTGGGGTGATAAAGGGTGAAAGCTAATTCGTCAGTCAAGCATAAATTATATTTCTCCCATAATACTTTTCCAAACTCCAGTCCTTATCAGCTGAGGGATTTCATGTTTTATGTCTACTTATCAACTGTCTCTTACATGAGCATCCTTGGTCTCCCTTGTGATCATATAATCTTTTACCTTCCACAGCAACCTGTGGCAGGGGGTTTCACAGCTCTATTACTTCTTGCATGAAAAAACACCTACTTCTGCTCATTTCAGACTGGCTGTGCCTGATGCTTGCACCTATAGCACTGTATACTTTGATGTGATGTATGCCTGCAATTCCTCCTGCATTGGCAGAACCCGCTATTGATTGTGTTAATCAGGTTGACAGAGTGGCAGAGGGGATAGATCCCAGATCTAGGTGTGTAATTTTGCAGTAAACTCCTGTTAAGTTTAAAGTGTAAAGTCATCTCTCCGTGCTGGATTGCTTCTTACATACATTTTTGCCATCTTCATAGCTTAGCAACACTCCTTAGAAACCATTATCTCATAATCTGCATTTCTCTAAGGGGGTGTTTTTTATGTCACTCCTGCTTTTTCCCTCTCTGTGGCAATAGCCTTTCTTATTACGATGTGGTGACCAACTTTCCATCTTCTATTCTGGGTTAAAGTTTAAAACATGTCTCATACAGGATAACAATAACTTGTCCTTTTGCTCATACATACTTTTTTATGTACTGTATGGGGTTTCAATAATTTACCCCCAATCACCAAAAAAAAAGCCTTTTTACTCATCGGTGTTCTGTCTTATTGTTCCATTTAGCACATTGTTTCCTAGTCTCACTGTTTCTGTTTAATCTGGAAAGGGAATGAATAGAATATAGCCCTGTGTTTTGTATCTTGAAGGAGACACAAAAAGTGGAATAAGATAAGCTGTTTTAGCTAAAGGCAGAAGAATGTTAAGTGTTCAAAGCAGATAAATTCAAAGACAAGCAGAAGTATGTCTGCTTTTATCTGTCAGTGTGGAGAAGCTGCCGGCAGGCTGCTTCTCATTTGGCAGACCGAAAAATATGAATTGTCAAATCCCTCTGGTTGCTATTTAGAATTTTGTGGGCTGAATCATGATGCACAGTACTTCTTCAGGGGGCCTTTTGCTGGTCAGGCAGAAGTCAGGATGCAGTCAGAACATAACATGGGCAAGGGAGAGAGGGTGGACATGGCAGATTGCACAAGATCATCATTCCAAGTTTGCTGTCACTGTCTGATCTTGGTCACTCCGGAGGGATGTGACAAAACTATATATAAAGGAACAATGAGTATAGAAGAGATCTAGTAGCTTTGTTTTCCTTCTTTCTGAGGGTGTGCATGCATACACAAGAACACCAAAGGGCTGCTGCCCTGGAAATTACAAGTGCCAAATTAATAGTTTCTCAAAGACCTCCTGTCATGAAACTGGAGAACTCACTGCAATAGGATGTCACTGAGACCAGCAATTTAGCACAAAGTAAAGAGTGACTGCACACTTACAGAAAGAGCAGCGGATCCAGGGTAGTTACTAAGAGCAACAAGAATTTTTGGCAGCCAATAGAGATCAGTTTGAGCCTACCCATGTATAGGCAGAGGCAAATTTTCCCACATATTTCCTTCTACAGTCCTCTTGCAAAAAAGGTGGAACACAAGATTAGCAGGGGCTCAGCTGTTGTCCTCTGTAGAAGTTTTTCCCTTTCTGCTCTTTTCTGCAGCTCCAATTCAGTAAGCTAAAAGGCTTAGTCCTTGTTGTGACTCAGTGCATTGCAAACATGTCTGAGATAAGCTTGAAGCTGCAAGCTGCACATCCACACCACTGAGGGACAACTACTGGCAGCAATCCCCTCTTTTGAGGCTAGGTAAATATCTGGTAGCTGAGCTGGGTACTACCTGCTGTTATGACTCTGGCTAAGTCATTGAGGTCTGCATGATTGTGTCTATATTTTGGACTTACCTAAATCAAACATAATTTTAGATCAAAGCTTAGAGATGGCCAGAAGGCCATGCAGCAGGAGCTGGAAACCTTCTGAGCTGAGGGAAGGTTAGCTGACAGATGGACTGGAGGAAGCAAGTGGGCCTGGGATTATGATAAAGGAAATTGCCTAGAAAGAAGGAGTAGCAGCTCCTCACTTTCTCCAGCTGCACAGTGGGATAAAAGCTGCTAGTAGCTTAGCAAAATGAGATACCTTTTCAGGAGAGTACAGTCCTTCCTCTTCTAGATTCATTGTTCTGAACAAATGGAAACTACAGACTGGAGAGCATTTGGTAGTGTGGAAATGGAAGAAAGGACCCTGACTCCATGTCCTTTCTTTCCTGGAAGGAACTGCTTTTATATTACAAAGACCTGAGGCAGGGTCTTTGCCTGTCTCATTCTGCCCTTGGTCTGACTCCATATAACAGCCTTAATTAATTTGCCAAAAATGTGTTAGAGCAGAAGTGTCGTGTTGTCAGTAATGCTCTGCAGCAAGCTGCTTCCGTTGCTCTCAGCAAGGCGAGGGATGACAGGTTTGCTGTCCTTCCCTGTGGCATCTGCTCACTGCTGAGTTTTTCTGCAAAGCTGGCCACTTTACTTGGATGCCTTTGAGAGAGCTGTTGGGGACAGAGGATTGGGATAACAGGCCTGATCAATCTAATTAAAATTAGTTAAGGGAAAGAGAAAGAAAGACAGAAAGAAAGAAATTACTTGTTGTTGTACAAGGATCTCTTTTTACTTTCCTTTGCTTATTGAATATTTTAGATTCTATAATTTATGTGGCTAATGTGTTTCTGAAGGATGAACAGCTGAAATCCCATGAAGCTAAGCTGAAGCAGATCTCCACTGAGCTTGCCGAACATCGCTCCTATCCTCCTGACAAGAAGCTCAAAGGCAAGGAAGTAGATGATTACAAACTGAAGGACCACTATCTGGAGTTTGAGGTATGTATGGGAAATATTTTTTATTATTCCCATATTTATGGGAAACAAAAGCTTTTACTTTTGGGGTTTGGATGGAGCTGGTTTCATACTTGTGATACATTCCTAGAGTTCTTAATTTTTCACCTTAACCCACTGAGGTGGATGTTCTTTTTTGACAGATGTGTCACAGCAGTCCCAGAAGTTGGGACGTGGTTCCTCCTTTTGATAAAAACTTCCTGTGTCTTTGGCCATGGGCTTAACTCCTTATCTGTAAAATGGAAAAAAGTGACCCTCTGTCCTTGTTTGTTTTATCTCTTTGAAGACATGACAAGCTTTTTAGGCACAACTGTCTCATGTTGTAAGACTGTGTGTTGTGCAGTGTGGTGGGACTCCAGTCTTTACCTGGAATGACTGCATTCTGCCATAGTGCATATCATAATAATTGTCTTCCATTGGTACGTTCTGAAGGAACAGCTCTTCTAAAACTTATGTCATAGGCATGCCTCTTGAGAGCTGTTTGTGTGCCAGTGAGCTAGACATCAGGATGAGCAGGTAAAGGGTAGATCACAGGAGCGAGTGATGCAATTTAGGCAGCTGTACTGGGACATTTTTCTGAGACTCTGACAGCAGCTTTTATCTGTTACAGTGTGTGCCACATTGTAGGGCTGTGTGGGAAAGCTTGGGCAACCCAGGAGATGCCTGGTGTTTTTCATGGCTGCACCTTTGAGCATTTTCCCACAGTACTGCAAGTAATTGTTGCCTTGGATATGAAAGGATTTTACTTAAGATAGGCACTGCCTGGTAAGGAAAATCCATATACTGCAGAAAAAGCAGAAGTGTTTTCTGTTATAATCTGTAGAGGTTCCAAAGTGACTGAAGTTTATTGGCTGTGTTTGCAGAGAGAAAGGTATCTTAATCCACTGCTGACAGAGACAGTTGCCTTCTTCTGCCTGGAAGGAGTGAATCCTTCAAGGGAATGAGCACACCAGTTTGACAGTGGAGTAGAGGAGTCCTGGAGTAGGGACTTCTGGTTTCCACTCAGGCTGTACCTGATATTCTCTTCTCTGTCTTGGGCAATGAGTGTGTAGTGTAGTGGACGGAAGAGCTGAGAGCTGTTCCCCAAGCCTGCAAACAGTTCTGACTAAGGCTGTGGCTTGGTTAAACTCTATTCAGGTAAGGCAGAAGTCAGAGAGACCACCAAAGGAGATGGTGGAGATAACACAAGCCTTCACAGCTGAAGTAAGCCTCCTTCCCTGTATTATATGAGGTTGTTTGGGAGGACCTCTTTTTGCTCCTGGGCTGACTGGTTGTGTACTTTTGCCTTTGCAGAGAAAGGTTGTAACCTCTTGTTGTGAGTTTGACTTTGCTGTAGCTCTGGGCTGGTGTCATTGCATATGGTGAGCTTGAGATGTGTTGCTGCTGTTTTGTGCAGGGAGCACAGCTGGCCAGTTTGCTTTTCCACATCCCATATGTCTGAAATGATCTGACCAACAATCAGATGAGGAAGTGGTGAACAGGGCTGGTAAGCAAAGGGTACACAGTGATGTGAACAAGGGAGACTTTGTAATCAACAAAACAGGGCTAAAGCAGGCTAATCGCACGCATAGTACATAGTTACGTAAGTGCCCACAGGACAAAGTTATAGGGAAAGCTCCCATACCCTCTTTGGGAAATCAGCACAGCTGGATGCCTCTGAAGTGCCTGTGCACTAATACATACAGCATGGGAAATGAACAGAAGGAATTAGAGGTCTATGTGCAGTTGCAGGGCTACAGTCTCAGTGGGACCACAGAGATCTGATGGCATAGTTCACACAACAGGAGTGTTGCCATGAATGGATAGAGGCTTTTTAGGAAGGACAGACATGGATGGAGAGGAGAGCAGGGGGAGTCATCTTTTATGTGAGTAAGCAGCAGGATCACATGAAGCTTTGCCTAGGGAAGGGTGATGAGCCAGTTGAGAGCTTGTGGGTCAGGATTAGTGCACACCAAGACAGGTGACATTGTGTTGGCTGTCTTATAGGCCATTTTCAGAGATCTGGAAGAAGCCTTGTGTTTGCAGGCCCTGGTTCTCCTGGGGAATTTCAGCCACCCTGATAATCCACTGGAGAGACAACGCAGCAGGGCACAAGCAATCCAGGAGGTTTCTGGAGTGCATTGTCGACAACTTTGTAGCACAGGTGATCAGGGAACAGAGTAGGAAAGGCACTTTGCTGGACCTCTCACTTATGAATGAGGAAGAACTGGGTATATGAAGGTCAGGGGCAACCATGGCAGCAAGTGACATTGAGATGTGGACTTGGGATCCTGTAAGGAGTTGTCAAAGTGAGGAGTAGAATCACAGCCGTGAACTTCAGGAGATCTGACTTTGGCCTGTTCAGGGAACTGCTTGGAAGAATCCTACAGGATATGGCCCTAGGGGGAAGAAGGCTCCAGAAGAGCTGATCAGTTTTTGAGTATCATCTCATTCAAGCTCACGAATGGTCCACCCTAACAAGCAAGCAACTAAGCAAAGGTGGCAGAAGGCCTTCATGAATGAACCAGTTGCACCTGAAAAAAATCAACCATAAAAATGAAGTATACAGAAGTGGAAAGCAGTGGCAGATGACACAGGTGGAATATGAAGACACTATCCCAGCATGTGGGATTGGGTTTAAGGAAGCTAAATCCCACATGGAGTTGAATTTGGCAGAAGGTATGAAGGTCAAGAAGAAAGGTTTCTGTAGGTACATTAGCAGCAGAACAACTAGGGAGAATATGGGTCCTAATTGGAGCCTATAATGGAGCAGGGGACCTGGTCACAAAGGACAGGGAAGGGCCAAGATAGTCAATGTCTTCTTTGTCTAGATTTCTACTGGTAAGACCAGCCTTCAGCAATCGCAAGTCCTTGAGCCTACTGGGAAAATTTGGAGCAAGGAAGACTTACCCTTAGGGAAGGAGGATAAAGTCAGGGAATAATTTAAACTGGATACACACAAGTCCATGGGATCTGATGGGTCGCTCCCATGAATGGAGCTCAGAGGGAGATGGGTAATGTCATTGGGAAGCCATTCTTGATGATCTCTGAAAGGTCATGATGATAAGAGAGGTTGCTGAGGACTGTAGGAAAGTAAATGTCATTCCTATCTTCAGGAAGAGCAGTGAGAAAGGTCCAGGGAACTACAGGCTGGCCAGATTCTTCTCCATCCAGGGGAAATGTGAAAGAGCAAGTTCTCCTGGAAATCCCTTCCAAAAACATTAAAGACAAGAAGGTGACTGGGAGTAATCAGTATGGGTTTATGAATGGTCATGCCTGACCAATGTGATGGCCTTTTACAATGAGATGTCTGGCTTGATGGATGAGGGGAGAGCAGTGGAAGTTGTTTGTCTTGACTTTAACAAGGCTTTTGACATTGTCTCCTCTAACATCCTCAGACAAGCTGATAAAAGGGTAGACTGGGAAAGTGGGCAGTGAGGTGGCTTGGAAACTGATTAAACAGCTGTGATCAAAGGGTTGTGATCAATGGCACGGTCAGTGTTGAACACAGCAATTGGATATGTGCGTTTAAGCCACACACCCTCTGTAGGGGTGTTGTGCAACTTGGGAGAACAAGTACTTTCTTGAGTTTGGGCCCTTGATTCTAAGTTTATTTTCTATTGCGTCTGGAAGCATGATGAGTTAGGACAAAATGTAGGCTATAGTGTCTGATGATTTGGAAAGACTGATGGACAAAGAGGTTGTGGTTTTTTTTCTGTTTTCTGTCAATTTTATTTAGAGAAGTATGTCTCAGGTACCTCTGTAGGAAGCAGAACCAGTGTAGCACAGGAAACAAAAGATATTTTCTTCCCTGGTGAGACCCTTGAAGAGCAGTTGAACTGCACAGTTCAAATGTGTGATCAACACCGCAAGAATGCCTGCCTAAGCAGGCAAATGGTGGTACTAACTTCAGTTATGCATGCAAGACAGTGATTCAAGGTGCTGCTGTGCAATGCTACATTACCTCCACACTTGGCACAGATTTCACAGGCCATGTTGAACTGTCAGTTCAACAGTTGGAAGGTAAAAAAAAAAAAAGGGCTATATGAAAATCCTGAATGGAAACTTTACACCACTTTTGGAATTTCCTCACCTTCTCTTCAGAACAAAGTAATGTCAGAGTCAGGCAGGAACTGGTGACAGACCTTCCTGCATGATGTCACTGCAAAAGGACAAGAGGCAGATGAGACAGTATTTTGTACTTGTCTCTTTCAGGCAGAGCCTGCAGACTAGACCTTTCATCTTTGTACAAAGGGCCAGGCTGATACATCCCCAAGCACAGCAAAAAAGGCCTGTTAGTTCCAAAGGAAGCACCACGGTCCTATTAGGGAGGAAGAAGCCAGATTCCTTTTCTGTAGGCTCTTGTAATTTCTTTTCATTCAATTACCTGAGTTTCTTTCATTCTTATTCCTGATGTAATACAAGGGAGATGGCATTTCCTTGTGAGGGGAGGTGAACAAGGAGTTGCCTGGTCGTCATTTGGGGATGTGTCCTTGAGCGTGTCTCCTTGCTGGTGTCTTTGCTAGTAGAAACCAAGCAAAAGAACATGTCATCGTTGTTTGTTGTCTGAAGAAGTACTGCTCCAGATTATGATTGCTCAGAATGGCAGATTTATGAGCAAGAGATCTTCTGAGCGCTGTCAGGTGAGAGGTGAAGACAGGAATTTGATGGATGGCTGCCTCATTTCCTCTTCATTACGTACATTCAGTCTTCAGAGATAACATTGCAAAAGCTTTAGAACTTTTTTAATTTTTGTGTCACATTTGCTTGACAGAATTTTCCAGATTGCTTTTTTTTTAAGGAAAAATTTCCACCAAATTGAATACCTAGCTTCAAATGTCAGATCATTAAAATAGCAAGTTTGCAGCTGAGATCAAAATTCCAGAGAAACTTCCAGATGCATTGCTTAGTTGAGACAAAAATTGTGGGCCCATGAAGTCCAGGGCAAAATGGCCACTGACACAATTGCAGGGCAGAAACTGATCCTAGATTTCCTTTCTGTTTGCCATGTCTTGTGACCATAACGGTGTTTACTGGACCAACAAAAAGCAGAATTCAGTATGGCAGTACTGTCCCCCTTCCCTTGATGAACATTATGCTGATACCAGGCTTATAGCGCTGTCTTGGCTTCTTTTTTTGCAGAGGTGTCCCATTCGTTGTGTGATGAATCATTCATGAGCCCAGTGCATCGTCAGAATTCTTCTTGCTGTTTCTCCATTTCCTTTCATATTGAATGACACATCTTACCTGCTTAATGTCTTTGGCTCTTGTATTGTGGAGCTGGAGCTCCAAATATGGAATTGATAAGAATGCTTATTTATTTATTTATTTATTTATTTATTTATTTATTTATTTATTTATTTATTTATTTATTTATTTATTTTAGGTGTATTCTCTTATGATCCTCATCACATTCACTCCTTTTTTTTTGTTTGTTTATATTCCACTCTTCAAAGCAGTTGCAAAGCTTTTAGCCTTTCTGCCTGCAAATAAGTATTACTACCTGAAATTTATTCTTCTGTTACAAATTGGAAGAATTTTCACTAAACAGTTTTTGTTTAGTCAGACGTCTTAAGTTTGGCAACTGTTTTCAGTGGAAATGTTTACAGCCTCCTTCCCTGACCCCTAACCCACTGAGATCACCTTAGTTACAATGCCTGCACAATGTCTTTAGTGGTTATGTCAGTGTCAGGTTGTTGAGCAAATGCCAAGAAGTGGATTGCTCTGTTCTCAACACTTCCTGCCCCAGGTAGCGTTTTTGAGGCCCTGCAGTGACCTTTTGTTAATCTACCTTCATTTTGGTGGTTGCTGAGATGTTCTGTGCAGAAATTTCTTATCATGACACAACAGAGCAAAATCTTCCCGTTGGAAAGGGAAAGCTCCACTCCAGACAAGGAACCAGAGCAAGCAGGAATGGGGTATGGTAAGGTGAACTTCTTCCAGACAAAAACTGCAAGTGTCTGAACAGAGAGCACCCCTTATCATTTCATTATTAGTTGTTCTGTCAGGCAAATATGCCCTGCTGCGCTCATATCCCTCTCCTCTGCTCCTTCATCTCAAAGTGCGGCATCTTCTCAAAGGCTCAGTGGTGGCCAAGCTGGTACAGTTTGATATTAGAAGGACCCTGCTGTGGTTTCTGCCCGTTGGGCTGAAGTCAGGAAAGCAGGACCCACAGATGGGAATGAAGGGTTGCAGGGGACAGCTGTAGACATCCAGAGCATAATTTTTGTTGTTCCTTAGTCCATTTTGCTGCACATTAGCTCCATGTTTACTTTGGGCACATAACATCTCAATAATATGTGTGAGCATAGGAGGTGACTCAGCATGACTAAGGTCAGCAACCTCTTACTTCGTGTTGTTACTTAGAAATTACCATGCACTCCAGCTAGCCTAGAGCCACCATTCTGCCCAGCACTGGGATTTGTATGCAGCAGAACTGAGTGCCTTAAATTGCGCAGCATCCCTGGGCACAGCCTGACTGAAATCCTTCTTGCACAGTGTAATTTATATTAGCCACCATTGTTCACATCCATATTAGACTTCTGGCTTTCAAGGCCAGTTGAAATCATTATGTTACCCGGACAGTCTCTCAAGTGCTTCTGCAGAATTTCTCCTAGACTGATTCAGGCCTTTCTTTTCATTTCCCAGAAAAATCGCTATGAGATTTACGTTGGCCTCCTGAAAGAAGGGGTGAAGGAGCTGCTGAGCGGAGGTGAGAATGATGTGCCAGGACTGAAGAAATCCCACTCAAGTCCATCGCTCAATCAGGAGTCTCCAGTTAGTGCCAAGGTGAAACGCAATGTCTCGGAGAGGAAGGACTACAGGCCAGAAACACCCAGCATTAAGCAGAAGGTCACTTAGGGTGGAAATGACAGCTAGGGGAACAGCCATGCAGCAAAGTACCGGTGGTCAAAATTTTTCCATTTAATAACCTGTCATTCACGAAAATAAGTGCATCTGCCTGAATGGGGTGTTAGTGACATTTTCTATTGTATATTTTGCTGTTTCTGTGCAGATTGTGGGAGATGTCTTTGCTCCTGCTTTGCTTTGCTTTGTTAATTTATCATTTAGCAATTGAAGCATCGGGACTTTTTTGTGTTCTGTTTCTAAAGGAGCTGGGGGAGGGGTAGAGCGCTGTGATTGTATTCTGTCTCTTCCCCATTTATCTCCTCCCATCGGCACGTGGCTTTCATCTCTCAAGTCACTTGTCACTTTATTTACGTGGTGGGTGGGAAAAGTAACTGGACAAATGCTGCAGCGTTGTGAATACGAGCTGTAGCTGTGAGAAATTTGTGCAAACGGGCAGCTGCAGAAGGCTGGATAGAGTCTAGGGTGCTGGGAACACTGGCTTCCTGACAATGCAGCATTGGTACTGGTAATTAGCAGTGGGTGCTATGGTAAATAGTCACTGTTGCTTATCATTATTGCATTGACCCAGGACCCACAAACGCAAAGGAATGCAACCTGGAAATCTCTGGCAATGCTGGGATGACAGCATTGGAATCATTTGTTTGCTTCTTTCCAAGCAAAAAGTCTTCTCCTGAGTTAGCAGGCTGGGGGGTGTCCAAACCTGTGCTGTCTCTGTGATCAGGGAGATTAGGAATTACCCAGTTGGAATGAACCTGGGTTGCAGAGGTGGCTGCTGTTGATGTCAGCCATTACCATTGTGTTTTAAAGACAAAGGGCCTCTGTGTAGTTTTTAACTATATGCTCTCACTTAGCTGCTATATAGAGCCTTATGATACATTGTCCCCTGATGCTCCCCTTTCCAGGAGTTTTCTTATTGGTATGTGCAGATGTATGCAATTTCTCTGATAGTGACAGAGCACTTTGCCTTTTCTCTTCAGGAATAGATTCTCCTCAGCTATTTGTTTTTCTGCTTTAGCTCATATACAGGTGGAAGAGGCTGGTGCAGACTGGAGAATGGGCATGGAGTTGTCTTCGCTCAGGGTCAGGGTTTGATGCCGCCCTGGCTACTCCATGCCTGGAGGCCAGCACAAGGCGACCTCAGCTTTGGCAGATCCTACCCTCCACCTGCAGGGAACCAGCCTGCCTTGCAGCTCCAGCATATCCTGCTTCAGGCTTTCAGAAGGAAGCAGAGGCCAGGGAGAGACCACCATGGGTAGAGCTTTCCATACCTCAAAACTCTGTTTGGTCCACAGATCCTTGGGGTGTTTGGCAGTCTTGAGTCACAGCAATCAGGGGAGTACAAAGATGATGCAGAAATCATTTTTCTGCTTCCCATCCCCTCTCGACTTCGGGCAGTGAGGCACTGCAGAGAGCGCTGGCTTGCCTGGTACTTTACACTCTGAGTTTTAATCTCTGGTTTGATACTAGCCTGCTGGGGGAGCTTGGACAAGTGTCTCTCTTTTTGCCTCACCCTTCCCCTGTGCAGAATAGTATAACCATTCTGGCCTTTTTCACAAAGCACTTTGAGAGGTAGTGTTGTTTCTTGCTATTATTTTTGTTGTGCCTGGAGCAGGACAGCCGTCCTGATAGATATAATTCTTAATGTATAGAGAAATGTCAAGATCAATGCAAGGACTGTTTAGAAAAGTTTAGACTGTGTAGGGCTACACATAAAAAAAAAAATTACCAGCCGATGGGATTTGTGTTCTACCAGACTTCCCAAAGGGTCCAAGTCAATTAGTCTAGCTTACTGAACTGCCTGTTCAGTGGGCAGAAAAGGGAGCAATCAAAGAGAGAAGGATCTTAACGCGCCACATGACTTGCTTCCCCCACTGAGGACCACCATGCAACATCTTTCCCAATGTTGTGCTCACTGTTGGCTGTAACAAAGATGCTGTGTTCTCAGATGCCAGGAGGTGTTGAAGCAAATCCATCCTTTCGGTCACAACCCAGCAGCAAAACCAGATGGGACTGATTCCCTGTGTGGTGATGGGGCACGCATGCATTTGGCATCTGCCACTGAGAGTGGCTGCTCCATGCTAGAAGTCAGGAGGTCAACACCTAGCTCTGGCGCCGCTGCTAAAAACTGCAGAGTCCTGAACAGAAATTGTCATTGCTTACCAAGTGCTGTGGCTTTAGAAGTTGCCTGTGGTTATGGTGGAGCAAGTGTTCGGTCTTCTTGCTGAAGAAAAGAGATGCCTTCTTTTACTGGAGCCAAAGAGATGTGGTGCAGCATGCTGCATTGGGAGACTCGATGTGGACAGGTGCATGATAGTGCTTATTGGAGAGGATAGTTTGAATTAATCAGTGTGGTAGATAAACAGCTCACGGAGGGAACACAAAGCCAGGAGATCCCTGCAGCTGTTCATCATACTCTGGTGGTTTTAAACAAACAATCAGAAGAGAGAGGTTATGCTGAGAGGGAGAAAGTCATATGGGGAATGCTGAGTGCATATTTGAGAAGAAAACTTGTCCAGCCTTAGATAACGGCATTTCACAGAAAGCATGCAGCAGAAACAGAAAAAATGTGCAGATTTGTAAATGGGCCTTGCTTGCTTGGCTTTCAGGACGGAGTTGTCTGGATGAGCTTTTCGAAGGCATCCTGGAACACACCCAGCAAACCTCTTGTGCTTACTGAGTGCAGTGCTTTAAAAGGCGAAGAGGTGACACTTAACTTTTTTCCTCAGCTTTTAAAATGCTTTGGCTGCTGTAGACTGCAGTTAAATTGCTGAACTCAAAGAGAAATGATTCCTGTAAAATGCATTTCCCAGCTTTGACACAGAAACTGGTTAATTCCTTTTCAAAGTCATTGCAGAGGAGATGATTTGAAGTAATAGGAAAAGTCAAAAAGTGAACTGCAAAAATGATTTTTTTTTTTTCAACTTTCATTAGTTATTCTCCATTTCCAGGTTTACTTGCAAATGGATTGGGGTATAATTCTTAAGTCTCGTCTGTGCTTAGCAAATGCAGTTTTTCACTGCATTTTTTAGTGATTAAACATTTGTTGAGCTTGGAGCGCTCTTGGTGAGACTGTTGAGGCGTGCAGATTAGTTTACTGAGAATTTGTCAGGTTCTGCTCAAGTTTTAATTAATGTCATTTTGCTCCATTGCTTTACAAATTCTAGGCATCCCAGGCACCCATATGAATATGCACATTTCAGAGGCTGAGAGAAAAAGGAGATCCTGTCGTGAATGCCTAAGCCTCCTGGACTCCCTTAGGAACAGGGTCATCTGCTAAGCAGTACTGTCATTTGCTTTTTTTTTTCCCAATGCTATTGTAAAGTGTGGGCACAGATTTTCAGGGGGTGTGAGCCGTGCATCTTGTTGGGTGGCACCACTGACAGTCCGTTCAGGTGGCTCTGCATGGTACTCGGTGGCCTACCTTTCTTTGCTGAATATTTGCCTTTTAGAGATCAGTGTTTGACCTCAGTGACTCAGGAGCTCCTGTTGCAATATGTGAGGATACTCTGCTGTTTTCCAGCCCTCCCCTGGGACCCCTGCATGCCTGGCTGTCCCCACTGTGCACCTGATCTTGGTATAATCCGAGCAGCCTCTGGTTTTCTGGGGATGCTCAGAAAGTTACCTGCTCACCAGCACTTGTCTTGGGCCCTGTTCAGCCCAGGCAGAGCTGTATCTAGATGCTCAGTGTTAGGATCTTGCAGTGCCAGTTCCCTCAGCTGCAACTGGCAGATGACCATGAGTGTGCATGTGAGCATGCAGCCCCCAAGTCATCCTTTGCGTTGGTGCTGCCGGGGAGGCATCATCCTTCCATGTCATCCTCCCTGCTGCAGTGTGTCACCTGGAAACTGTCACTCTGGCAAAACCTCTGCCCATGTCTTGAGAGGGGGAGTGTGGGGAGGGGAGCAGGATTGGGCCAGAAGAGACCCATCCTGCTCTGAAGCACTAGTGGTTACTCTCCCTCCATGGATTCCTCTCCTGGCTGAAGGAGGAGCAGCAGGAGGGTCTGGACTGGGTCTGGACATAACAGCAGAGAGGGGAGGCAGAAGCACAAAGATGCCTTCCCTCCCTCCACTCAGCAACCAAAGCAGGTGAGATACTCTCCCCATGCCAAAACTGCACTCTGCTTTTTTAAGTCAGCACGATGTTGGGATTTTTGTTCGGCAGCGCTGTGAAGGAAAATCTCTGGGCTGGCTGTGTTTGTGTGCGTCTTGCAGATAAATCACGCACAGACCAGTGAACATGACTGCAGCTTTTTAATCCAGTATTTATGTTGTGTCTTTAATTGATGTAGAGAGATAAGTCAGCCAGCAGGGTGATTAATGTAGCGGAGCTGTGGGGGAACACTGTTCAGCTGCGACTCCAACTCACACTTTTTCATCTATAGCCAGCCACTTGTAAATGGTTACCAGAAGCTTTCTAAGGGCTGTAACAGTTCATCCCTTAAGTGCTTTCTCTTTGATCCTGCCTGCTGCCAGGGTGCAGCCTGTCCAAGTTCAGGGGCAACTCTCATGCACAGTGTGCAGCAGAGCCCTGCTTCGAAGAGGAGTTTGAGCTAGCTGACCTACAGAGGCCCCTTATGACCTGGATTGTTGGGTTACTTTTCACAGCTCCAGTGCCTTCTCGTAATAAGACTGGTTGTTCTTCTGGCTTGAAACAGTCAAGCTTTTTTGCCTCACTCCAGTGGGGCTGGGTTCCCACTTGATCAGAGCAGTTTCTTTGGTGAGGAGGTGGTTGTGGCAGTGGAGAAAGTCAAAGGTGGCAGGGTTATCACTGCATTTCTGGAGGGATTGCACTGCAGTGTTCTTGAAAGTGGGAAAGGCTTTTCTCTGCAGATGGCTTACAGCTTACCATGTCTGCGTTCTCCATCCTTAAATCAATTTTGGCCTTATCGCAGTTAGTCTGACAGCTCCTCCTCCTTTTCTGTCAAGCTGCTTCTGTCTGTCATCTTAGCACCTCAGCTGCTTCTGTGTAACAGGTCTCTTTCCTTCCATGCTTGCAAAAATCCTTAAAATTTGACTGTCCCATCTTGCCTTGAGAAAACCTGCTCTGAAGCAGTGCTGCATTGAATGGATAACCTTTTGAACAGCTTCTCATTCTGCTTACTTGTAGCCTGTGTTTCCAGCCACAGTTATATAGCTGGGAGGTGCGAGACAGAGTTTCAGACTTCTGTGATCCTTGTGCGTTAAGCTGCATGGATGCAAGGTCCCCCTCCCACACTTAGACCAGACACTTGTGACATTCCTAGTCTTCTTTCCAAAAATCTCAGAGGCAGAGGCAGTCTGTGCTGTGGGGAAACTTTGACACACTGTTTTTGCAAGGATTTGGGTACTTTCTAAATCAGGTCATACATTTTGCAACCTTTCAGGGAAGTGTGTAAAAAAAAAGATGCCGTTTTCAATCAGTGCCCCCCAGGCACAGAAAGATGGTATCCAGAAACACTATCTGCTTTTGCAGAGGCAAAGGCAGTATGAACACCTTATCTCCAGCAGTCTTGCAGGTTGCTGCTTGTTTAAACTTTACCCAGTGTGGCTCTCCCCAAGCTCTGGGGTGTCACGTCTGCTCCGAGAGGGCAATTCTGAAGTCCACATTTCACCTGTCTACCCAGAATGTGACTGAAACTCCTTAACTTGTTTCTTGTTGTCAGCTGCTTAGGCTGCCAAGAGGGCCAAGCCGAAGAAGCTGTCTCAGAAATTTCTTTGGAAGAGCTGGTCTCCAGCTTGAGCTTTATAGAGAGTATTTTTAGTGCATGTTCACACAGTATGCCTGGCCTCTCTTCTCCCCTGTCTCTGATCTTTCCCAGCAGCATAAGTATAGTATAGTGAACTGCTTCACCTAGAGCTTCTGAGCATTTGCTCTAGCAAGAAGAGGCTTTGTCAGCCTCCAGAGAAACTGTGCTCCCCAAGCTGAGCACCAGTGCATTGGCCATTTCCCATATGGCTGATGATACGTAAGAAGACACTCAGAAAGCCAGTGCCATCCTCTGTGGCTGGTCACCTCCTGGGACAGGAGGGATGGTGTGTTCCATCACTGCCCTCAGTGCTGGGGAAATTAGAAATGCCAGCTTCCTTTTCTGCGTACGCTTGTGCTGCTTAGGGAACCTGGTTTGGGTCATCAGCTGCTTCTCTCCCTTGTGACTGCAAGACCCTCATCCTGGGGTATCATGGTCTCAGTGTGAAGAGGCTAATTTAAATAAGAGCAAGGAGGAGAGGTTGTCCTGGGGAGCTGTATCTGGAGGCCTTCTGTGAGTGTCGGCTCTCCCATTGGCAACATCCAGCTGAACAGTGAAAGGAAGCCAGCTCAGCCCTTCCTAAGCCGAGGTACCTTGCTCATTTGTTTTCTTAGCTGCATTGAGGCTTTATGTTAGTTAGCTATTATAGCACTTCCCTTATCAAGTGCAAGCAACAGCTTTCCCAAAGGCAGCATCATTGACCTGACTTTGGTTCTGTGGTCAAAAGGAGCAAATTTAGGTCAGCCTGAAGCGCTTTTGTCATTCCCTTTGAGCAGTGAAGTATTCTGTAAAAATAATAAATTTTTTAAATGATGAGGGACCTACCATGGCATCTGCTGTTAAATTTGTGCCAGGAATCAGCTGGAGTACAGGCCTGAGGTTTATTTGAACTGAGAAAAAGTACATCACTTAGCGGTGCATGGATTAAAAGTGCTACAAATTACAAGGGCACGACTTTTCTCTGACATAAACCTTTGCAATTAGCAGCCATTCTGTAGCAGTGGTCCTGTATGTAATTCATCTAAACTAGACCAGCACAAGATACTTTTTGTTCAAGCAGGCAAGGTTTCATCTTTGCCTTGGGCCAAATGATAATCCTCGTATAACCATGTAGCAGCTAGCCAGCTGCTATGGAGATTTGTTTGACATTAAGTCCTCTGACTTCCCAGAGCCTCTTGCTGGGAATAGGGCGATCAGTGGTACCCAGTCTGTGTCATTTCACAGGGCACATGCTATTGATGGTAAAAGTCTTAAGTCACTTACACGCTTACGAAAACCTCATGCTCAGTGCTGTCGAGTTCCGAAAAACTGTAGGATGAGAACAGGGATGGATTTTTTTTTTTGTGTACATATTCATGACAACCATGTCCTCTTATTTGAGGCTAGGATTAAACCTTGGCTAAAAGAACAGAATTTTTTGGCAGTTTGAAAACTTTAAAATCAATACTGTCTGCGTGAGGTACAATCTGAGGCTTACAGTACTTGGTGAACGTGTTTAAGTGATGCCTATAGATGTGTGTATGTGTTTCATAGATATAATACAGCTTCTGTGGCTCAGCACTCCAAAGCCTGCCGTTCTTTTCTGAGGCTTACTTTCGTCAAAGCATTTAAGTGGCTGCAAACTTTGTTAGGATGCTTGTTGTTCTAGTTTTTCTCAAATTAGGTTAAACAGTCATCAGAGCTTTCGCAGATTTAGGGTATCCCTTGAGCTGCCTTGATCTCCATGTGTTGTCCACCAGGGGCTGCCTGTTGTTCCACATGTTGAAAGCAAAGACATGTATTTGAGAGTCTAGGCAAGGATCACTGGGTGGTGTTTTCAGCTAGCTCAACACTGGGCTGTCTCCCTCTTGGTGTTAGCTGATGCCTGCACCGTGAGCATCCATTCCTACTTCTTCTGAAACTCACTCTCTGGGGATTTAATATACAGCTTTACTTCTGAAAATGTTGACCTTGCTCTGTGAAAATTCAGCAAGGGGACATCATGTCCAAAAGTGTCCAAGCAGGACAGGTGCCTGTGATGTCTCCTGCAGATATAGCTGTACAGCAGTAGTGAGGGTTTCTTTCTGCAACTGTACAGATTTCCAGAAGAATATTTGGTTCATTGGAGGGGAAAAGAAGAGCAGCAGGACTGAAATATCTCTCGAGGACATCTTGTTTGCCTCCCAGAGGTTTCCCTTGTGAGGTTTAAACAGCCTCTTAACAAGTTGCCGGGCTAAGTAAAAGGATAAGGAAGCCCGGTGGTTTTCCTGTTATGCTCTAGTTAGTGCAACACTAGCGCTGTTTGCATTATCCCGGGAAAGGGGGAGCAAAGCCTAAAGTTGGGATTCTTACCCGGAGTCATAAAACGCTTGTCATGCAGTTAACTCGAAGGACTTGAGCAACCTCAGAGAAGTCACGGCTGTGTGCTTCACTGTACCATGGGCAGAGTGATTATGTCTTGCAGGACTGAGACACAAGTGGACTGTAGCTCAGGGTGAAATGAAGAGAGACATCCCCATCACCTTGCATTGGGTCAGTTGTAGTCTTTTAATCCTTTTTTGGGCACTGAGCTTCTCACTTGGATTACCTGCCTCTCTTGGTGATGTAGTGGGAAGATGAAGGTCAGCACTGTTGCATTCAGAGTTTCAGTAAGGAATTGGCACTCGTCCTCCACCTGAGATGATGCAGGGTTGTTTTCCCTTGGATTGAGAAAGAGCACTGAATTTTCAGTTACTGTTGTTAGTACCCCTATGGGAATAGTAGCCCCTGGCAGCAGCAGTGCAAAAACCATTTTGCACATGCGTGTACACGCATCCTGTGGATCTCTTTTGTGCAGACCTAACCTTACTGGGCCCAACAGCAGTCCTTGCAAGACCTTTCCTCTGGGTGGCCTCCTGTCTCTTTTGCCAAGTGTAGGAACCTTCTTCCTAATAACCTTGAACTCAGTTTACTCTCATCACTGACTCACTGGAGTGTTTTTCATGCAACACACTAGAGACGCAGTCCCGGTCTCACTGCTTTGTGGTAACTTCTTGGTCTGCTGTGAAGCAGCATTGAGGTAATCACTAAATCTTTGCCAGCAGCACGAAATTTGCTGCTCTGACTCTTGATGTGGTCATTGTCTCAGTTTTGAGGCTGTCCTACCACCAGGGCACTCCTTCCTGTCCCCAGGTGCATGCATGGCCAGAAAAGCACATTCCTTCTTGGTGGTTGGAGTCAGAGCTGTGCCGACTTAAATTATACCCTGGTTCATGGGAGGTGTTTCCACGTGCTGCTGATGTCCATAAGGACTCAAACAAATACTTGCTTACACAGAGATGCTTTTCTGAAGCAGAGTTGTCGCTCTTTTCTACAGGTACCACAGGATGCCCTCCCTTATTCTGCTTCATGTAACTGGTACTAGAATGATCATTTCCTGATAAATGAAGGCACTTAATCAGTCCTCTTCCCCTTGGAAGAAGGACTTTTGGGGATATTGTTATATCATTTAAAATAATATTTTGGAATTTAAGTTTACATTGCTTTATTTTTCACTTGAGGTGACTGTATATAAATATTTTCCTCTATTTTATCATTGCTGATAAAGTAAGCCTACGGTATACAGACAAATAATTTGCCTTTGATGTATTGAAACTGTGAGATATAAAGTAGACTTCTCTCTTGTGTCCATGTTCCTGACTATTACTCTGTTCCTCTGTGTTTTTATAAGTTGGAATAAATGTTGCTTACGGGCAACAGAGAGCCTGCAAGCTTCCCAATTTTTATGTAATTGAACTCAAGCAACCCTAGTGAAGGATCTCACATATGTATAATGATATATGTATATGTACAAACTTTAGAAAGAAATAAACCAAATGTATTTCATCTTCTGCAGTTGAATGGTTTTTGTTGGAGCCCTTACTGTTGCTTCATATGCATAAGAACATGAAGGTGGCGCTACTGGCTCACAGCAGCCCTTGCTCAGGGAAGGTATACACCCACCAGCTGGCACAACACTTTCCCCAGTGCACACTGCTGACCTCTGGCAGTCAGTGGTTTCAAAAGTTTCCTGAGCTGGAGAGTGCATGTACTGTGTACCTTACAGAAGCACAGTCTGGACCAGCATATCTCTGCCAGGGCAAAAACCAGTGTGGCCCTACACAAACGTACAGCAAACACTCCATATCACAGGAAAACTGAGGAGGCATGTGGTTGGGGCCAGCAGTAGTGCATTCACACTAGTCCTGTGTGAGGACAGCTGGAGTATCTCTCTCCTTGCACCTCTGCGATAGGTGGCCTTACCTGTGGGCTGTTACAGGGCATATAGACTGTGAAGTTACCACCACTAAGCTGTGAAGAGACATTGAGAAGAGAATTAAGTGATTAAAAATGGGTTTGCCAGGAGATGAGTTGATAGAGGGAGGCTGCAGTGATCAGCTATTCAGAAAAGACTGGGAGTTGACCTCAACATTTTTACAAGACAGTTTGAGAGCACTGTCAAGGTTGGGAGTTGCTGCTGGCCTAGTGAATGGGAAGAAGCAAGGACACATGCAGACCACAAAGCGGGACACTAAAGAAAAAGGGGAAGCACAGAAAGGCAAACGTGGGAGTGGGTAAGAAATAATGGCTAAGTGAGGGGAAGCAGAGTACACAATGCACAGAAAGCAAACAATTGTGTGTTTGCAGTTCTTGCATTGGACATGGCTCAGCTTGGGAACGTAGGAGACTGGTGAATGGGTAACAGGGCAAATTAACAGGATGTCTCCAATAGCAGGTAGGGCACAGAGAAGCATCACAACAGGGCTGGGAGCTTATATTTGGAAACAATAGAAGGGAAGATGTTTTTTCTTACCAAGATCTCTCTGAATGTTTGACCATCTTGAGATGATTGTTTCTTTGTATTTTTTTCCTCCTAGAAACTCAGCATTTTACCTTTAGATGAATGGCAAGACCTCTGGCACTTGAGATAGTTATGCTTGCTTTTCCACATTTTGCTATGGGATGTCAGACTTTTTCTTCGCTGTTCCTGTGGATATGCCATCCTGGTTACTTCAAAGCACTGGAAGTTTTTGGTTCTAATACATGCTCCTGGATTAGTATTTCTTTTATGAAAGGACTAAGCAAAGTGATGGTGAGGACAAGTGGGAGTTGTACTTAGGAAGATATATTAAATGCCTCCTCTGATGCCCAGATGAATGTTTTAATTGTGTGTGAATGTTAGTATCAGTGCTGCTCACCATATCTTTTCCTATTTTGTCTTCCTAGCTGACAAAGTCAACTTTGAGCATTTCCTTGTGATCCCTTTCTGCCTGGAATCCTAAGTTGCGTCACGTTGCTCACAATGCACTAAACTAGAACAAAATGACGGAACGGCCACAAAGTGAAAGACAGATGCATTTATGTTTTCATTCCTCATTCTTCTTTGTCCATTTTCAGTTTACATTGCCAAGTAAGGAACGTAATTGTCAAGGGTTAGCTTGTATATACGGGTGAAATCTCCGCAGTCCAAAGAAGCTACTCATCTCTTTGGATATTTATAAATAATCTAGCATGAGAGAGTGACTTAGCCCAAAAGTAAAGCACAAATTGGTCTGAAGTTGTCATGGATATCTCTATATTACAAACTGGAAGAGTTCTTACCCAGCAGAGCACTAATGTATTGCAGTGGCCTCCTAAATGGCAAGGCAAAGGCAAAAATGTCCAGTGGCTTTTAACATGGAGCCTTATACATTATGAAGGGGAATGATACGATGATGACCCCGGTTTTCATTTGTCAGACCACCACAGTTTCCAGATCTATCTTTCTATGTTTCATGCTAAATAGACGTTTTTCAGAAGAAATTATGCCACCCACTATTCTAACCATTTTTCCCTAAAAAAGGGCCATCCTAGAAAAGATTAAGTACTGCAGGACAGCTTGCCACTGCTCTGGGATTTTCTAATGGTCATATTTGTTATAGGATATCTCTTCTGGTCACCATTCCACGCTATTTTTTGAGTGGATTGGGTACATAGATGATGTTGGTCTTTGTTTTGTTTGTCTTCTCTTGACAAGAAGGCATAAAGACAAGGAGCTTGACTGCCATGAGGTGGAGGAAACAAGGCTAAAGCATACTGATTTGTCTTAGAGAAGATACAAGGCAAACAATATGAACTGGAAAACTTGGGGAAATTTTGTTCCCCTGTGCCCAGTCGGGTGTGTCAGGAGTACCATATAAAGCTGAGATTGCCCCAGTAACAACTTTGGAAATAGCAGACTTGGGTATAGATGTAGCAGAACTGGGCCAGCCAGGAAGAACTAATGAGGGATGAGTGTCTTAGAGATCATTTAGGGCAGAGAAAGGGAGGTACGAAAAAAAAAAAAGGTTGTTCCAGAAATAGAAACAACAATGAATAAAGTAGAAAATCAGGAAAAGAGCAAAGGCTGGGGGAAATATTCTAAAGGGAGGAGTGCAGATGCCTGCAGACGATAGTGATACTGACTTACGAACTGAAGCTAGTGGGAGTTACTGTGGGACAACCCATTGGACTTTCCATAATGTCTGTGTCTGAAAAACATGGTGTGATAGGGTGGGCTGCAGAGGGATAGATTTGCACCCTGATAACAGGTCATGTGGAGAGGAAAATGTGGCGGATCAGTAACTAAATAGTAGCTGTGCGTGATTCATAATATGTAAGAGTGCTGATTAACAGCTTTATAATTGTGTAATAGCGTGGAAAGTGGTATAATTGCAGATTAGTAAGAGTGGTGTGTTTATTGGATAATCAGTATATTGGTTTTCTAATAGATTGACCAGTTTCTTACCTTGCTTAATCACTAGACACTGTAGTTTCCTAAATCAGTTGCATCTTGATCTTGCAGTCTAAATGGAGAGAGTTGGTTCCTGAAATAACAGTTGCATGGGGAGAAAGGCTCCAGGACAGTTCCTACTTCCTTTAAACTTGGTTCAGCCACAAGAAGTTTAATGATTTAGGCAACTGCAAGGATGTTTGTAAGGATATTTGAAAGTATTGAATTATTCAGAAGCTCTGCAAGTGACCACAAGCTAAAAAGGATGAGTCTTGAGAATACAAAAATAACAGTAAAAAGGACATTTTGGGAAAGCAAGGTCTGTGAGTTAAAATCTCAGGGACAGACTTTTATAGTGCGGAAGCATCGTGTTTTCTCTAAGAACAAACACTACTTGCCTGCACATGTAAAGGCACTGGAGGGCCTCTGTCTGTGCAGTCTTGAAATGTAGGTGAAGCGTATTGTACAGATGGCTGGAAGACTGCAGAAGAATGCAGAATATAGCACCAGAGACTGAAAGCTCTGCAGAAAAGAAGATGGCAAGGAGAGTTTGCTCAAGGGGAGAGCAACAAAGAGCTGTTTGAAAGCTGCAGGCAAGGAGAAAACTGAGCAAGACTGTAAAGAAAAAGCTGGCAACTGAACTGTGTACAGATTCACCTATCACTTGGAAAAAGAAATCAATTAATAGGAAAGGAGCGGCCACTGTGAAGGCTGCCTGACACCTTCCTTTGTCTTTTGGTGGAAAGTTCATGTTCCCCCATTGTTTGCAGAGGAGATTTTAACATTGTCGGGGCTGCCATGAGGTCAGGAAAGGGTGCCCTGTGCTGGCCTTCAGAGAAAACTGCTCAGAGTTAACCAAGATAAATACTCCTTTCTGTGCCTTGTAGCTTGGAAGACAGCAGCATCCCTGTGTCCGTGCACTGTCTGCTGGATGTGGAATGGCTTTTTTGGAAAGAGCAGGGGAAAAAAAAAAAAACAACCTGAAGCTGAAGCCCCTTTCCCCTCCATCACTATACAGAGATTGTTAAACATACGCAGGGTTTCTGTTTATTTGTTAGTTTTTTCTCCCTGAAGGAACTGTCTTTGTTCAGCCAGAAATCATCTTTCTGATCTCCTCTCCTGTTGACTCTGAGCTTAGAAGTGCTCAGCAGAGATGCTCTGTCATCTCTTTGGGAAGGTGAGTATTTTTAATTGGCTTGAGCAAGCTTCTCCTCTCTACCCAAGTGTCCAGTTTAAAAAACAAAACAAAACAAAACAAAACAAAAGCACTTTCTCTTTTCAGGTGAATTCCAGCCAGGGCTTGTTAGCAAGGATCCATGTCTCTGGAAATTTGTAGTGGATACAGCCTGCAGTACAGGTACGTGACATGCTCTGTCACTGGAGAAGTGGTTTGGATAAGGCGATGACTGGGGCACTGCTGTGAGGACAGGTGTGGAGAGCGTTCCTGTTAAGCAGAAGTGCAGATGTGATACCCAGCTCTTGGTGCATGCTGCTCTCCATCCCATCCAGAGCTGAACTGTGCTGGTACATAAAGTACTGAGACCAGGCTGGATGGAGCCAGGGTCATTGCCAGAATAATTACTGGAGTAATGTAGACACCAGTTACTGCACCCCTAGCTTCTCTCAAGGTGATGCTCGCTGTGGCAGGCGCTTGCAGTGGGCTGTGCCTGGGGTGGGAATACTCTCCCTGTACGGGCTTAAACATCCTGCTGGGACAGCTTTGTGGGGGCCTTGCAGCTAGCCAGTGATAGCAAGCATGGTGTAAAACCCGAATCTCTATTACCACCACCATACCCACGCTGCGTTTCTCAGGCAACTGAGGTGTGGGCGGTAGTAGAGGTTGTAATTGTTTCTGGAAAAAAAAAGAAAAAAGAAAAAAAAGAAAAAAGAAGTGCTCTCTCTGTTTAGCTGCAATTTCTGACTGCACTTTAGACAAACTGTCAGAATCCACATTCCCGTTGGCAGGGAGCCAGGCTCCCTGGCACGCTGATTAAACTGTGTGTGGGCAAAATGTAGGCAGATGATGGGGACCTGGTACAGTGAAACCTTGGAGAGCTTTGTTTTCCTTGCTGCTTTCTTTTCTTCTCCAAATTCCTTCCAGGCTAGTTTTCCGACCATCCCTCGTTGGCTCTGCTTTGGGTCTTGAACCTCTGACTTCGGGAGTTGAGAACTGTGAACCCAGAGCAGCAACTGCTCATGGTAAATTACTCCCACCTGTTTATCCACCTGCAGGTGAGCAGGTAAACCTCCGAGTGCAGTGAAGCTGCTGGACAGACCCAAAATGTTGGAAATTTAATTAAAAAAAAAAAAAATTTGCCTTTGGGTGCTGGGATCACTGATGATAGACAGCACGGCTAAATACTGGAATAGTGAACACAGTGAAAGCAAAGTTGTGTTTTTATTGGCTGGAAGAGGAAAAGCTCCATGACCATTGCTACAAATTGGCACGATTTAGGTAGGGTGAGGTCTACAGCAATATAAAGGAAATTTTTACAGGTGGATGGGGAACTCTCTTCTGCAAAGAGCCCATCTGGACACCAAGGCATGTGCTCCTGCTCCAGCTTCAGCCTCCCTGGGAGCTCCATCCATGCGGGTACCTCTGAGGAGCGCAGCCACGGCTTGGCATAGGAGAGTGGCTGTGCTTTGCTGAGCTACAGTGCTGTTCTCCATCCCAGGGCCTTGGGTTCCCTGCCACTACCACCACAGGCAGCTGCCCTGGAAGCACTGGAGCTGGGGAATTTCAGACATCAGCTTTCTAGCCCATCTGCTGCTTAAATCTCATAGCCGTAGCATTTCCACACTCTTGCATGTGAATACTGGGAACCTTTGCATCATTCCCAGGATATCTCTCTATCTGTCAAGGTGGGATCCCTTAGTTTAGATTAGCTTGCTTGTTCACTAGCCTTTTGCTTGTTCTCTCATCATTTCTCTCAGGGCTTGTCTGTGCTCTGTCGGAAAGGTAAGGTGAGATGACGAAGCCTTTGTGACCGCAGCCTGCATTTTCAGGAACATAATGGCTGAGCTCTACTGTAACTCAAGGTCACTCCACTTCTGCATGGGAGCTGATGCCACCACGAAGGACTTGACTGGATAGCTACATTTGAAGTGAGGTAACTGCTTTAAAATGTGTAGGATGCACTGCATTAAACACCTGTGTGGGCATCCTGATTCAGAGGTAGGGTGGCCTCAGTGCAGTCTAGCTTCTGGAGTGCGGCAAGCTGAATCCCGTGAGGGTCCCTTTAAATCTGAACACGTTCCCCACAGCAATTTGATTCACATCTTTAGCTAATTCCTCTTGAACTTTCTAAGAGATCTGGCACAAACAAGTCCCTAGAGGTATTTTGCAGCCCTCCGGGCTCTTGCTGTGCTTGTGATTCATCAGATGTCTCTTGGTGTTTAGCTCAGTGTGTAGTCTGACTGACAGGGCCTCTTTGCCAAGCATTAGGAGTTGCAGATGTCCTTCAGGGGCGCACGTACGCCAACTGTGCAGTTTGGGGCTCAGCCTCTCTTGATTTCAGAGAGTGGTCCACTCCCCCAGGCAAGAGCTGTTTGCAAGCTCAGGCTCCAGCCCACCCCAGCCCTGATCTGCTCTGTGCGTGGGAGCTAGAGAGGTTTCACCCCCAGCTTCCCTGGGAGCAGACAAAGGCCAGAGCTGAGTGCGTGTGTCTGTTCTTCCTGTACTATTTAAACTGCGAACTCTCCAGGGCAGAGGCCTTGACCGTGTACATTCAATAGTAATAAATATTAATCCTCATGATTTGCAAACTGCGAGGCTTTCAGAGACTGGTATGACTTCAATGCAAAACACAGAAGGCCTGGCACAGTGTTTCATGAGCCCTGGGGATGGTTTAACTCATTCGAATGCATACTTGGCTTTGAGTCACAGATGTGATCAATCAAAGGAGCAGTCCTTTCCCTGTGACTCACCAAGGCTGATTCCGTGAATTTGAGGGGTTTAAATATCCACTTGACTCAATTCAGGCCTGAAGGAGTTTGACTTGAACAATTCTGGGTAATGAAGCCACTGCTGCAGTAACTGACCCCAGCTCTGGCAAGGTCAAAGAAAGAAGATTCAGGTGCTAAAGGCAGAGGACATCGCCTTCGCTTTTACCAGCTGAGAAGTGAGCTTTGTGGTCCATGAAGTGCAAGTTTGCTGGAGGGCCAAAACTGGAAAACTTACCCTGCAAATGTCCTCTGATCTCTCTCATCTGAATGGATTCCAAAACCAACCAACCAACCAACCAAAAACAAACCAAAACAACAACAACAACAAAACACACGCACAAAAAACAACAAACAATCAAACAAAAACACCAGCAAACCCAGGCCCAGCCCTCTGCAATGGGCTTTTCATGTTTGCTGTTCCATTCCTGGAAATTCTGATTTTGCCAAAGGACATACAATGGTGAGGAAGAAAGGAAAAATGACCCTACTTGTCAGTTCGGGTCCTTCCTGTTGCAATTTTTATTCCACTTTTCCTCAGCAGGTATGCCTTAAGTTCCAGTGGGTCTCTGCAGTCCTTGGACTGTCCCATGCTGAATGATGAAAGGCTACCATGGTTATTGTTGTTTCTGCTTTGGCTGTGATAGGTGCGAGGAAACACAGAATTTGTTTGGCTGCTCGTATTACCTATAGCGTTGTCTTGCTGGAGTTTGTTATTCCTTGCTTACCTGTGCCTCTCAGTGTTCTATCGTTGTGCTAACTGACTGCATCGTATTTTATCTTCTCTGCATGCTATTGTCCTCTAGGTGGAAAATGAAATGCAAAAGCCCAACTAATTTGCTCACCTGGGAATCTGTGAACATGTATGGAACATGAATTCCCACCTCCCACTTCTGGGTCACTCTCCCTTTTTAGCTGCCTTGAGTACTTTGACAGCTTTACCTCCTTTACGAAGACCATCCCATCTTGTTCTTACCCTTCATTGTTGCTCTCAGCTTGTTTAGTTCTCAGTTGCCAGTCGAGAAAACTTCGCAACTAATTCAACTACTGCAATTACGACTAACACCTCTAGTATATCTGCACCTCTCTTATCTCAGGGCAAAACCCCAGTTAAAGATCAAGCAATAGGACTATACAGATTTATTCTTGGTTACTTGTACTGCAGTCATCACCCGAGTTCAGAGTACTGTTATGCTACGCAATGTGTAAGCTCCCCTCCGCCATGGCTCCACACTATGGCTTTGATCCATTTGCTCTCAAAAGATTTATATCCAAGCTGAAATTCAGAGGTAAGTGGTTTATTGGACTTTGTGCTGTTAATGCTAATAGGGTCAGGATGCACTGGCTGGCTGCAGAGCATAAAGATTAGCAGACAAAATAGTTAGGAAAGACAGATAATGGAGGACAAAGAAACAGGCACACTGTGATCATTTTGCCCATGGTCAGAACATTGTTATTGTTAACTGTTCTTAAAGCTGTTGTTATGCACAATAAACAGAAATAGCAGTAGCTTGGATTGAGGATAGAGGTTGGTGCTGCCCTGTCAGTGGCTTTCATCCTACCAGGTGAGAGAAGGAAAGCATGACTTCAAACGAAACTAAGAATCAAAATTCTGTTTTTTCAGTGAGCTTGGAAGAAAGTTAGTATTGCAAATTGAGATGCAGGATATCCCTCACCTAGTAGAAACATCCATCTGCCCAACATTAAAGAGCATTAAAGATTTTTTTTAAGCTTATGGTGGTTCACACTTGGAGTGTGGGGGCCAGTGCTGGGCTCCCCACTACATGAGAGAGATGGAGCTACTGGAAAGAGTCCAGCAAAGGCCTTTAAAGCAGATGAAGGGACTGTAGCACCTCTCCTATGAGGAAAGGCTGAGACAGCTGGGACTGTTCAGCCTTGAGAAGAGAAGACTCGGGGGATCTTATCGATGTGTACAAATACCTGAAGAGAAGGTGCAAAAAGGATGGAGCCAGGCTCTTTTCAGTAATGTCAGGTGACAGGATGAGAGATAATGGGCACAAGCTGAAGCACAGGAGGCTCTATCTGAACATCAGGAAGCACTTCTTTTCTGTGAGGGTGACTGAGCACTGGCACAGGTTGCCCAGAGAGGTTGTGGAGTCTCCCTCCTTGCACATTTTCAGAAGCCACTTGGGCAAGGTCCTGGGCAACCTGCTCTGGGTGTCCTTGCTTTTGCAGGGAGGTTGGACCAGATGACCAGCAGAGGTCCCTTCCAACCTTAACCATTCTGTGATTCCGATTCTGTAATTTTCCTGCTTAAGCACAGCATAAATTATACAGCATTGGCCAAGTCTCCTTATTAATTTCTCTCTGTAAGCAGTCATAAAACATTTAGTTTTAATATGAAATATTCAAGTTCTTCTCTGATTGTTTTTGAATTCTCTATGTATAATTTAAAGAATTCACTACCACAGAAATTATTAACTATGGATAAGTCAGATTATGAGAAAGCTGAAGGAGTTACCAAAACTGCAACAAAATATTTTGAGTGAAGATTTTTCCTTGGGTAACGAAAATAAGAACTGGTCCCTGATTTTAAGGCCGGAAAGGACCGTGTTGATAATATGCTATAGCCAGTCTGCAAAGCACTGGGTGGGCTTATTATTACTGGCACTAAGCTGTCCTTGCCCCAGGTGAGCTGCCTGACCTTCCTGTGCTTCAATGCAGTGTGTCCAGCTTTCACCAAGGGCGCTCCAGAAAATGTCACCATGTGGTTCCCACACGTTTAAGCTAGGAAAGCCCCAATGGAAAGATTTGAAGGGTTCCACTTTGTGCCTCGGTAAACAGCTTTTCACTTTGAAAAAATGTGCCGTGGTACCATTGTCAAAAACAGCAGCAGAACTCACGTAGGATGAAGATGCATTGTTCTGATCCCTCCTGGTCCTTACCTTGAACACTTTGGGAGGAGGATGGTAGGGTGGGGCTGCAGAGGGAGAGCCTTCGAGCTCTAAGCTCCTCTTGCTCGTCCTTGCAGCTGCACTATATCTGAAACACACCAGCTTCTCCAAGTCAAGTATTCTCTCTGACTCTTCCCAAAATGTCCCTGCCTCTGGCTTTGTGCACCCCCGCCCCCAAGAAGACCCAGCTCCTGCATACTCCTGCTGCCCTACGTCCCACGGTGCCCCAGTGCTGTAACTCTGCTCTGAGGGCCCGAAGTGCAGCTCCTCCTTGCTGCTGTGCTCCTCACCATTTGCCTACTGGCTTTCCTGGCTGCCAGGACTCTCTGCTGGTGCACCGCTGCAGTGCTCCCTTGCCAAGATGTTGCCTGGTCCCGTCTGAGCCTGGATTATCGGGGTATGTCCTCCTTGGTTCTCCAGATATCAGTCCCCAGGTTACTCCCCAGAGGCAGAGGACAGCTCACATCGCATCTGGGTGGCTGCACTGCCTGTCTGGCACAGCAGCCATGAGGGAGCAGTGGCAAAACGCACCAGAGCAGAGCTCCTGCACCCCTTCAAGCTTCCTGCGTGATAGAGTTTTGCTGCAGGGTGGTGGTGGGTTTGGCAAGATATGAGAGGGGACAGAACCTGCTAGATGAAGCTTGTTGTTCCTTGGCCAAAAAAAGTTGCTGCTATGATTATTCACCCTTTCCCAGGCTATTAGTGGCTTGTAGGCATATAGGGCTTCAGGAAAACAATCATCCGTTTTCAAGCCAGATAAAGAAATCAGCAACTAGCTACGTTTCTGAATAGAAATGTGAATTTTTGGAAAGCCAAACATATTTATTATTACTGAGAAGACAAGTACTTCTGAAAACCTGGCTCTTTGTTACTGCTTGTAGTTTTGAGTCTGATGCAGTTGCAGGTGGGGACAGTTCAGTGGTGGGAGCTTTCACTTGGATTAGTAGCACAATGGGTGCAGGAGCAGAGGGAACAGTTTGTGCATTGCATCACAGAGACTAAGAAAGGCATCTGTGAAATACCACCCTCCCATCAGCCACGCAGGAATACATCTCGATTTTTTCTTTCCCAGCCAGCTCCCGCTTCAGGGGGCAATGAGCAATGAAGCCCTGTGCGGGGACTGCAATCACTGATTGCAGAGGAAAGGGCAGTCCTTGTTGAAGTGGTTATCATTCAAGCCTTGTGCTGCTCCAGAAGAGCCAGGACTTAGCATTCATTCTGAGCAAAGGGAGAGGAAGGATGGAGCAGGGCAAACCACTGTGCATTTTAAACAGCTTTGATTCTGAGTTGGAGTTTTATGTTAAATACCATGATTCATCTCTATTTATTTTGTTAAGCAGTGAGCAAGCAGAAAGTCTAGCAGCTGAAATGATGTGCCTGAAAGATTCCTGGCAGGCAATCCATCAAACAAGTATTGATTAGTACTGCCACAGGAGCCATTTTGCACAGTAAGACCTTTATTCTTTACTCTGACAAATGCTTACTTAGATGTAAATTAGCTGAAGGTGTCCTTCTCTCACGCTGCAGGGCTGAATTGGGAATGAAAGTTTGGTGTCCTAAGGGCAGACATGTAGAGTGCATAGTAAGAGTCATGAGGGAAAAAATGTGTATAAGATTCCAGTGCTTCCAGGAGCTGTTGTTTTTTCGTTTGTTAAAATAAAAAATAAAAAAAATGAGAGAAAATAGAAACAAAATTTTCCCCCAGGAGATAGTATGGTATAACTGCAAAGTCCTCTACCAAGTTGAAGTGGCCCAACAGAGGCTTGCTGGTAACGGCGGTACTGAACAGCGTAGCCCCACTCACCTCCTGTGGAGCACAATGTCGGGAGGTGCTATTATATCATTTAGCTTTGCATTACAGCTGGAAACTTGCCTGCATCGCCCCAGTAGTGTGCATGTTGGTACGGTGGATAGAGCCGGGCTTTGCTCTCTCAGAAGGGATCTAAAGATAGTGCTGTTGATACCTCAAACCAAATGGCTAATTCCCCCTTGATTTTACAAACCTTTCTAATCTCAGTGTAAACGTCTGACTTCAATTTATAGCCATGGGTTCTCATTGTACCTTCCTCTGCTTGATTAAGCAGCCTTTCAGGATCCAGAATTTTCTCTCCCGTGGAGGTGCTTTTACACTGCAGTCATGGCCTCTTTAGTTACTTCTTGAACAGCTACACAGATTGAGCTCTCCACTTCTATTAATGCTGGGCATCTGTTCTGAACCTAGCATCAAAAGCCCATTCTAGTTCTCTCAAAGTCACTACCCATGGGCATTTCAATCACCTTTACAGGACTGCGTGCTCAGATGTAGTATTACGCCTTCGGTTTCCTTCACGTGGGGTCATACCTTTTGTCCTGCTCCTTGCCTCCCCACAGAGACTCTGCAGGGGCACTGCTCATGATATCTGGTACTGACAGACAAAGCAGAGCATTGCATTTCTTCTGGGCTTCACAGTAGTCTCTGGATGAGTTTCCTAAGGATGGACGGCCTGATGGACTTTGAGTTCCCTGAGCGTCTTTTTGCTGTGGGTTATGAAAATAGGTGGTAGTGTTATTTCTGCTGGCACCATGTCGAACCAATTGTTCACTGTTTTTCACACATGCACTGTGGTAGGAAGATCTGGTTCTTGCATCATAACTGAAACCTTCTGCCAAACCCATGAAAAATGCTTGGTGGTGAAACAATCAGTATGAGGCCATGCTTGGCTGATAGTAAAAACCGGATGACTGGCTCTGTGTTGTCGTTTATTATCTGCCTAACAGCAGAGCCTGGTGACCCCAGCCCAAATCAGGGCTCCTAGCCTCCATGTTGTATTATATTGTGGGAGACACGTGCTGCCCTGGAAAACAAGATAAAACAGACAGGAGAAAGCATAGAGAGGAGGTGGGAGCTGAACAGGTTGGTGATAAAATGATGGCACCACTACAGGCTGCTCACATCCAGCCACACCAGTGCCGAGCTGGAGCTCACCTTGCCAGCTGTGCCTGGAGAGTTCTCTACATGCATGACTTTCAGTCTCTCTGTGGGCAATGTACCCTTGACAGCTTGCAGTTAATCCCATTGCCCTCCTGGAATTAATTAGGTGTTGCCACATCAACAGCAAGTTCCTCAGCTGGGCAAGACTGCAGACGATTGCAGTAGGTGCTGTGCTCAGTGTGTCAGTGGCGCAATGCACCCACAAGCATCTACCCAACAAGGCGATCTACTGGAAAGCTTCGCTGGTGAACAGGGGTCAGTAGGCTGTTGAGTATGAGGGCTGTGCAGAGGTAATATCTGGGGAACATCTGGGTTTTCATCCACATGGTGCTCTAATGAAGCAGACGGCATTTATATATCTGCAGCTTGTGGCCAAATGGAGTTGAGATTCTCTCCCTGCTCTGGGACAAATGCACCACACATAAATCATGCTGGGTCCTGGCTGGTGACTGGGAGGGCTCTGCTGTAGCCGAGGTGAGCAACAACATTTCTACCTTGCTATGTGGGCAGTGAAAATGGGGGTCATTCTGCTGCTTTTCCGTCTGCATCCAGGGAGAGCTTCTGGCTCCTTCTTGGATGCAATACTTACTGTCTCTATTGCCCATAGAGATCTTGGTCTGAGGATCTCCCTGTATGATACTAGCTTAGTCCTCATCGTGGCAATATGGAAACACCTTGCTATCCTGATTTCTGTATGATATGGTTTGTTTAGGTGACTTAAGATATTACTGTAGTTAGCTGCCTGGTCCATCTCTTGTAGAGCAGTTACCACACCTGAAATGAAGCAGTGTGTCCGTATTTCATCAGAGCATTCACAGTTTAGCTTGCACCACCAATGTGCCTGAAGTTGCATTAAAACAACTGGGCCATGAGATACACATCCCGTCATGTCCTGGAGTGTTAGATCATGCATGGCAGAGAAGGAGAATGAACCAGGTTCTTCCAAATCACTGCCTAAATCCACTTTCTTAGAGAAAATACTTCATTATAGTGCTTCAGCTGCACTGACTTTGTATGACTTCAGCTTCTTTGGTTTCAATGCAATTTTAGCACTGGCCAAAGTGAAAACTATTATAGAGCCTGTGCCTGAATGTATTTTGAGGCCAGTATAAAATACAAAAATCTTAGCAAAGTTGTGACTTGTACTCTTTCAGATGTTACGGTTTTGTTTGTTGTTTTTTTTTCCTTTGCAGCTAATTATTCCAAGAACAGGTGGCAGGGGAGAGGGTGAACTCAGCTATAGAGATGTATTCTATCTCAGCCATTTAAGCAGCAATTAAGTTGTAATCTCTCCTAATTTATTAACTTGTACAGGATCTGGTATCACAAAATATTAATAAGAGCTGGACAGGGAATTCATCGGCAACAGTCTATCTGTATGCTTTTAATTGAACTTCTCTCCCAGCTGATTCAGCTTATTGGATTTGAAGACACCCTGCTGTGTGAACTGATGTGACCTCACCTGTTTTATTCTGGTCTTATAGTCACTGAGGACTCTCTGTACTTTTCTTCTGTTCTTTGGGACCATTTTCACTTCGCAGCTCAGATGTTAAGTATTGATTTCTCATGCTAGATGCCCCAGAAAAAAACATGGAGAAGCATAGGGCAGGATCCATTCAGGGCCCTGGAAGAGGAAGACATGTAACTATGAACCATCATGGTCTAATTCTGTCCTTAGGTTTGCAGGACAGAGGTCAGAACGGACACCTGCAGTCAGATGTACACACTGGCTACAAGGACTGACAGCAGCTGGTAGAGTCCCATGCACCACGTGCTGCTTTGCTTTGCCTGCATGGTACTACCTCTTCACCACTGCTCAGCACCTTTCTTTGCCATGTGCATTTCTGGGCTCCCTTCTTGCAATACCTCTGTTTTTTCCTGCTGCATGTGGATGCCAGCAACTATTAGCAAGATGCTGCTGGGCTGATGCTTCTATGCGGATGTCCTAAATGTAACAGGAAGGATTTTCCAAGGACCTAGCAGCACCTTTACTGATTTTTCTATCTGTACTTCTATCTGTATTGGCCAGCCACAAAAATGGGGCAAGGAGGGCATGTGGGGAAGATAATACAGAAGATGGAGCAGACCTGAAAGATATGTGATCATATGTTCACTAGCTTTGGTATTCAGTCTGTAGGCTTTCAGTGCTCACCATATGGAAACCTTTTAGGAGCAAGACCCAACACTTGGTGGTAGTAGTACGTCATTGTTGGTTGCTGCCTTAGTCCAGCTGTTTTAGACATCTCTGATGATGTTTACTGGGACACAGGTTTCTCACTGCCAATGCACTTTGCTGATGTATATTAACCTTCATGGCCCTTTCACCCTCCTGGGGAAGGGCCTGTGCTCACTGAAGAGGCAACATTTAATGTGTTTAATGAAGTTTTGTCCTCCCTAGAGAGGTGCTGACTGTGAAAGGGCACAAGACTTTTAACTGCTCACCCAGCTGATTGCTACTTGTAGATCTGATGGAAAGCACATGAGAAAGTGTTGCGCACAGCTGCATGGGAATCTTGTCACCTAAGACCTTCCCCGGAGTTATTGTCCTGTTGCCTAAGAAAAAGCCTTCCTTCAGCATGAGCGTAGGAACGATGGGGACCAAAAGTGGAGAAAATCTCTGAGTCATGTCTGAGATTTGTGAATGAAAACTGCCAAGGACATGACACTACACTGCCTCTCAGCAGCTGCCTTGGTTTCCCATAGCTCTGGTACCCTCCTGGTGACAGCAACAGAAAGGTGCTGGAGGATGTTGGCCACTGTTGGGAGGGAGAAGCTCCACAAATGCGTCCAGTAGGCTGGTCCTCTTGGAAGCTGGCAGGTGCTGGTCAGTGTCAGCACCCACCTCCGCAACAGCCCAGTTGTGGCCCTGGAGGTCTCCGTCCCTCTCCAGCTGTCTCAGGTGTTTGCAAGCTGTGCGGTGCTGCCTGCCTCTGCTTGAGCCTGGGGCACAGGCAGGGGTTATTGCTGGGCAGCACAAATATCCCTTCTTTTAACCCACCTGCTGAAAGCCCTACCCTGTGACAGCGCTGAAGGGAGTAGGGCAGGGAGCAACGTCTCCAGGGACATGGCAAATAGGCTAGTACAAAGCCCCTTTATAGGCCCAGCCCTCATTTTCTTGCATTCAAGACTGGCTGGGTACCTCCATGCTTTCACCCAGCCGCGTTGCTAGAAACCAGAGGTAGGACTGCAGGAGCTGGCTGAAACACATGGCACACTGAGCCGTACGCCTGCCCCCAGCTACAAGGAGGAGTGGATGCTGCGGACGAAGATGTAGGAGTGCCCCAGTGGTTTCTGGCTTGGTTGGAGGTTCCTGGACCACCAGAGACTGGCCCTGGGCTTTGCTGCACTTCTGCTACCACCATGCTCCTTTTATCCTTCAGCACTTGCTGGGAAAGCCCAGGAGCACAGCAAAGGCCATGAACTGTCTCATTTAGTTTGTGCAGCAAGCGTGACTGCCACCACCTTCAGCAGGACCCATCCTGGCCATATGCACATGTCCATAGCTGTGTATGTTCTTGGTACAAGTCGAATATCCCTGCCCTGGGGCACGAGGGAGGACAGGAAAGGAAACCTTGGCAATCCAAGGATAAAGTGCTTCTTGAGTGCAGCCAGGGACATGGGGCTGGCTCTGGGTGAGTGCTTAGAGCAATAACTGTGCTTGAAAGAAAAGGGGCAGACAAAATGGCCACAGCTACCCATTGTCAGGGCCAGGGCAAGGCTGCTGAGGGGGTCTGCCCTTCCCAAGGCTTTTGGTGCAACACGAGCTCTGGCATCCTCCTTCATGCTGCCAGGGGATACATCTGGTCTTCCCTGGCTTAACCCCTAGCACTAGTCTATCAGGATTTTGCTTCCCCTGCTGAGAAGTTAGGAGGCGGCTCCTTGATGGCCAGCATACTCTCTGAAACTGGTGGAGGCTCTGCAGATGCACCCTGCAGCACCCTGCATTCCCTCTCATGGAAGTTGCTGGTGAGAAAACTCACTGACTGAAGGAGCAGGGCTGGGAAATAACACCCTGGAAATGCTCTCTGCTGATGCATGTACCTCTTGTATAAGCACTTACCTCTCAGTGCGTGCTCCGCCTCTGGAAACGGGACAGGGGAACCCAAACAAACAGTGGCAGTTGCCTCAAGAATATCCTGTACCAGGGACTTCCTTAGTTTAGTTACAGGTTTTGTTATTTCCGTTTATGTGTTTCAAGCCTCTTATTTGCAAATGTTTCCGCATTTTGGTGTTATTATGAAGGCAGAATTACCAAGCCACCCGTCCACCAAGCCATTCAGTATTTGAGGCATAGCCTTAAATTCCATTGATGACTTCTCTTTACGAAATGAAGGTCTGACCTTTCAAATCCTGAAGCTGCAGGAGATTCTTACTGGTCTCAAAGGCTTTTGCCACAAGCAGTTTGCACCCACAACTATTGCTAGGCAAGGGTGTAATTTCACCTCATCACTGCATGTTTGCCTTCTGGGTAAGTTCAGGTGCTATCCTGGCATGCAGGCGGCACATCAGCACCAGGTCTAGTTGCTGCTTTCCTTGCTCTTCTTTCTCAAATGGTGAAAGCTAGTGAGTCAGCTGCTGTTTCCTACAGAGCTTAGCCAAGTAACACCCGTGGGGAGAAAAGCTCCTGTTTGCCTCCACCTCATGTTCAGCTAAAGCCGAAGCTGCAAAAGACCATCTGAAGAACAGTGACAGCCATGATCTTTCCATCGCAACAGTCCACTGGAGCAGTTAAATCTTCCATTTCCGTGCCAGTAGGTGGCATTGCTTACTCTCTTAAGTGCCTAAAAGCTTAGCAAACTTTCAGCCTTGCTTTCAGAGGTGCTTTGCTGGAAAGTCATACAAGCTTTCCCAACACTACAACAATATCCAAATCCAGTGTCTAAACTTAGGCTGGAAATCTGGCTGGTTTCTAACCACCAGGAATGAAGTTCTGTGAGCACTTTCCTGCTGGAACTACAGAGACAGCAAAACTAGGTAATTTTATGCTGGAAGAAAATTTATGAACCGAGTGGCACAATGTGATTACTTGTATTGTTAAAGAACTGTAGTCCATGACCTTGTCTCTTCTACAGTGGCTTACCAAGAATGAAGGCAGTCTGCTCAATGGATCTGGGCCACCAACAATTACAACGCTGTCTTGCACTGGGTTGCAATTATGGTTGCAATCATGTCCTGTGTTACTCCATGGCACAGACTGCTAAAGATGTGACTATGCCATCTCTTTTCCCAGTGGATAGCCATTTCCTGTCCTGGAAATTAAGCACATGGGACACCATTTCTCTATCATAAATAGAGTAGGGAGAGTTTTCCAAGAGGATGTTGAAAGTTCCTGGTTTTGACACTGCAAATGCAACTTTGCTGAGAATCAGCACTCCAGGAAAGGGACCTTGGCAGTGTGGGGACAGCTATGGTGCCATCACAGGAGATAAGTGTCTACAGGCTATTGGGAGAGAAGGGGCATTTGAGGAGAAAGGCAAGCAGCACAAAGGCGATTGGAAGTCTGAGTGGTGAAACCCCCAACTGTTGTCCCGCATCCAGGAAAAAAACCACTCAGACATATACAGTACTCCAGGAAAAACCTCAGGGTCTCTCAACTCTTTGCTGGCAGGGAGTATCCTGGAGGACTTTCCCAGCAGCCGACACCACTAGATTAGATTTATGAGCAGATATATCCTCGGCCCACCCATGAGGTACCTACTGAAGTGGACAGGATACGTGAAGTTGCATGCCTGAGATCACCCTGGACACCTGTCTCTGAGACAAGGGGCTAACAGTCGTGTCACTCATCTAGTCTCAGGGAAGTGAAGGTCAAAGCACAACTTTTGAACCAACTGTCTCTGTATCATCACCCAGATCAATGGGATAAGATCTCCCATTGCAATATCTAAACCTTCCTAAAGGTGATGTGCCTTGAGTGTGATGATGAGAGACTGTGTGAGTCACTGGCTTCCTCTGAGGGGACTCTCTGGGCACAGAACAGCCTGTAGAATGTTTCTGAAGAGGAAGTAGGCTCAAGTCAGCCCTGGAGGACTATACAGCATGATCATGGGGCAAGGGGAAACTCTGATAAGCTGGTCAAAGCCCAACATTTTGCCATCTGTTAAGGCTCCCTGCTTCTTGCTGTCAGGATGATATAGTGCACATGCCATTAATCTAGCTTCAGTAGCCAGGATGACTCTACCTTTCATTGTGTGGCAGGTAGACCACTATTTTCTCAGGTATGCTTTGCATCTGACACACATATGGGATGCATTTGATGCCTCATACAAGCTGGCCGTGGCAAAGGCAAACAGGCTGCTCTTGGTTCTATAGCTATCTCCCGCTCCTACCATGTGCTGTACACATCTTCTGATTAGAAAAGGCTTGGAGCGTCCACAATTTCAGGAGTTGAAATAGACCCAATGGACCAAACCCTGTATCATCTCTCCTGTACAGCTGGAATCCCTGATTGACAGCAACGAGCAGCCACCCTAGGCCTTGATGGCATAGGAGTGGGGTTTATCTGGCACAGGAACATGAGTTGTGTGAAAGGCACACTGTTGGCAAGACCTCAGGACACAGACAGTTACTGTAGGCCACTTCCCTCTATACCTACATCTGAAAGGTCCTATGTTCTACCTCATCCCTCATGCTGCTGAGCAGGTCTGAAGATGCTGGCTTCTGAACACCAGCCGTGCAGCAAGACCAAGGCCTGGAGAACACATTTCCTTATCAGATGACCACTGTTAAATACCTTTCAGTTTGTATCATAATATTCCTTTGTCCCAGTCTGAAGACTCCTGAATGAAGAATATAATTAGCATCAGACAATGCTTGCTATGAATTAAAAGACTTTCAATTCCATTGTATATTAATTCTATGGAGCCTACTTAGATTACTCTCTCATGATTTATTTTTAAATTGCCACAAAGCACTGGAGTCTATTCTTCTTGGAAAGTGACGTATGACTAGCTGTGGGATGTTCTCATAGAGGACGTCAGATTGTCTTCTCATGTAGTGGCTTTACCATTTTTGGTTGCAGTATTTTATGGAAAATCTGAGGGTGATTCAGGTTCCTAAACACATGTACCCAGTACCATTTTAGACAACCCGGGGTGTTCAAATCCTCTATCCAGAATAGGCAAATCTAGTATGGCACCTAGAAGTCCACAAGGTTGATGGATTATTGACTGCAAGGCAAGGCTGTAGTAGCTGGCTCCTATGTAATGCAATACAGATTATTTCTTGCCTATTCATGTGTCAGTGTTGTTTTCTAACACTGGAGGAGTTCAGGGGAAATTAGCCCCTTGGGCTAATTGTCAGCTCATCACTTGCTTTACTCAATGTTATGCCCAGAGCATCTCAGCCAGGATGGACTTGCATAAGAAGGGGAACAGAGAACAAGAAAGGCTTGTGTGGTAGGAAACCAATTGGTTTAAATAAATCATTGAATGTACGTGTTGTCTGCTTTGACAATAAGAAATAACATAAGCCTCTGTTTCACTTGTGCAATCAAGGAGCTGTCAGCTAAGTAAAGGCAGTCCATGCTTCAGCAGAACATTTTTTTTTTTTTTTAATACCTCTGATTTGTTTATTTTTTTCCCTCAGCAATTAGGAAATCCCAGTCCTCCACCTGCGGCCATGATGGCCTTGGCAGCAAGTTTCACAGGTCAGGCAGACCCTGTTTGGCCTGTTCCTCTGACTGAGAGAGTCCTCCAGGGAGCACAGACCAGCTGTGGAGGCACAAAACACATGGCATCTCCTCCTTTCACTTGGCTGGGGCCCTGCTCTGCTGTTGGCAGCCCTTTCTCAACTCAGCTTTTAGTCTTGCAGGGTATGTCATCACTGCTATGATATACACTTCTTGGGACAGAATTAGCCCTGAAGTAGCCAGGAGCTGAGAACAGTTCAGGAGAACAGTTCAGGTGCCCGAGTGCTGAGCTGCTGGTGAATGTGGAGATCCTAGTCCTAATGGTGCACCACTCACCCCCAGACGCAAAACTTCTAGGAGTGTTTCAGCCTCTGCTACAAAAGCCACGTTGGTTTTGTTGACTGTGGTGTAAGAAGAAGATCAACAGCAAAGGAAGAAAAGAGGACTCTTTACTTGCTCACACTGTACATGCCTGTGTTTTGTGAGTTCAGAGAAGAATTCTTCCTGAATAATGTAAAAATAACGTTTTGAAAGAAAATGATGCTGTGTTGTCTTTCCTACTGTTCAGGACAAGTGAAGACTAGGATTTAGTACCAAAACTAATCACTTGTCCAGAAGCTTTTGGGAGATTTTGGATTCTGTCACAGACATGGCTGCAGCATGTTAGTTTCTGTAGAAGGAAGGCCGTAGAGGAGGAAGTGGCAATGCAAAGCCTCTGAAGGACGTCAGTGCGGGGAGGCTCATTGGTGCATTGCTGTGGCTTGAGCGTCTTTCCTGTCATGAAGGAGAGAAGGTGTGTAAGCAGGTTTCGGGCTCTTTATTTGTTTCCAAGCATCTGTACTGCCTACAAAGCCACATCAGGATGGGGAGGAGGAACCCAGGATATACAGCTCCTTAGGACTGTGCTTGGTACCTGAAAGCTAAATAAACAAACAACAGGAGCACAAGAGGGCGTAAAATGACAAATTGTTCTAACATGTTCTGCATGCATCCCTGAAAAGCTGTGTGACGATTGGATTAGCAGCCAACGGATTTCTCTTCATTAACGAGGAGACAGAATAATAAGCTGGTCGGAACTTGCCACAGAGAAAGTGGCCGTGTGTTTCCTTGCAGGTCTAGTCAATGAATCCCAGAGCTCTTCTATTTATACCCTGTTAGCAAGCACCGGCGTCAACCTGAGGTGTGCCGGATGCTGCTAGTTGTGCTCGGCTGGAACTTGGAGGCGCCGTCTGAGAGCAGGGTCTTGCTTTCTAGGCACGTTCCAAGCACGTAGTGAAGGACTTTTTCAGCCTATTTGAAGTCCAGTGTTCCTTGGGTACAAAAACAGCCACCAGACACCCAGCTTCCTATCAAACCACTCCTTGAGCAGTTTTAAAGTGGATTTCAGGGCTTTGTCCTTCAGTTCAGGAGCAAGTCCTTCCAAGACCATGTCAGTTATTGGTCAGGAGTAGCCATCGCTGTGTTTGGCAAGGAGCTGTGTGCTTTCAGAGCAGTGTAAGACTGCACATCTTATATCCCTCTGATTGCTTTTCTAGAAAAACCGATTGGCTAAGATCCTCAGCTGTGTAGTGCTGCAGAGCTCCATGTGTCTTCCTCGGCGTTTGGCAGATGAAAGACCCAAGGGAGGAAACTGAGGCAGAGAAAAGTGTTTAGGCTTTTTTAAGGGTGTTTGCAGTACCAGAACAGGAGAAACTGCTACAAGATCTTTTGTCCATAACAAACACTAGCTGACCTCAGTGCACCAGGATTTTGAGTGACTGACGTCTTCCGGATCAAGTTTGAAATTGGGGTTCGCCACATGCCTTCGTTTCTTCTTCAAGGGGTCACATCATATAATCTTTTTAACACCTATTTAGGACTGCATAATCGTGTTTCAGATGTAGGGGTCACAATTTCTTTAACAGCTCACCACAAGTAGGTATTGACTTACAGACCTGCAGACCTGAAGTGCCCATTCCTGAGGCCTGCATGGGAAGCATCTGAGAAAAGAAATAAGACAAAATTATTCCAGATGATTTCACAATCTCAATATTGAACGTGGTGTCTGAGCTGAAGGTGGGAATGGGGATTACTTGCTTAAGATAGGGGTTTCTTGCTTCAGCTATCTTTAAGACTTAAGCTGTGTTTTATCTCCAGTGTCACAGGCTGTCTATAGTTAGTTTGCTGATGTTGAGAGGTTGGTGGCTGAGAGAGAGGTATGGGTTAAAGGTATTGATCCTCCCCATTAGAAGAAGTTCTCCTGCAGCAAGTGACCTTTTCTGAGGCAAAAGCATATTAAGAAATATTTCTGAACTTCTTAGCTTGCATTTAATTTCAGCAAATAATGAAGAAAATTTAAAATAGCTCAGGACTAGCAATATGTTTCATAATTTGTGTAATACTGTCTTTTTCCTAACTGTACACTAGGGATGAATGGTAGAATTTTATGTCCTATTGCATAATTAACCAATTCATGCTGTTCTTTCCTGATTTTTCATGAGTTCAGATACTTCTGCAGCACAACAAAGGTCTTCTGCTTGGAGATTTTTGTTCTTTCTTTTGTGTTTCACTGCTTGTGATAGGGACTTATGGGTGTAAGCCCAACTTCCTTATCTTTAACTTTGTCCTTCTTGTCAGTAGCCCCCAAGAGGATTACTCCTTTACATTTCCTGTCTCATGATGTATATGTTGGAGCTGCAAGTTCTTTTTCCTTTTTCAGTATTTCCCCCACCCTCACCTGATGTATCAGAAATATCCCCAGGCTCTTTGCCAAGGGCATGGAAAACCAGTAATGGACCTTCCAGAGCTATGTGTATTTTTAACGCTTATGTCTTTAGACCCAACCTGTAACGTGAAGGGACTCCAATAATTTTCCTGCAGACAGTTCACTCTGTAGTGGCTTGTTGTCTGCTTTTGTTATTGTCTACTAATGCTGAGTTCTTCCACAATGGCTAATGTATTTAGGTGACCAGTTTAGCAATAAATGGGTATCAAGTGTTCAGATCCTCTAAGAAACTTTGAAATCTTTTGGCCGTTGCATGAGATCTATGTCTTGACATCCTTATTCAGGCGGCATGCAGTGGAAGCACTCTCTGAGTTGGATCAGGCCCTTAAACTGCTTTGTTTTCTTGTTCATTGAATCCTGTGTGTCATTCAAGTGAAATAACTTGAACTTTCCTCTGACAGAATCAACTGAACAGCTCTTAGACCCTGTGTTTGACTTTCTGGGGGATGAATTGTATTCTTGAGGGTTAAGGAGCAAGGAAAAAATGTAGTAAGTGATGGCCAAGAGTTGGTGATATGGACTTGAGTAGGCGGAGGGATAGCAACAGCATCATCTTTGTCCTGGAGAGTTGTTCCAGTTGACTCTCTCAGGGTTTACAGGGCTAAACACATGACTGGGAAGGGCTGTAATGCTGGCTGTCTACCATGGCACTTTCTGGGGCCTGGAGGGTATTAAAGTGGTGAGTACTGCTCCTTTACCGGGGGGACAGTGAGCCACACAATCATACAAGGCATGATACTCAGGCTCTCTTTTCGTGCTTATTTCTCTCAGACCTCACTGTGTGCTGGGTCTTCAGTCAACTGAAGTCTTTCTTATGAATGTGACGTGTTTGCAGTTAGCGTGTAGCTAAACACTTCACTGTGCTAACTGTGTGCTGGATCAGGGCATTTCTGTGTAAGGGCTTAATGTACCTTAGAGGCCCTGCTTGAAATCCATGATGAGGTCTCACAGTGAAGGTATCAGATAACTAAATTAGTTTCCAGCATAATACCCTCTTTCATTTATATTTTCAAGTGGGGAGGTAGATTTGTACACTTGATACAATCAAAATGCACAAACCCAAGTAATGAATGAGAAGTCTCAAAAGGTGCTGAGGACATGCCACTTCTGCATTCAAGGAGTAATTGTACAATGGGTGTTTTCAGTTCTGTATGCACATCAACCTTGCATCAAATACTGCCCTCAAGGCTGCACTAACCCCCAGTTTCACTGCAAAAAGATGGTATTTGCAGGTTGTAGATAAGCATCTGCTGTGGACATTTAGTTACATTTAGCAATCACTTGGCTAGGGTGGTTGCAAAGCAAGCTCAGTTCATGCAATTTCAGCTGTGTACTCCCTCCAGAGGATTGTGTCAGACAGGAAAGGACTCTAACTTTTAAAAAGGTCATGGCTGGACTCCCATGGGACTTAGATTGCCCTTCTCTATCCTTGGGGAAGAGGTTAATTTTCCAATGGGTTCGTGTGGGTGTAGAGAGAGAAAGGATGGTGTAAGGTCTTGGAACAAAACGTCAGGCTGTGGTTTAAGCAAGTTTGAGGCTAGAGGGGAATAGGTCTTATTTGCCTCTTGGGTTGTTAGGCACTGATTTATTGAGATGGTTTACCCAAGTGCAAGAACCCTTAAGCTCAGGTTTGGTTTCAGTTGGGTGAAAGAGACAGCTATGTTCTCAAGTAAGAGCAAGACAGACAACTGATCAACACAAGAAAAACATTTGGAAAAGGGATGTATACGTGCCGTACAGAGCTGTGTGAGGAGAGCTGAAAGAAGAAACTTGTCACAGGAGACCTCATGAGTAGAAAAACACTAGCAGCATTTACTTCAACTCTGCAATTTGCCAGCGTGTTTGGTAGGTGGGTACTGGTGAGAGAACAAAGAGCAGCAGAAAAAATAAGAACTGGTTGGAAAAAGAAGTTGGTAACTGGAACTTACAATTTACACACTTTTATTCTCAGCAGGATTTTGAATTTCAGTAAGAAATAAAGTATTTTCATGAAAACACTCTATCTTGTTTTACCATATATCCTAAATGTTTTGAAAGGCCAGAAGCAGTCATAACACAAGAAGCTAGTGAACTGATTCTGCTTGAATTCATGTCAGGTAAATGGGAGGCCTCCTTCATGCTATTCAGAGATTGCAAGAACTACCTGACATGGAAAGTAGCAAACTTCTGTATGAATCCAGGGCATTTTTGCTGAGTTGCTGGGGCTCTGGAATTACTGAAACTTCAGAGTCTCTTTTCACAGCACTTCTCACAAGGGCTGGTGTTTAAGCTGTCGTCCTTTGGATGAATTCTGAGTTGGATGTTACAGCAGTGCTATGAGCAACATGCACCAATGGCTGGACCAGGCCAGACCACTGTCCATCTGGCCCCAAGTTTTGCCTTGACAACGGGTGCTTAAGGGAAGGCTTACAGATATACCAGTCTATGGGAGTAAAGCTAGTTAGCTCGTTGACACAAAGAAATACATGCCTCCAGCCATTGCCTACTGCATTCATTAGCTGTTAGGCACTGTGCACAGTTCCTTGATGCCCTGGCTTTCTTGGGGCTTTTCCATGCAAATTTCATATGCATTTTTGGGTTACAAGACTGCTCTCCCACCAAACTGCTAACATGTTTCCTCCCCCCCTGTGTCTGGGGTGACCCAGCCTGCAGAGGTTTTGGAAACTCTTTTGCAATACACACGGTGATCATCAGATGACAGGTGGCAAGGTAATACATCATTGCTATAATACTCTATGTGCTGGCGTCCACCCACGGCAAAAAGTTTGGGGAGGGGGATTTCTCACTGAGCAACAGGGAGCGCAGCAGCAGGAGTAACTAAGCACAGATACACACGCTGACATATTTCAGCTGGCCCCTGGTAGGAAACTAATACTGCCCCCTGCTCAAGTCAATCAATGCTCCCAGCCCTGTGCCTCAATGGGACCAAGATTTGCTGGCAGGGTTGTGCTGGCAGGAATGAGCCAGTTCCTTCCCAAACCCTGTCATGGCACACAGTGGCTCTCCTCTTTGAGGAGGTACCAGGTTTTGTTCACACACACATAAATCCTTGATCGTAGAAGGAGGGTCATCTGGCCAGGAGAAAGGCCATCTAATAAAAGGTCTTGTTTCACCGCAAGGAAACCTTACACTTCACTGCCAGCTAAAGTGAAGTTACTAGTATCTGGTTAGAGCTGATTTACAGCATCTAATCTGCAGTTCCTGAAGAAAATACCTATCCAGCCAGAGCAAATCCAACAATTATACAGATGTCAAATTACGAAAAATTGTCTACATTTTTCATGCACTTATATTTTCAGATTCGGTTTCCAGATTTTTAGATTTATGCTGTTATTATAAAGCTTTGGAAATTACTTTTTGGGGGTGGAAGTGTTTCATTTTGGACAAAAAATTATAATTTAAAAATGTTAAGTTTTTTTTTTTTCTCTGGAAAAAAAACGAAAATTGGAAAGAAATTGGAGGCTCAGAGGCAGATATTTAAAATGTCTGGGAGAATTTAAGACTAAATCATATCATATATGTATCTAAATCATATCATTACAGTCATGTTCTTGCCTCGCTCGATAGGAAAGTGGACAACTGACCACTTTTAGTTCTAGCGTATTTCAAGGTAAATCAGGAGGACTGGTCCTGCGGCATTCATTCAAAGCGTGAACCACATGCCTACATGCATAGATCTGTACTCAGACTTGAGACCCGGGGGCAAGTCCAAAAGCAGCAACCCCGACATGTCCTGTCTGCAGCAGGTCCCAGATGAGGGAGCATGTCTGATTAACGACTTTTGTCATAATGAGCTTCTCTGCATAAGCACAACTGATTTTCTGCAGAGATCCCAAAAACACAGATCAAGAGGCACGGAAGTGGGTTATCACTGAGTGATACTTTTCTGCCAGGATCAGTCAAGCTGGCATGTGCATAGCGTACTCCTCTGGCTAGTGCTGTTCCAGCAAAAGCGAAGGAGATGTCATATCTCTTGCCCTGCCAGCTGGACCAAGTTTATAGCTGCTTAACACCTCTGAGACTGGCACTTGCATGGCGTACAGAACAGCTGACTCTGTCTTTGTGGATTTATGTGGGATGTTTGAATGGAAAGTAGTTGTATGCAGGAGAACACTTAGTGAAACCAAAAAACTCGGAGCTGAAATACCTGTTTGAGGCAAAGACAACTGCTCATTAAAAGCAGGATCAATATTCAAATTTGTTTGCAAGAGCTGGGTGGTTGTTTCCTTTTCTACTTTTTTAAAACAAATTTCAAAGGAGATGCCAAACCTGAAAGTTTTAAAAGGCAGTGTTTTGCTTTAAAAATGTCAAAACAAAAAGTTTGGGTGGCATTATTATTTAATCTTCAGCAATTTAGTTAATTCAGCACAAAGCTGCAAAATATTGCAATTGAGTCATAACGTAAGCTTTCAAAGCCGAGAATTACTTTGGTTGAAAATACTTTGCTGAGCTCCACTTCTGCCTAGAAAGAGAAGCCTGCAGCTGTTTCGTGGTGAATTATCCATGGAGCACTGACTCCTTCCTTTAGCATGCCTAATCAGCCCCAAATTTGCCTTATCCCATTAGCTTTGTTTGCTCTGTTGTCTGTCTCTGCTTTATCTTGGGACAGAATAAAGGTGACAGCCTAGCACCAAACAGGGCAGTGACTGTCCTCTTCGATTGCCTGCAAAGCAACTCACAGGGTGGTTCTCCCCTCTGATCAGAGTCCTGTAATGTCCTGAAAACACAAAGGAAGAATTTGTTTAGCTCTCCCCTGTTTGAGGAAAATTCTTAAATAGGAACCGTTTTTTTCCATGTCCACAGGTGGAACTTCCTTTGAGTCTGATTCTCTCCTTTACAAAGCTTTCCTCTCTTCAGGCTGTTAAAGAGAAGAAATACACAAGCCACAACAAAACAAAAAACTTGCTTGAGCGAGACGAAAAACCACAACGTCCAGATATGAGCTGTTGGGGGAGTGGGAGAGTGCCTTTTCACTAGTTTGCTGACAAACATAAATAAATAATGATAAAAGAGTTATTCAGTAAATCTGATCATAGATTAACATGCAAGAGAAAACCAGGGCAGCCTGTGAACTGTTCACTAATCCCAAAAGGGATGGAAGCTCTCAGGAATTATGGCAAGTCTTGTGGAAGCAGGTAGTTTATGTAAGATCCCCCTCCAGTCCTGCAATTACTTACGACTCACAGCTTGCATTACAGAAGAGTAAATGTTTAGCCTTCATGGCCACAGAGAAGAGTTTGACATTGAGAATGTTAAACCTCAAAAACCAGAAGGCAAACAAAAAATACCTCACCATTTGTCTTTTGAAACAAAACAAAGAAAGCCCAGCAGTTTTTAAGCTAGGCTGAGTAGTGTTCATTTTTTATGCTGCATGTATTTTCTCAGCTTCTGCTGTCTATTCTGTCCTGGACCTCAACTGCACCAGTTGCAGCGAACCACGAGGTTGAAAAATATGTATGCAATTGGATGACCCCGCTTCTCCACATGGTGGAACAGGTATCCGTGGTCTAGGCTCATGCGCAGCCCACCTCTCCCATGGTGAAGAGCAGGATCATCCTGTTCCTGCAGATCCCTGGCTCTGCAGCAATAGCATCTCCTCACACTTTCTACAGTGGCACTTATGACAGGTTTAGGTGGCTTTTCTAAGACCCAAATTCAAGATCACACCTAGGTCAGGGCTGCTGCCCCATATAGTCCTGCATTTTGTCCTCCAGGGTACCTAAGCACCACACAGCCAAGGATGTCCAGAAGTAGCCCATGACTGGTCAATGCAGATGCCCTTGGAACAAGCCATCTCTACTAGGAGTAGTCTGAGCACACTGAAGAGACAGAAACTGTCTTTTGCCATAACAGCCTGTGCTACAGCTGCCAGGCGGAAAAGTGCTGCTTGGTCCTGGTCTGGAGGCAAGCAGGGAGCCAGGAGGAGCTAAGTGGGAAGGCCGAGCTCTCACAAGACTGAGGCCCTTTGATGCTGTTTGGAAAATACTGTCCAAAACAGCTTTTGTCATCAAAATGGCCTATGGAAAGTCTCAGTGCTTGGGGAAGACATAGAACAGCTGTGGAGTGTTAATAATTTCTTTTCCCTGGAGCGTTGGTGCAGCATGGATGTGCGGTCAGAGGTGGCACCCAGCTAATGGTGTGCTCTTCTGCCCAGTGAAAGCTCAGCCTGTTCTATGGCCAGGGGACAGTTGGATGGCTGGCTGGCATGGGGGTCCACTGATGCCAGCCAAGGAAACACCTTCCTGGTACCTTCCTTCTTGCCAGAGGGAATTTTCCCTGCATCCGTATCCCCACCTCGGCTGTGTGAGTCCAGAATGGTTTATGCGCTAGCAAGTTCTCCAGCTGGTTTTATTTTCCCAAGATTTTTAGGTCAAAAACCTTCTAGTTATGTTTCTACACAGGAAGGCCTGGAACCCTTAGTTCTCACTGTAACACAAAATAATCCTCAAGGATGTAAATGAGTTTAAACATCATGACCCCAGAAAATTTGAGGAAGAAGTTCACTTGACAACAAAGGAACCGATATTCCTTAAAAAAGCCGCCTTCCCCCAGAGTTCTCATGGCATCAGAACCATTGGGAATCAAATTCACATGTCCCTAATTATTTAACAGGAATTCTTAAGATTCCTGCAGGATAAGTAATTTGAAACAACCCACAAAGCTATTTTGCCTGTTTCCTGGGGCAAATTTATGTCATAGTTTGGTTAGTTACAATGTTATCAGCTGCCTCGAGAAACAGGCTATGCTAATACCACTATTACCTAATTCATGCCTGGAGTCTGATCCTCAGAGATTTCTAAGCCTTTTAGTGGTTCTTTGAATGGCCTCTTTATAGCTTTAAACACAGGAACATTTACTGAGGTGGCTGCCATACTAAGTAAACAGGAAGGTTTGTAAGAATAGCCATTTTTGTATGGCATCGTTCCAGCCACACAACTACAAACTTGTGTATAAACACACATGACTACTTTCTTCACCACAAGACATGGAAACAAAAATTTCCCCATGGACCACAAAGATGTACTAGCAGATGTGAACATGAAGGAGATGAGGGCACTGGTGGAGGCTGAAACCAGTGGCAGCCAAGGGAGACAGAGGCATCAAATGCTTTTCCTGCTTTTCATCACCTACTCAGTACCCCTCTGGGCTTACCCCCTTCGGATGGCCGCCGAGCAGGGAGCCTGCCCTGCCGAAGGAGGTCTGAGCTCCGCATCTTTCTGCCCCTAGCTTTGTACACAGCCTTGGGGCAGGCCATTTGAAGCTTTTGTGCCTCAGCTCCCTACTCTCTCCATAGAGTGCTTGCGCTTGACCTTAGGAGCTGCAAGGAGGACAAGTGTTGCCCTGATGGTGGTGTCACTGCCGGTGGTTTCCCCTGCAGCAGCAACAGGTGTCACTGGTGTCTCCTACGGCCCCAGGGAAGCACTGGGGCACAACAGGAGTGAGTCAGGAGAAAGATGGTGTCAGAGACCTTCAAAACAGCCAAATTTCCATCTGCTTTGTGCGGCTGGCTGGTGAAGAGCTCTTCACCTGCCTGGTAAAGAGCACCTTGATAAGGTCTGGCTGTGTTTTGTGCTCTGGGGGCTGCCCTCAGCATCCAGGGCAGGTGACCTGGAGTCAAGCTTTAGCGGGAGCTGGAACACGCCTCCTCTCTCACGAGCCACGTGGCAACACCTCCAGTGACATGCACATGGCTTCCACATCGAAAGTGCCAGACCAAGCACTCTGAGGATTTAAAAACAGGTGACAGTCCCCCAGAACAGTGGCTGCCTTGAGTGCATGACAATGCTGGCATCATCCGGTGCCCTGAAGGTGAAGACGACCACTTCTTCCATGGGCTCTCACTGAATGAAGGGTGCTTGGGGAAAATATCCCTTTCCAGCTTGGAGAACCTGACTGCAGGGTCTGAAACCCTCTGTGACAATGGAAACAGGTCTGCCATTTCTTGAGTTCCTACCATAGTTTGCGTGGTGATTGCAGTTGTTTGAAGAGTGGTGTGATCTTGTTACTGCAGCCCCTGCCCTTCCTCTCCCATTTTCCTCTGGCTTGTTTATATCTCCTCTTTGTTGCCATGTCTTACTTATGGCAGGAAGACTTCTGGGACAGGAATCACAGCAGTGTGTGTTTACAAAGTGTCAGCATGCTTGCGAAGACAGTGAAGTAATGCGAATAAAGAAGTGGATGGAAATAAACACTATTTATTGGTTACTTACATGTGACAAATAGAATAGAGACCTGGCAAGGAAATTTTGCATATGCAAACTTGGCCTGCTTCCTGTTCATAATTTGAAGACAGCTCACTGAGTTCAAGCTTTGCTTGAAATCTTTTAAACTTCCATGAGACCTAAAAATTTGGCTCAGTGTCTGTTCTAGCTCCAAGCTTCAATGAGCTAAATACTGACTTTGTTTAATTGAAAGGGAGCTGGAGAACTAGGTACTCAGCCACTTCTCTCCCCTGCTCTGCACTTCTGTCTTGGGGCACTCTCAAAAGTTTTCGTTTATAACTTCCCCCCTTTCTTTGGCATACTCTTGTTGCCTGTCTGATACTGAACAGAGGAATTGGGAGCCAACATCAGAGTCCTAAGCCCACACCAAGTTACAGCTCGTTACATACAAACCCTACAGTAACAGAAAAATGGGGAGAGAGCATGCACGTATGTATCTGTTCACATGTGCACGTGAAGAGGCATAAATCCCTGTAACTTTGTGCACGGAACTGAGGCTTAGTTAACAAAACTTAACAAAACTTTGGAGCACAAAAACACTGAAAGATCTCTCTGCAGCCCCTGGAGGCACTGCACGAGTGTGCTTTGACAGCAGGCAGGCTGACCTGTCCTGTGGGAGCTTACCCCTCTCTCCATGAGTGCTTGGATTGGATGTCCACATGAGGAGTGTAGGGCCAGGAGGGAGTTTTTACTTACCAGCTGTGAAACCCCAGAGCGGCAATGCTAGCTCAGCCTAAACTTTAAATGAAAATTTAAAAGAAACCCCCTTTGGGATGAGATGGAAATGTCAGCCCAAGGAGGAATCTGTTCTGAGTAAGTTGCAAGCGACCAAAGGAGATACAAGCTGGAATCCAGCCTTGGCTGCACCACACACCATCTGTCAGCGTTGCAGAGCAAAATAAAGGAAAAGCAGAAAGCGTGCGATTATCCTCCCTTGCTGGGGAGCCCAGAGGCCAGAGAAGTGACTTCTCTTCCCTGGTACATTTCTCGAGATGGAAACGACACACACATTTTCCCACACCAGCCACGCCATGCATTCTCTTCCATCCTGCTCGCTCCCCCTGTGGCAAGCAGGGATGCGGACTGCCAAGCTGGGACCTGAGCAAGAGGGCTCTGTTCCCATGGTTAGAGAGATGGGCTTAGAAAACAGTGTGAGAAGAACGAGGGAGAGCAGGGGACGCTGAGGGCTCTCCACCAGGCACCTTGCTGGCAAGACATGGGGGCTTGCTCCTGCCCCTACAGGCGCCTGAGCACTGCTGGGAGTGAGCGCTACCACCCGGCAGGAGCTCTTCTCTCTCTCTCTCCCCCCTGCCCTTGCACATTTTCGTAACCTTGCAAAAGTTTCAGACGTCATCTTTAACCTACTGTAGGCAGGGCTTGGGAGCCACGTGAGGGGCAGCGAGGGGACCACACTTGGTCGGCACACCAGCCCCATGGCCAATGAGTGGGGAGCTGGCCTACACTCCCCTACCCGCCACCCCAACAGGGGTGCAGGAATGTCTCTCCCCTGGCATTGCATTTTGAAAGATGTGTCTGGCTAGACAGCAAGCTGACTTTGGCAGGCAGTGCCGGCAGCATGATAATTAATTAAAGCACAGTTGAGAAAATCACAGCGCAAGCTTACCCTGCAGCCAGACCCGCGGCTCTGTGGCAGAGCATGGTATCTTGCTAGAGCCCATAGCTCTTTATGCGAGGGAGTGGGCAGCTTGCATTTTGCACTGAAAATAAGAGAGCAGGACAGAGGAATGAAGCCTTGTACTAATCAGTGAGCGAGGACCTTGTCTGCAAGATAAGGCAACCTGGGAATGGAACAGCAAGTCACACCACAGTAGCAGAAAGGGTAAGCAAGTGAAGACTACTAAAGGGTGTTTCACAGAAGGAAGACTCCCTTCCCCTGTGGCATGTGTGGCACTGGAGACTGAAGGAGCCTCTCTCCAAGCCAAAAAAGTGCGCAGGAGGAACAGGTGCCCCATCTATTGCAGTCGGAGCTGCAACCACTGTGCAGCTCCCCGTATTTCAATGCCCACAGCTGAGCTCTTCAGGCACCAACAGCAGTGAAGCTGCAAGGATTACACAGCCGAACAGACACTCGAGCAGTTCCTGCTGTCACTTTTCCCACTGCTGCACATTTAGGGGGGTTCAGGACAGCCACAATGTGCAGACTGTCCTGCAGCCGCCTCTCCCACCTGCAGCGCATGCCTGCCTGCCACTGGGCTGCCCCTGCTGCCGGCTGCCTCTGCCCCGCGCTCGGCCAGTGCGCAAGGGGAGGCAACGCTGTGCCAGAAGAAGGGCTTGGGGACTGGCGTTGATGGGACGGGCTTCCCCCAGTCACCCAGCCCCTGGCCAGCTTGATGTCCTGTTGCTCCTTACTCAGAGCACATGCAAGAGGGTCTGCCCAGGACGAGAGGGTCTCCACTGCATGTGAAGCTGTTCCTGTAGACCAGTTCGTCACAGGCAGAGAAGAGTCATTTTTTATCCCTAAACTGTGTTTTCATTATAAAACAGCTGATTTTCACAAGAAGTGATTTTCAAAAATACTTCTTGTGCAATCTTTGAACAAACGAAGTAGGAGAAAAGGGTTCTTTTTTTCTTTGACTTTACTGGAGGAGAAATCTTACAGAAGCTCACTCTGACTTTCTGGATTTAATTTCCCTTTTTCTCTTCCAGTCCAAATATAAGTGTTCATAGGGTGAATACGAAGACCTCTTGCTTGTTTACATCTCCCAGCCAGGAGGAGAGCAGAGCAGAGTTTTTTCTTGTATCTAAGAATACACTTTTTTTGGTGGAAGACCTCTTGTCCTCAGCTATCTAACTTCTTGTACGAGGAGAACTAAAGTAGCACAGCACGGGAATTCTCAAAGTTACAGCGTTAGCTTTCTCTCTCTCCCTCCCTCTCTCTCTCTCTGCCTCTCACACACACATTTTTGTCCTCTGTTTCAAGCTCCCTTTGGAGTATTGCAGTGAAAATTAAGTGTTGGGATTGATTTCCTCTTGCCTGCTGTTGTGTGAGGCCAGTGAATTTGCTTGGGGTTTAACACAGCTGCACCACACAAACCAGCACTGCCCACGCTGTGCTGGAGACACTCGTGGGCTTGCTTTGACTTTAACCTTGCACATGGTCTGCGGGTGGAAGTACCAGCCCAGTTACGCAACTCCTGTCTCCATTCCTCCAGACTCCCCACCCTCCCCTGCTAGAAATAATGTATTTTAGCTCTCACTCTTGTTACCTTCCACCCACTTCGGAATCCCCGAGTACAATAAATCAGGCTCTATTTCACAGATAGAGCTTTGCTTTCCCCTATAGGATTATGTATTTTACAGAGGAAGCAAAACTCAAATCCACTAATGACTGCGCTGAAGCACATTGAGTTGATGCCATGAAGCTTCTTAGCAGTCTGATCACGATTATCCGCGAGAGAAAGAGCATTTCTAAATGTTGGAAGATGTGCTGTGTCAGACTAGTGCAACTGCACATCGTTTAGCGTTCAGGGACACATTCTGCCTTCATGAAGGCACACGTATTTCAGATTGTTTTGCAGCTGGGTTTACAACAGACTTAGGCAACTTGTTCAAGATCTGAGAAACCAGAATTGTTTGCCCCCCTGGCCCTGCTACTTCTCTTTCATCACATAAAAGTTTTCTTTTAGTGTTTTGTTTGCAATTTTCCTTTTTTTTTTTTTTTCTTTTAGGTGGAGACTTGCCTAACTTTTTCAGATTATGTCTTAAAATAAGGCATGGACATGAGAAGGAACCAAAGATTATGCAAAAGAGCATTTTCAGTATAACAAATCGTATCTTATTTGCGTAGTCTGCAAATCTGCTGCCAGCCCTTGCTATTGATAGGTTCCATGATTCGCACTGGGAATGAATTGAAATTCTGACTACAGCCTATGGATTAGCAGAGGTTAGTGGGGGCCAGCAGTCCGCCCAGGGCTGGCCTGCCAGGCTTTGCTACTGATCTTTTCTACCTGATCCCAACGATTGTTAAAACTACATTAGTTGTCTTCCAAAAGGCATATTTTAACATAAGTTTAGCAGTAGCCATGGATGTAGCTGTGCAAAAGAAGAGAGACACCCTCCATGCTCTGTTTCGGTCTGACTGGGTCGGTAGCATCACCTGTGATCAAGGTGGCCTGACAGTCTCTGTTACGGCAGCTTTCTTCAAATTGTTTGTTCTTTTAGTTTGCCGAATGTTGGCTACAGGGACTGGAATTTTCTAGGAAGGATGTCTGAACCTAGATGGAGTCAGGTTGATTTGTAGGGGGGAAATTACACTATAGAGTTTCAACTAAATCAGATCAAGAGAAAATGCATTGTTTAGTCCACACTTGGAAAAAGAAAAAAAAAAAAATAGACATGAGAAAACTCTTGCTATTGTTTTGAAGAGAGGGTCTCAAACATCAGTCAGAGGATATGCTTGATACTTACCGAGAGCAAGCTGCAGTGAGTGCAAACCATGTCTTTCCCTGCTCCCACCACCACCGTCCTCTGGTCTGTCTCCTTACCCTCAGCCTCCTCACCTCCTGTCCTCAGCCTCTGACTCCCACCCTCTCCCACTGACTCACACACTGCTTTATCCCCTCAACCCCACCGCCCCTGTTGTCTCAGTTGGAAAGAAAGTCTCAGCATCTTCAGTTGCACCCTCATTAAATTCTTCCGATGCCTTTTGGATATAAATAGGGGCTGGCAGAGAAGGAACTCCAAGTTGTGTCCTGGGGTAGACGTGCTCTCACATTTAGATCTTACTGGTCTTTTTATGAAATCTACAGTTGCAAAGGTGACCCAGTTCTGCTACACTCGAGTGACCTCTTATTGGATAGCATTGCTAATATGAACCACGCACATTTTAGTCTCCTAAGGCGCCTGGTCCGAGAAGAAGCCGCTGCCCTCAGAGTGAATCACATTTGCTTCACATTGTAAAAACCAGGGAGACCTTATTCCCTGTAAGTGTCAGAAGCACTTTATGAAGCTGGGCCTGACAACACACTGCACAGTGAAATAAAAACAGGTCTTGTTATTAATTTAATACTTCTCTGTTACATGTCCTTACATAGCTGATCTTTCACCCCGCGGCCAACAACAAAAAGCTAGCTGCTTGCAAACCCTGTTGCTGAGAGAAGGGCAGAGAGAGTTGAAAAGCTCAGAAAGGCAACTTTGTGTTCCTCCAGAGTACTGATGCAGTCTCCAGCAAATTAATTCACACTCCAAGCTTGCATCCCTTTGAGTGCTGGCAAAGCAAGGTTTTGGCAGAGGTTTTTCAAGGGAACCGCGAAAGGTGCCTTGCAGGCACCGAACTGAAAACGCAATTACCGGTTGGTTCTTGGTGCAAAAGCATGGATAAGAAGGAGGACCTCATCCGAGGCACAGGGAGCTGGGACCGCGCAGGCGGGGGAAGGCACGGGGAGGGCGGCGGGGCCGGGAGGGCGGCAAGGCGCAGCGGAGCGGGACCTCGGCGAGGGGACAGAGCGGGGGCGGAGGGGGCCAGGCCGGAGGGCTCGGAGCTGGGGGTCTGCGCCCACCGTC
>VXAL01005435.1:21187-55311 GCA_013399475.1 Chauna torquata | reverse complement strand
TGCGGGGAGCAAGTGTCGCCGGCGGGGAAGGGGAAAAAGCGCGCGTGGGGCATGCCTGTAGCGCAGGGGAAGCGCGGGGCGACGCCGCCGGCGGGGCGGGCAAGGGGCGTTTGCGCGCTGGGTTACCCCACGCGCCGGGGAGGCTGCGGGACGTAGGTGGCGTGGGATGTCCCCCGAAGGCGCAGCCCCCGGCCCTGCTGGTTTGTGGAGAGGAGCACTCCTCTCCAGCACTGGCGGACCTACATCCTGTTAGGACAGATCCGGACCCGGTTCCCTTACCCGGAGCGCAGGCACGGTCTGCCGGGCTAATGGCACAGCCCGTGGGGGTTTGGGATGTGCTTGTTTTTTTCCCCAGGGGCAAGGTGGCTTCTAAGAGTCCCTTGCTGGAGGCAGATTGGCGCAGCCGTAGCATCACGGTAGGGCCACCAGCTCCATGCAGGACCAGGGCCCTCTGTTGTGCGTGGGAGTCACCAGTCCTGTGGGAGTCCTGCATCCCAGCTTGCTGCGGTTCTTGGTCCTTATTGCCTAAGGCAAGGCTGAATTTCATCAGTGTCATAATAATGCATTTGGACTGTAGTTAACGCTGTTAATGTAGCAGAATCCATTAGGAAAAATGTTAACAGATGAGTATACCTCCACAGTGTCTATACCTACATATACAATTGTACTTACACCACACCTACTGTACTTACATTTGTGCATAGGCACCCTCCAGGGTAGAGAAAGTAGAACATGCACACATGTTGGCTACGAGATGACCCCTAATGCTGTCTTGTTTTAATCCACAACATGATTGCAGCTTGAACAAGCAGAGACTGGTTTTAATAGACCACTACTCTTTAAATTTATGCTAGTGGTGTCCTGTCATGGTATTACTTTATTAGACATTGTGTGAGAGATTAGTGTATCCTTTAAAAATCCATATCCTTAGGAGAAAATGTGGATGCACCTCCTGCTGCTAGGTGAAGCTAAAACGTATGGAAATTGCTGCTTTTTTTTTTTCACTGCAGGTGCCTTTGTTATTTCCTTTGTGTATAAGGAAGCTGGAGAGAAGTATTCAAAACTAATATGATGGCGTGCTAGGGCACAGCCAAAGGAATGTATTCTCATTTTGAATCCAATCTTGTGCCATCAGAGGCAATCAAAAGCAGTTTTCATCACAGTACCAGAGTTTCGTACAGTCAAATAACTATCTTCCCAGAGCAAGTTTTCATCCCTCTGGGAACTGATTTGCCATAGACTTACTGATTGCATTATTTCTCCATAGGAATAGGTTATAAGAAAACAGGTTGTGCTATCATCCTAAAATTACCTAAGTCTTGAGCCCTGCACCGTTTCTTCCACACAATGGTAAAAAGATGTTTTGGAACCATGGAAAATACATGATTCAGCCCTCCAGGAATCTGGAGTATTTAATAAACAACATAGAAAATGATATTGTAGGTGGAGATAACATTGGTGTTCCAGGAAAAGATAATGCATTACTAGGAATAACATACCGATCTCTATTTTTACCAGTGTAAATCCAGAGTCAGGGGTTACACCAGATTTACGCTGTTGTGTGATGTGAGCTGCTGGGTTTTGCTGTGGCTGTGTTTGAGATAGACCTACCAGGGCAGCTGTGGCATGGCCTTTCCAGAAACAATGCCTTTCTGAGAAGGCACAGAGGAGAGGCTGCTGGGTATCACAACTGTGCCATAGAATAGCATGAGTGCTGCCATTCCTAAGAAAGTTTGCTGGGACCTCTTTTGTGCAGGAAGCACTTGCATGGTGTGGCTTTCTCATGCATCCTTTCCTCTGTATTACTGTAAAGTCTGGCAGTGATTGCATTTTATTGTCTTGGGCTAATTCCAGATATCTCAGAGGGACTAATGGATGGCAAGAGCTCTACTGCTGGATTGAGTTACAAGCCTCCCTCCCAGCTGCAGCTGAGTAAGCATTGATTTGACAGGGAGCGCCTCGGAGAGGGGCGAGAACCCATGTGCAGAGCGCAAGAGCTGTAGCGTGCCCTCGGCCTGCCAGCTGCAGGACTTGAACAGGCCAGGGCCGTGCTCAGCATCTGCTCTTTGGCCCGATTGGTTTTCGGCGGTGTTGCTCTTTCCATTGGGAAGTGGTGGAAGACTTAATCTCAGGGCTCTGCTGTGAGGAAACACACAAATAAACTGGAAGATGGAACTTTTCACAGCAAAGCTAAACAGTAACCTGACTTACGTGGTAGGCTTTGTCAGATTGCAACACACAGTAGTCTGCTTTCAGTTTATAGTGTAGATAAAATTAAACAATCATACTTTCTGTGATATAGCCTCTTCATTACAGCTGACCATCAGTTTGCTTCAGAGCTCATTTCAGAATTCAGTGTGACTGATGAAATGCATTATCGTAATGCTGGTTATCAGCTGGAGGATGAGTTACACCAGTTAACTCCAGCAGGTTAAGTAAATGTTTGATGTTATGTGCAGATGTTTGCCTCTGTGTGTGTGTGTGTGGACTTGAGTTTACACAGGTTAGCAGTATAATTTCTAGTGATCTTTGCACCTTGCTAATAGTATTCCCATTTCTGTGTATGTAATGCCAGGAAATTGTTGTTTACCAAAGATTCCTGTTTAAACAGTAGTTCAGATGCACTGATTCTTGCACATGCACTATTATCATATTTGGCATCCTGTGTCTGATGCTGGCAGTTTAATTTTTGATTCATATTCTACATGCTGTTACTTCTTCAAAATTCGCATTTGCCACCCAGTTGAGCAGTGATAGTTTCCTTCATCAAAAGCAGTTGCCAGGTTGCCATAGGCTTCTTATGAGGGAAATTTGAGGCTGAATTCTCTTAACTAGTGTGTAACCTTGTATTTATGTTGAGAAGGAATGCTTAAAGTCAGTGGGATGCTTTCAAAACTGACAGCAGTCATGGACTGAACAGAATTTCACAAACTGCAAATCCAAGTCAGTTTAATGAGGTTCAAACAGGAAAAAGAAATTACTGACTTTTCCTAGCTACTAGGCATCTTTCTGCACTTCCTTCTGAGTGCTAGGATATTCTCTATACCTTTATGTACAGGGCAGCTTTTTTAGAAGATGAAAACTGAGATTATGTCAGTGGAAGTTTAAGAAAAGCATCAGAAAGTTTGCAGAGCATGATAAAAGGGAGTTTGGCAGTGAAGCCTGTAGGCTGTAAGAAAGGCCATCTCCAGTCTGAAAATGGTGGCTTAATTCTTAATTCTGCTTCCTTTTCCAGTTCCCTAAATAGGTATATATCCCTTTCTGGGCACTGCTATGTGTTTACAGTTTACAAGGTGACCTGCAAAGCTTTATTTTGTAATGGGGACTTATATTTGCAACTGTGCACTTGGACGTTTTTGCAACACATGTGCCTTTATTCCTCTGCTGACCTAAGCCTGGGAAAGTGTGATTTTTTAGCAAAAGCATGGATTTATTTTGTCTACAAATTTAAACCTCCAGGTCTGTTTCTCTGCAAGGCCTTGTTTAGACACAGAATTGCAACCTTGTACCAAAAAGTACTTCAATGTCTCAGGATGCACATAAAATTCTTTATCTGATTTCTGCATGACATAAGGCTTGATGCAAATTCAGTTTAATTCCTATCCACCTTTCAGAAACATGCTAAAGGCTCCCCATTTCTGTTTTTTTTTTTCTTTTCCTGGCTTAACTAACCTGAGTTAAAACACATCATTAACTAACCTGTGGTATGTGCGCATCAACAGTCTTTGCATTTCTTTGGCTTTGTGTAAGACTATGGGAATGAAACCCACTGTCACAGTGTTTGACCAGCTCAGACAGCTCAGATTGGACATGACTCAAGGAGACTTCTCACTTTAAATCTATGAGGAAAAGGTCTGTGACAAAAGTCTATGTATGACGAAGCTTAGTTCTCTGTCTTTTTTTTTTTTAATGAGACCAAGACACTTCAAGGTACAAAAGGTGAAATGTTGAATGCCTAGCACTTTTGGAAGTGACCTGCTTTGTAGCTGCAGTTCTAAATGATGGTACGTATGTGGTCAGTATGTGAAGTGAGTGTATGTATGCTATTACATACCTCTGTATTGTATTTCTAAAACTTAATACACAGAAGGTGGGAGATGAGGTGGTGCTGCTGCAACATGTGTGCAGCACAACATAAGGTATAAACTGATCTTGTGCTGTGACCCAGACAGAATTTGCAAAGCCAAACTCAGGCAACTCTTGAGGATAGCTTCTGATTAGCACATCATTAAGAAGTCAGCAACAAACCCCACCACACACACTTCCCTCATCCAGAGGGTTTCTTGCTCCTGGGAACTGAACGTGTGTGGACATTAGACACCATTATGCTTTCTGTGAGTGTAAAGGGTGCTAACCTTAATTTCTGACTTTCTAATTCCTCAAACAACATAGCTAAATGAGCAGAGTGGCTGCCTGCCATTTTCCTAACCCATGGGCTGCTGCTTTGCAGCTGCTGCTTTGCTGGAGTGACTGTATTTTGGTGCTGACTGAATAGCTCCTATGCCCTAAATGCCACCCAAAGATTTTGAGGCTGAAACACTAATATTTGTCAAGCTCTTTCTACTTCTCCAGTGGTAGATGCCCCTGTACCATAAACTCTCTTCATGAGTGAGGGTACACATAGGATTGCAAATTTAGTTTCTTAAAAGCTTATTTCTAAAAAAGGTGCAGTCTGAACTTAAGTACAAATTCTAGCATGTGTTTGTAATTGAGAACACATTGCAAGACAGGATTTCAATTTAATTTAGATTTTGGTTGATTATCAGATAGGTTTAATCAGAAGGGAAATGATTTCTAAATATGAAAGGAAGCACTATTAGCTAGTGAGCGGGTGGACTATTCTTGTTCCCCTTCCTGTGTGGAACAAGAATATACATAATTGAAAGTCCTTGCATTGTGTGCCTTAGAGTTGAAAGCTGTTCTTGGTTCTTTCAAGGTTTTACTTATTCACTGCTGAGTGAAAAGTTATAGTTGATATTTAACCAATCAGACTTTGGGTCTTTTTCTGGCTAAAAAATGAAAAATGTAGCTCTAAAGATTTGTCTCAGAAAGGGGTTTTGCGCTGTCTTGATCATGAGAAAATTAAGTTTTGAACATGCAAAAAATACTAGAATGTGGCAACTTCTGAGAAAATCAGCATTTGGTTAGTTTGGTAGATTTTGTTTGTTTTCAGTAGGTAAAGTCTTATTTTTCAGTGTTATGTGTATCCTTCTGCTGGTTTGGAGAAAGGTATTTTTCCTGAACTGCATCCCTTTTTGAGGGGGAAGGGAGCAGGAAGGGGGCCCATGGTGTAATTATCCTGGATTAGGTGGCTAGCCTAGCACAGTCTAGGTCAAAGCTAAAGCTTAGCACTGCCTGTGTTCAGTGAATAGTTCTTGTTACTTCTCTGCACACGTTTTGCTTTCAACAGGTGAGAAATCCTGACAAACGCAGGCAATGTTAAGCAGTTGATTGTAGGTGACTGCAGTCCCTCCAAGGGACAGTACATAAGTATTTGTTGCCAGCCTGAGTGCTGCTTGTACAGCTCATGCAAAAGACCTTGGTTAGACCCTGATTTCTGGCCCTCCAAGGACAACAGGAACCTCACAGACTTTATACAGCTACCTGAGTGAGGTCAGGCATCAATCTGCGTGCCGTGCTGAGGATGGTAGCTTGAATGAGAAGACCAGAAAACCAAATTTTAGAAACAGTGAATGATTCTTGGCTCTGCGTGATGCTGCACAACTTTATGGAGGCATACAGATATACTAGGTACAGAAAACTTCTGCAGTGGGCAAAAGAAGGGCAGTGGAAATCTGTTGTTCATGCCTAGCATGAAGACTTCACTGTGCACCTGTACATTCCCTATGATGGCTTGGAGCCATTCATTAATGCTCATGTTAGGAGTTTGTGAAAGCTTGGTGGTCATGATGCCAGAAAACAACACTGAACACGACGGAGTTGGCCTGAGTTCAGCTGCACTTGGAAAACTGGCAATCAATATTTGCTAAAAGCAAGTTGCCAAAATGTGGCCTGGTTTCGGAAAATCATTGGTGTTTAAGTCCACAGTTAATTATAAGGTCTGCTGGATATAGAGGTGCTTAAGTATTGAGTCAGACCTATGAGGAGGAGGCCTTTTAAGTTTCCTCCTAGACAAAGGAAGAAGTGAACATGAAGCTTAAAGTCAGTTCTCTGCCTTGACAAGAACAAAAGCAAAACCTGAAGTTTTGAATCTGGAAGGTGGAGGCAGTTCTGAGATATGATCCTTCCACACCATGACATGCTTTCTGACTACCAGTACATGATTTTATTTTTTTATTTATTTATTTTTTCCCTCCTCTCCTTCCCAACAGATTCAAGATAGCTTCAGGCAAAGGAAAACTCTTTTCCCTCAAGTGTTGTTTATCTGATGATCTGAAAAAAATACTGCCTTCAAAATGCTAGCTTGCTTTTGCTCAGTATCTGATATTCTCACCTACTGTTTTTCTCTGTTGGTAAAAAGTAAAATACACACATTTTATAAAATCTGGACTTTATAGCTGATATTTTTAATGGACCGTTACTACCGTGTCCTAAAAAGAGCCTTGATAAACAAGTGATGTGTTTGTGATGAAGTGATGTGGACGGTGCACCACCAAAATATGCAATAGTATGGTAGGAATTTACTGCTTTCCCTACAAGTACCATGACTGCTAAAAGGAGCTCATACCTGTCTGGTATGATTCTCACTGGTCAGATTCTCACTGTTTTAGCAGAATCTTGGAGGAGGCGCAGTTTTCACCCTTTAATTTCCCTCTTACGTGGCCACAGAGGGAAATGAAAACAGCATGCTCCATTTCTTGACTGTTCTTGATCTCTCTCCAACATCATAACCTGTGGCTTCTGAACTGTTTGTTGTAATCCTTCTAAAACTGCTGTGTGTTTTCTATGATCTTGCATAGCAGAAGCTGAGATGAATTTTGAGGGAATCGAGAGCAAGTTTTCCTTACGGACGCCTGCAGAGCCCGATGAGGATGTCTGCTACCTGGTTCCTGGCCAGATGGACAGCCTGGCACAGTGCAACTTCAACCACACCAGTAAAACCTTTGTGGTGATCCATGGGTGGACGGTAAGATGAAAAAGGAGGCATGTCCCTTTTGATTGTGCTCCTGATGGATCGTGCTAGATACTTCAGATGAGGTGTCTATGTGCCACAGATAATATTAAGATCTCTCTATCTCTCTCTCTTTTTTTTTTTTTTTTTAACCCACCACCGCAACAAAACAGGTGACAGGAATGTATGAAAGTTGGGTCCCAAAGCTGGTGGATGCTCTGTACAAGAGGGAACCTGATTCAAATGTCATTGTGGTGGACTGGCTAGTTCGAGCTCAGCAGCACTACCCAGTGTCTGCTGCATACACTAAGCTGGTGGGAAAGGATGTCGCGATGTTTATTGACTGGATGGAGGTAAGACGTAGTCATGTCTCATATATGTGATCTCGTAGGAAACAAAACAGCAATGATGCATCTGTTTAGTCTGCGTGCCATTAATGCAGCAGACATCAGGAGCTGTTAATTGTCTCCTGTTGGATAGACGGAGTTAGGCTATGGGTGTTTTTCGTGGACTGGTAAAATCCCAGCTTTAACCTAACGGCTATTTCTTAGACAAGAAGACGTTTTATATTACAGCCCAGAGATTTTTACCCTGTGGTCTGTGGAGTCCTGTGGGTTCACAGAGTATTTCTGAAGGCTCTATGAAAGGTAGCTATGAAGACAGGTACCTATATATAACGTACAACAGCCACCCCTTGGCAAATGATTAGAAGTCTGCCCTGCCTTTGGGAAATATTTAGGGGATCCAGAAGCTGGGGGGTGGGAATGGCTAAAAACCTTTGGTATAATACACAGCTGTGTGTTCTGTCCCTAATTCTGCATTTCTCTCTGCTTAGATTTTTTCCTTAAGATAGTTAACCTAAGCAAGCTTATATAGAGCAAAATTATGCTAATTATAGTTAGTGTTTTTTTCTGTTATTCACAGTTCAATCAGAAATCCTATTTTATAAAATATTTTCATGTTTTATGATATTTGTGGCTGTATCATCTGGTGTTGTCCCATTTGACTTCAGATTTTAAATAAAGCTCTCCTCTCCAGGAACAATTCAATTACCCTCTCAACAATGTCCACTTGTTGGGGTACAGTCTGGGTGCTCATGCTGCTGGGATTGCTGGGAGCCTGACCAAGAAGAAGGTGAACAGAATTACTGGTAAGAAAACCAGTAGTTGTAGAGAGTGGAGAGTCCAGTCTCTTCCGTGCTGAAATATTACTTTTGTCTGGAAAATCACCACAATAATTGTTGCTTGTTGGCTGTACTTATGCTATGTGTTCATTCTACATTGAATCAGCAGGTCAGATATTTATGTAGTAGAACTGGAAAAAGTTCAGAAAAGATCAAAGGTGGTGAGTGAGAAGCCTTGATCTGTTTCTGCATAAGAAATGAGTAAATAGGCAGGGATTTATCAGCCATGAAGAGAGACTAGTTTCAGGGAATGGGCTTATAAATGGTAAAATCCACGACCTAGGGAAGGTCACTGTGTCTCTTGCAGCACAAGAAGTTCAGGTAGTTGTTTTCATCCGGGTGGTCATCCCTTGCAGCTGCTGGGAGTTTGTCGAAGAAGAGCAGGAGGTGGATTGTCCTGCAGTGGGTGTAGTAACTGCAGAGATCTTTGCCATGGGATGCTTTGGATGCAAGAAGTCTATACGGGTTCAAGGGGAGACTGGACAAATAATCTGAAGAAATCCACTGTGGGTTACTAAAAAAAATCGTAACAGGCTCAAGTAATCTTCTAGGCTGAAGGTAATACTGGGAGAGTTTTGGGTAGGGGAAAGAAGTATACATATGCTTGCCCTGCTCCTACGTGTTCTTAAATGTCTGCTTAGGGTGACTTTTTTGGAGGTTGAATAGTGTGCTAGATAAGGTAGTGCAATCTAGCCTGGCCATTTGGGCTGGTTTACAGCCCAGCACCTGGAGAGCTGAGCCCTGCTTTGCCCCAGCACTGATCTCAGTGACAAAGGAAATGCCAACACCAGCAAAAGAGGCTAAGAAAATCACTCAACAGTGGTATCTTCACCGCTGAGAGACCCCGGGAGCCGCATTCAGCCCGGAGCCCAGCTCCCTTCCTCCTGGCACCTGAAGCCTTTTCAGCTGAGACAGGCTGTGATCTCAGATCATGGGCACGCTGCGGGGTGGGCTGGGTAGCAGTTGCTTCAGGAAGGGCTGACTCCTGAGAGGCGGCAGATTATATCAGGTGGCTGGAGCACCAGTCCCTCTACACTTCCTTTCTCTCAGCCACCTGTTTTGTTGCTTTCCCTGAGGCTGTCAAATCACTCAAATACCAGTGGCTGTCTGTTATGCCCCCGTGGCTGTACCTTGGTGCCCAAGATGGACCCTTCCCTGGGAAAACAGCATCACCTTTGAGCGCAGGGAGAGATGGGATGTGGTCCCTGAAGCCCTCACAGCAGAGGGAGACAGCTCACTCCACTAATGTGGAGTGGACTAAGCAGGGTGGGCAGACCTGGGTGCCTGTACCCAGCTGAGGGCCGCAAGAAAGACATCCTGTGGGGACAGCTCTGCATCAGCCATCTCCTGAAGTAGGTTGTCTGGATGCCAGAGATGGCACTATAACAGAAGGTGTTTCTGCATTATTTATGAATAGGAGTTCTTGCTCACTGGCAGAATGGTTCTGGGTGTTTTTGATGTCAGTGTTGCTGCAAGTTGACAGTTTACTGTAATAATCCCCTCCACTTAGGCATGCAGACAGCAGTGCTCTTACTTATGTTTCCCACTTGTTTCCCTAGCAGAGAGTTAGCAGCAAGACATTTCTGACACTTCAAACAAAAATTTTACAATTTCTCTGTTTCTTGACAAGAGGGGAAAACATTGAGAAAATATTTACTAGTTTGTTTCTCCCATCCACTGGAAACACTGCAGCTGTGGGGAACTTATTTGTGCTTCTTTACATATGTTTACATATACCTTATTTTTCAAGTAGTGACAGTGTGTCACGGTAGCATATTTGATTCTCTTGCGTAGAGGAATGTTACTTAAATGATCCCACTGTAATGTCTGCAGTGATGCCATATGCAATACTCCAGCCCCGCGCGGTACCCGAGTTTGGCATTTGCTGTCATTGTCAATGTTTTGGCAGACAATCACCTCAGCTATTCTTTGTGGTTTGCACCATAAAGGGCTGGATCCTGCTGGTCCCACCTTTGAGTACGCTGATGCCCTCACACGCCTCTCCCCGGATGACGCTGACTTTGTGGATGTCCTGCACACCTACACCCGAGGCTCTCCAGATCGCAGCATTGGGATTCAGAAGCCTGTTGGACACATCGATATTTACCCTAATGGTGGAGGTTTCCAGCCAGGTTGCAACTTGGGAGAAGCTCTCCGTCTGATCGCTGAAAAAGGCTTTGCAGGTGAGGCTGCTCTGAAACAAACAATGTAACATCCGAAGGAAGATTGTCATCCAAAGCAGAGATCTGGACAGAGGAATTTGTTCTTTTTGGTGCTTTTAAAACTCTACCTTAAAAGCCCAACTATGGCCTAGTGGTTTTTGCCTGTCGATGGCATTGCTTAGGGTTTCATACCATTATGTGTGTGTATATGTATTTTATATATATTTTTCTTTTGAAGATGTGGATCAGCTGGTGAAATGCTCTCATGAACGATCCATCCACCTCTTCATTGACTCCCTCCTCTATGAAGAAAAGCCCAGCATGGCCTACCGCTGCAACACAAAGGAGGCCTTTGAGAAGGGCCTCTGCCTGAGCTGCCGGAAGAACCGCTGCAACAATTTGGGTTATAAGGTCAACAGAGTGAGAACAAAGAGAAACACCAAAATGTACTTGAAGACCCGTGCTCAGATGCCCTACAAAGGTAGGTTCTGCTGGCTAACTGGTGAGCAAGGCTGGTACTTTTGCTCAGCTGTGCATCAGGGTGGGCACATGCTGCAGGTGACAACATTGCTGCATTGGTGCCTAAAGTGAGCAGGGGTCCAGCCTGCCTGTATTTATCTTGCTTGCAAGCTGAAGTGCGGAGTCAGAAAATCAATGTCATTTTATTCAAGTTGTGGTGGTGGTGGGTAGAACACAAAAAGGAGGGTGTTTTGAAACAAACTTCTAAGTGACAAAATGAAAAGAGGATTTGCTCTGTAGCCCAGACAGTGACTCCATTTGGAACAACTGAATCTTCTGAATTTTTTCAGTATTTTTTTTCATCCAGCTGAATTTTTCTTGCTGCTGGGAAGATAATCAGCAGAGCTCAGCCTGATGAGTAATTTGCTTAAAGATGTGCAGCCATCGGACCTGTGCCTTTCATACTGCCTTTGCCAGAGGAGCACCACCCCTCATGTTAAAATCTCACAGCCGTTCTTCATTTCCATTGCCACAGTGGTAGGTCTGAAAAGGACATTGCCAGAAAGAACTGGATGGCTTTCAGCTAGGGAAATAACTGCTAAGTTGGATTTTAGCTTTTTATTTTAATTTATTTTTTTCTCCCTAGTTTTGGCTGGGCCACACAGTATATTCATTGCTGTGTGCATTGTGTGATGGACTTAGCAATCAGAGGGTGCATTCCTGCAATGTTAGAACAGCTGCAAGAACAGTGTTTTGTTGGCATTTGGCACTTAATCTGTGGTGTCAGAAGGCTGAACTCTCTTCACCAACACTCCTGTATGAGGAGGGCACAACTCTTTTTTGTTTCATTTGGAGGGCTGCAAATCTTGCATGCTTACAACAGGTTTGAAGGCAGCACTACAGCCACTGGTCATTATGTTGTTAGTCAACTAAATTTGAAGTTTAGTTGCAAGGACTGCAAAGTGGTTTTTTTTTTCTTTTTAATATATTTTAAAATTTACTTTTTTTATTTTTTAAATTGTGATACCCTTGCATCCTAATTTTTACCCCTCACAAAAATAGTTCCCTGGATACCCACAGAGCTCCTCTATTTAGTGATGCTGGTGTATTCCAGTCTAGGATTTGTGCAGTCTTTTTTTAGTATTTGTTGCCAGCAGTCTCTTTGGAGCTTGAGAGATTTTTCATAATGTCCTTTTCTTTTGTGTTCTTCTTCCAGTCTTCCATTACCAGGTCAAGATCCATTTCTTTGGAAAGACAAATATGACGAAGACAAACCAGCCATTCCTGATCTCTCTGTATGGCACTCTAGATGAGAGTGAGAATATTGCTTTCACATTGTGAGTAGCTACAGAAACAATTGCAATGCATTGCAGAGTCTAGCCTAAATCTGTTAAAGTCCCAGCTGAAACTTGGGGTTCTAGCTCCAGCTACAGAAACCTGTCTTACAGGGTCCCAGAATCTGTTCTTGTCATTGATCAAGGGGATACATCATTCATCCACTGCTAAAGCTAATGATCTAAGCTGTACAGGAGCCATTCCTTCTAAGAGATCTGAGACATGGAAATGAGAAGGTCTGACCTATGGCTCAGCCTAATAAGAATTTTTGTGGTGAGGATGTGTTCCCTCCCCCTGCTCCCTGCTGAATATTTATGCCATGTTGCAGCTCCTTAAAGCTCCTTCCAAACCAGAATGTGACCTGGAGTTAGTTGTCAGATGGGTCTGAAGGCCTCATGTGGAAGCTGAGGGAGACATGTTTCCAAAGCTCTGCAAGGAAGCGTAAATCAGTGCTTATACACACCTTGCATGCGGGCTGGAAGGAAATGGGACTGGAAAGCACCAAGATATGTTTCCTACTCTGAGGAAATGCTCTACCTAAACTGTTCCTGGCTGGTGCTTGTCAAACAGGTCCCTGAGAGCTACCAGCTATGGAGAAGACGCCTCTTGCCTGGTTGTCTGTCCTAGGCGTTTTACTAGCTTGGTGCAGAAAGCTTTTCCTTGCGTCTCTGCAGAAGCATCAGGTGTCTTTTTTTTTTTTTCTTCTTGTTCCATCCATCAGAACTATGAAGGACAGCTTGCTTTCTCCCTCTCTGAAGTACATAGTCTTGGTTTTGTTTCCCCTTCTCTTCCTTTAGTTTTCTCTCCTTTAGATTAGAAAGCCCCCATCCCTCTAATCTTTCCATAGTTCACTGAAGACTACTGATTAGTCTTTTTGACTCTTAAGACTTTTCCAACAGCTTTATTTATTTATTTTTTTTTCCTTTTTCCTCCTGACGCCCTGCAGGCCTGAAGTCTCCTCAAACAAGACCTTCTCCTTCCTGATTTACACAGAAGTGGACATTGGTGACCTTCTTATGCTAAAGCTGCAGTGGGAGAAAGACACCTTCTTCAGCTGGTCAGACTGGTGGACTCCTTTTACATTCAACATCCAGAGAGTCAGAGTGAAGTCAGGCGAAACTCAGAAAAAGTAACTTGTTTTCATTGTTTAAAAGTATCTTGGTTTTAATTGCCAGTGTTTCCTTATTCCTGGGATCTCACAGGGTGGGACAAAACATAGACAGCAGTAACAAATGGGTGCAGCGCTGGTGGGGCTCCAGTAGCCCCAAACGTGCATTTATTTCAGCCAGATTCATCTGTTTGCTTCCACTGGGATCTGCAATCTGTAATTTCCCTCCCACAGAATTCATTTGCATCCCATTGTCTCATTTGCCTTAGGCTGGTTACAGTATGCAGGAAAGGATCTCCACGAGCATCTCTGATTTTGTTTGCGGTTTCTCTCGTCCTTTCTCTTGGTGGACACTTGTACAAATTTTCATGCAAAGAGTATACTCAGAAGGTGATTTTTAGAAACCTTTCCAAAAATGCATTTGCACAGGAAATGATTGCTTCATTAAGCTGAATTTTCTTGGGAGCTGGGAATATCTTAATGGTGGGTGGGAACTGAAACACACGAATGTTGCAGGATGTTGCTAACACATGAATGCTAAAACAGCACTTAGTCTGAGCAGTACCGCTTTCACCTGAATCTTTTGAAGTATTTAGATTCATTAGGCTTGAGATTTGTTAGCAGAAAACGTGTCTGGAACAGAATATGCATGTCCTATGTACAGTGATGAGAATAGTATGTTCCTCCTTTAAATAAACAAGGCAGTCACTTTATCAAAAAAGTTATCAGAACTGAACAGATATAGAGGTTAGGAAAGTCCTGATAAATAGAAAAGCAACCACTCAGGTTTGCTGGAATTGGCAACCTACTCTGTTTGCAACTATTCAAGGGAGCAAGGCTTTCTTCCAAGGTCATTAACCTGAAGAAAAAGTCACGCGACTGGTGTAAATAAAGATCCAAGAGACTTTGAGGTAGACCGTCTGCTCTCTTAGCCACAAGAAGACTTTACACAAAGAACTAACAAAACTTACAGCTGCGCTCTGAGGTCCATATTTAGTGCACTTACCAGTTTTTGTTGCACAGCAATTCTTTTCTTACAGGATTTTTTTTTTAAATTCTTTATTTTTTAAATAATTTTCTGCCAGTAATTGTCACAGGCTGGTAAAGTAGTAGTGCCCCACAGAGCAAAATGTGAACGCAGCTTCCCAGCATCCTGTTCCTACAGTTAAAACGAGGTGTCTGGCTCAGTCATTAAATGTCCAATATTTATTTCACAGGGTGGTGTTCTGTTCTCGAGATGGCATCTCGCGTCTTGGTAAAGGAGAAGAGGCAGCAATATTTGTGAAATGCCTGGAGCAGCCTGTCAACAGGAAGAGGGGGGGGTAAGAGCGAGCACTATTGCCTTAAGGTTGTGGGAACCTGAATGGTACCAGGAGGATCCCATAAAACTTCAAGATTTAGTTAATTCGGTACTAATCTACTAAAACTTTCAGAAGCATCATGACTCAGTCTAACCTGAGATTTGCCTGTGGCAGCTTTGGTGGCTTAAAACCCCCCAAACTGGTTCTCTGCTAACCATCTACTGGTGTGGTTGTTACCACATGTACAAAGCAAGTACAAGTCACTCTCTTACTCGGGTGGCGGCCAAGTATAAATGTTAATGTTAAAGGGGGTTTACAGACAGGGCACTAACACCGAGGAAGGCTTTCCTCTGTCTAAAGATGTTCTACACTCACCCTTAATGCAATGACATCCGAACACCCATACTGAGTCAGTCCAGAGCCCTTTCTCCTCACTGGCCAGATGCAGGTTTGGAGGCTGGTACAGAAGCAGAGCAGACATGTGTAGGTCCTCTCCCTGGCACATTGCTTTCTGCTGGGTTAGTAACTTCCTGAGACCCGCACCTCAAATTTGCATCGAGATTGCGTCTCAGTGTTTAATAGACCTTGCTGCATTTTCTTTTCTGATTACTAACTTTCTGACCCAGAGTAAACTTTCAAAGTGGGGCCAATTTTATTTGGACTTTATCCACTAAAATTTGAGCTGGAGAAGCGGTTATATTTATTTTAGTGCAGTTGCTATGGGTGAAAGGTCTCATGGGGATACTTGTAGGCTGAGATCTTTTTTTGCACAAAAAGGCACGTGTGCTGGCCTTCACTCCAGGGCAATGACCTGGCAAGGCCTTGAGAGTTCCGTGTGTGTGTGTGTTTGTGTGACACACCTGTAAAATCAAGCAGTATCCAGGAAAGGCCCAACCAAGTAACTTAATTTTCTGTTAAGCAGTATTTTTGAATCTCAAGTCTCAAAATAAGACAAAAATTGTGCAAGTATCTTATGTCTGCCTCTTCACCTTATCTGTATTTTTTAATTCCCACAGTGCCAAGAAAGCCTCTAAAGAAAATTCTGCACATGAATCTGCTTAAAAGTGACAAGACTGAAGATTTTTCCACACTGGGGAGGAGGAGAGTCTGTTCGTCCCGGTGAACTGGATGTTCAGAACAAATATATAGAAATATATATCCGCTGCTGGCTTTTTTGCCTGCTATTCCTAGCTGTCTTAGGAGGCTTCTTGTAAGGAAGCCTCAGCATACAAAGTTACTAAACATAATGATACGTTATCCAAATAGATTAAAACAAAGACCCCATGGCACAACTTCCCCCCCCCCCCCCAACAAATTGCCGAAGGCTTGAGTGTTAGGAAGGAATAAGTGATTTTGCTTAATCATGGTGCCTTGTGACAAAGTTTCTTGACATCAATTCCTCTATAGCAATTTTGTAATATTTATTGAAAAGAAGCAAAGCCCTATACCTGGCATTTTTGAGTCTTCTGGAACTGGACAGTTTGGTGGTGGTGGTGGTGGTTCTTTTTTTTTTTTTTTTTCCTTCCGCTCTCTCGTGGCTTGGCTAACTGAACTACTGAATTTTTGGACAGTTCGGTGGCTAGAGTTCATTGTCTTCAAGTGTGTGTTGAGCAAATGTGTAGGCTTCTCATGTGGAAAAAATACCTTTGCTGTGTGTAAAACTACAACTGAAAGATGTCAGGGAGTGATTCAGTGGGGATGAATTTTCTAGTTTGTGGTTATGAATGTGTTTTAATGGGGGTAGATGCCAGTGCTGCCTAGCAATAGTTATGATCTGTTAGGCTATATGTTTCTATGCAGCATATGCTGGAATAAATAGCAGTTGTAGGAGAAGACAGCCATACCAGTGTCCTATGCAGACATTCAACTCTTCGTTTGTGCTTTCATCCCTCAAAAATGGAGCCATCAAACCTCAACACTGTGCTGAATACAGACATGCAAAGGAATTGAGCTACCAGAAACTGGAGGGAATGGATTTTTTACCACTTCCTTGCATCCCCGATGCTAAAACTAAGAGTTTCAGTGCTGTTTGACTGAATGTCAGTCATGCAGCTGAGTGACAGCTGTATATGCTCTTCAGTGCAACTAAATCCACTTGACAGGTGACAAGTGTACTCCTGCTTCCCTGTACTGGAATTGTGACTTCCAGTGACCAGCATTTGTCTGTTGCTTGGCTGTGATACGATGCTAGATACTAGGAGTTGCTTGGTTTTCTGGCTTGAGGTGGAATTCAGCAGGGAGCAGGAGCTGTGACATTTAAAAGGAGCCTGATTTTGTGATGCACAAAAATGAATGCTCTGAAAAACACTTGAATTAGACATGCTGTGAGTTGCCAAAAATAGATATATTGAAGGCTTTCTGCTTTCCCTTTCTTTAAGTAATGTGTAATTTTTCTAGTGCTTGGAAAAATTCAATAGCCTTCATTTAGCTTTCTAGAGGATAAACAAAATACTGGGGAGGCAGAAGGGTTTGAAGGTAGACATTTGGAGAAGTGTAATGAGAGCTCTTGATGCTGGTTTTCATAGTCTTTTCCCACATGTGCAAGACAAAGTGTGGAGGTGGTGATTCTCCAAGATCATCCTATCTTTAAAGCAAAGCCAACATAAATATGTAACGTGCACAGTATTTTTTTTTTTTTCTCCTAGCCATGGCTGCTAGTATATATGGGGATAAAAGTCTTAAACAGTGCAATAAGTTGGAATATTAATAACTCCAAAATTGCTTACATTTGATTTCCTCACTACAGATAGGATGAGTCACTGAGGGTGGGGCTGAGTATTGAGCCACTGCATTTGAGACCTCTAAAAATAAATACAATGATATATTCCCTATAGACTTCACATTTTGTTGCAATCTTCTCTTTAGAGTGAAAGTTCTCTGGAAATAAAATGTGTGTAAACAGGTGTGCTCTTAGTACAGTATCTAATACAAACACATACAGAACTTGGATACAAAATAGTGAAGGTTCTTTTACATGGGGACACATGATTTAGCTTTGAATGTTATTTATTAGCTGTAAATACCATATTTATGTGTTTAAAGGTAGTTTGTATATATTGCTAAAGTTGCTGAGAGTCTTTACATTTATACAGTTGTGTGGTATTAATCCTGTATATAGCTTACAGAGAGATTTTTATCAACAAACCACTTACACTGCATTATTTCCAGTGTGGTTAATAAGTTTTTTTTAAAAAAAGAAAGCTCCTCAGTTTTGTACAGAATGGAAACCTATGGTTTTAATAAAACTCTCAAACTGATGCCAAAGTCACTAGTTTCATTTTGATGAAACAATCTGCTGTATACGTCTTATGTAAAGTCCACAGCCTTTTACTTGGATTCTGAGATGAGAAGATGGGGTAAGATTTTTTTTTTTTTTTTAATGGAAGTTGTGGTCTTTTTTGCATTTTGCGATATGTTTTGGGAAATGTGAAAATCACAAATCCAGATACTAAAGAATCTCTGTGCCTGTGAGTATCTCAATCACAACTGAAGCAGCTAGTCAGCTGCAGTTTGTGGTTTCCAAATTTCATGCCCTTTCAAAACAGCCTGTACTTTGAAAGGTTAATTCCCGCCCTCCCCCCCCCCTTCTTTTTTTTTATTTTGGCAAATAGCAGAACTATGCTTCCGCACCTCCCTGTATCAAAATAGAAACCTTCTCTGCAAATTATAGTTCTGACCACTTGAGTACAGGAGGCAAGCACTGATTTCTAACCACCGCCACTTTCTAAAGGGAGTGACAATGAGAAATCATTTTGTTACATACTCATGTGCACAGCTGAGCTCAGGACTGAGCAGTTTGATCTGTGTGGGCTCCAGTAGCCAGAATTACCCCATGATGCACAGTGAAGGGCAGCACTAAAACTAAGGAGAGTCATGGTAACATGCACGTGAGGGACAGTATTAAGAGCAATTAGAGCAGCTCTGACTTGGTTTGGGACAGCTCTATGGCAGGAGCAGAGCTTTCCTCCTGGTGCAAGCAGAGAGGAAGTATGCAATGGAAAAAGGATGGGGCACAAATGCAAAGGACAAATGGAGAAAGAGGGAAGAAAGAAAGAAGTGGGGGGGACAGAGGTACCCTGGAGAAGTGAAAAGACAAACAGAGGAGGAACCCAAACTGCAGTAAGGGAATGAACAGAAATGTTGCAGCAGGTGCTTTAAGGGCACTCTGCTGCTTTCCTTGTGTCAGGGGCTGGGTTGAGGGACTGGAAGAACTCTGTAAGACAAAGCCTGTGACCACATCTAAAAGCATCCTGCATTTATATATATTTATATATATATATATATAATTGTATTTATATATTTATAATACACTGCATCATTTGCAGTAATAATGTTATGATATTATTCTTTTAAAGCCACAGGAACCTCACGACACTAACCATGTTAGTATGTAAAACAGAGAAATAATTTTGGGTGGATGGACAAGAACCCTGGAACCCCCTGGAAGCACGCAGTCATCTCTGGCCACATAACTCTTGCATTTTGGTCCACAGTGCCCAGCTGCATCAGGACAGGTGATGATCCTTGGGATCATCCCTGCCCATGGCAGGCAGTGCAGCCTCTGAGGGGGTTTATGGAGGACAGACAAGAGACACATGGCTAACCAATGTGTCTCACCAGTTAACGCCTTGAACGGGCATGAGGAGCCATTCCTGGCTGGAAAGAAAGAATGAACAAAAGAATTTCAGCCAATGCACCTGCAAGGCAAGGAAGCCCTCACTCAAGTACCTACTGCCTAGATTTTACTCCTACATATTTCATTTTAAGGAATTTTTGGAACCCAGCAATGAATGTACTGTCTGTAGGTGTCTCTGTACTTGATTAACAGCTTGTTAGGTAGATGCTTTGTCTCCCCTCCTGAGGCACCTCCTTCACAGGTGTCTGAAATATGACACCTGGTTTCACATCCAGGGGCACACACTTTGAAAAATAGATTGCAGGGGGCAAGGCTTCCTGAATAATAGCTTATCATGTCAAGTCCAGGAAGAGTTTCTCTATAAAAACTGAGAGAGCACTCAACTGATCCAGCAGTGAGAAAACTATTCCTCTTTCCACATCTATAAAGTGGGTGGTTGACCCAGGTCTTCCATGAGCCTTGAAATCATGAAGACCTGTATAAATCCCACTACTTTATGGACCAACGTATTTTTTTTTTTTCCATCACAAAAATGTGATGACTAACAATGGAAAATGTTTTTCTCCCTTCAGATAGTTGTGTGTCTGCTTTTCTCTGCATTGTGAAAAAAATGTCAGAAGCTTGCTGCTTGGGATGAGCAAAACCTTGCAAATGTGTTTCTTCTAGAGCTTGTCAGAAACAGACACTGAAAACAAATTTTCAATAAAAGGGAAGAATTAAAGTAGCTATAGTATTTTCCTTTTTTTTTTTTTCTTTTCTTTTTTTTAACAGTAAGGCAGCTCACAATGCAGGGCTCTCCATATTCTACCTCTGTCAATCCGAACACACCAATATCAAGCTCTGCACATCCAAGCGAGCCAGTCGAACTGCCACCAAGTCATTATTCAGAAAATAAATCATCGGCTTCTCTTGCTGTCCCTTTCCAGAAAAGTCTTGTAGCCAGATGTCATTTATAGCAGGTCTGGAAAGTCACCTGTTTACACATAAACAAATAAAGGGATTAGCATTCTCCAGTGACTGAAGGAGAACAAGGAAATGAGAAGAGGAAGGGAAGGGAACCATTTGGCAGAACATCCCACATAGGGCCTGACTCAACAATGCCTTTACATCCGTGTGTGGTGCTATCTCTGCTCAGCAACACTCAGGATGCTTCCCTAAATCATTTCAAGCTAGCTCAGCCAGAACAATGCATCCACATCAGAAAAGCAGATGCTAAACAGGGCCCACTTTGGGTGTAGCAGGTGTTAGCATGTGGGTGCTGCGTATGTCCAATGATGTAATCGCCCAGCCATTCATGTCAGATAAACACCGTGTTCTGCATTATAGGGCCTTCCCGTGGGAAGTAACCTCATATCGTTAGACTTGGTTCTCGCCAATCACTCTGGAGAGTCTCTGTTACTCTTCATCACCCCACCATGTCGAAGCACTTGGTGAGCAGTAAGACAGCTTGGCTGGCCATGTGTCTGTCCTCAAAAGCACCAGGAAGTGAGGACATGTCTCATGTTGCTCCACCTACCAAAGGCTTTTTTTACCCACAATTAGCTTTAAACCTGGAATCTTCTAAATAGTGAAACAAGGACACTCCCAAACAGAGAGTACTGCCAGTGCCAGCCTCACTTCTTCATATGCAGAAGCACTTCATGGAAATGAGGAGCAGTAAGAACAGATTCCCATGCTAGAATAGGTTGAAAAAATGCTAAGAATAGCCATGCTTTTTTCCAAGAGAAGTATTTAAAAAAAAAAAAAAAAAAAGTCTAAAAAAAAGATTTCTTCTTGTCCCTCCTNCTGCCAGTGCCAGCCTCACTTCTTCATATGCAGAAGCACTTCATGGAAATGAGGAGCAGTAAGAACAGATTCCCATGCTAGAATAGGTTGAAAAAATGCTAAGAATAGCCATGCTTTTTTCCAAGAGAAGTATTTAAAAAAAAAAAAAAGAAGTCTTCAAAAGAAAGGTTTCCTTGTCACTACTGCCAGGTCCTCAGGCTTTGTTGAGGCCCTTGCTTCCTTCCCATAGCATGCTCCATTTGGGAGCTTTTGGGGTTTCCTCCTGCAGCCTGGAGGGATTGCTGCTGCACAAGGCTCCCTTAATCCTTGGGATAAAAACCTCTCCTGTGGCTGATGCTAGATGTGAGGAGGGGACTACCAGGTCTGTGTTTCTGATGAGAAGGCTGACTCTGTCCTCACAGTGTGAGGCCTAATCCAAACCGCACTCAGGCTGGGAAGTCTTTTTCTGGCGCTGTGGGCTCTTGAGTGCTTTTGTAACACCTGGCGCGATACTCCAGTTTTAAAATGAAATAACAGCTCAGGCTTTCCTGCCCTTGCTCCTTTCATGATGGTTACCAAACAGACTGCATAAGCCATCAGGCCATGCACTGCTCCAGTGTTAGGTTAAATACCAGCTCTGGATGACTTCTCACAAATATTCCCAGCGTCTCTTGGTCAGTACAGACTTGCTAAGGTATGGGATGCCAGAACAAAACAATATAATTGCAGTGACATAAGAAGCACCCTGTAGAGAAAGAAAAAGAAAAAAAGAAAAAAAAAAAGAGAAAAATCTGTTACATAAAAACCCTTTTAAAATCTAGGGGCTTTTCTAAGAGGATATGAAACTTAGAAGATCCCAAGCTACCCCCAGTTTTTGCCTTGACCTCCTTGCTGGCAGGCCAGATCTTCCCGTGAACAATAGAAGCCATCTCAGGGATGCTGTCATGTCACTCCAGCTCGCTGCTTTGTGTGACACACTACCACCACACCTCAGGTGGTGTGCCCCTTCTAGAGTCTTTCTCTGAAACCAGGAATGGTTACAGTGATTCCTTACTGCTGCCAAGCTGCAAAATGGGACGTAGTATAGGTAGAGCAGGTGGTTTCTTGATCTGTAGCAGGGATGTTCAACTGCTAGGTGGCTTGACTGAAGTCTAAATTTTGGGGCACTATCTTATGTGTCAGTGTCAATTTCAAGAGTAATAAAAGAAAAAAGAAAAAAAGAAAAGAAAAGAAAAGAAAAGAAAAGAAAAGAAAAGAAAAGAAAAGAAAAGAAAAGAAATGAAAAAAAGAAAAGAAAAGAAAAGAAAAACAACAGAAAAAAAGAGCAGAAAAGTCTAAGAAGAGGCAAGAGAGAAGAAGAAGTCTTTGGTGTTGCAGCAGGTCATACAGTACTGTACTGTAATGCAGTGAAATCAGCCATACCAAGACTAATACAGAAAAGTTGTTAAGTATACCCTTGATTTTAAATACACTTTCTGCTGTCATCAAGAAAATGGAAGTGTGCACCTGAGGTTAGGTATACACTTATGTGCTTTAGACTGTGTTGATATCTATTAAAAATGTTTAAATGTTTAGTTCATAAAAACAAATCCTAAAGAAAAGTGATAATGACGTATCAAGATCCATGACAGAGAAATTGCCCAAATTACAGAACAAAGAGCAAGATATAAATAAAGGTTGGAAAGTAGAAGCACATATTCAGCTGGTTAGTTACTAAGCAAGGGGAATAAATTAAGAGGAAGAGGAAAAGTAAAGAAGAGCTCTGCCTTAGCAAATTATTCCACCCAGAACACCCACCCACACATTCTTGAATGTAATTGAACTATTATTTATATATGACTAATTTTTTCCCCTTTTTAATGTATTTATAACCCAGACACAAAATTAAGCCAAATTTTCTTGTTTATCTTGGCAAAATTTTGCCTTTTGCTTAGAAGGATTTTCAGTACAAAGGTAAAAAGTAGATCTTAATCTCTGATTTTATTTCCCAGGCCTTAAACAGGGGACATAGGCCAAGCTTAGAGCAACAGAAACATTACTTCCAGTATCAGTCTTCTCTTCACATGGGGAGCACAGAACAATGCTGGAGGAAGTCACCCCCAAGCAAATACACACACAATGGCTGATTCAAGACTTGGAAGATGCTTGCTTTTTTTCTTTATAGAGCTTTGTTCATGTGCCTTGCTGTAGTTCTTTGTTTTTCCTTTAACATCAGTGGATTTAGAAACCCTGGGGAGAAATCAAGGAAATGCTGAGGAACATTGTTTTGACAGTAACTTCACTCCCTTAATTAATGCACATTGATTTAAATCTGGAGTGAAAAAACAGTGGTATTTTTCTATCTGGATCTTTTTTAACGGAAGCTTAAGCACCCAATTGCATTTAAAGTTGGTTGTCATTTTTTCTCCTTCTGCATTTGAAAGCGTCGTTTTGAATACACATGGAGAAGTATCTACACAAAGTTTGCTCGGGGCACTTTTTCAGTGTTCCTACTTAAGTGGCCCTCTCTGAGGCATTTCAGTTACTCTTCTGAGTGACTGGCCCAGGGCCACAATTTTGTTTGTTTTCAGCCATTCTCTGACAGGACCCCCATGGTGACACCTAGTACATTGTTAATATAATAGGCCAATTGCCTATTCCTTGGGCATCTTATGGGCAGCAATAACTGCAGTTATGTAGGAGCATTTTCTTCCAGACAAAGTACAACCGAGTTGCCAAAGAGCTCAGGAAAGTAGCAGTTAAATAACCAGATGAGAAAGCTCCTATTTCTCTTCCATGCTTGGACAGCTTTGTATAGGTATGACTATGCCTCCTTGACCTTCTCCCTAAACTTACAGTAGATTGCTGCTGAATGTTTTCCTCCATTTCTCCTTTCATTTCTCATTTGACCCAATTCATAGAAATCAGCATCCTGCCCCGATGCCAACCCCTCTATGCTCCCTGTACTGGCCTCTTAGGAGCCTGGTGAATTTGTGTGTTACTCTTTGCAAGACTACCTACCTCCAGCCAGCTAGGAGATAAGCCTGCATTAGCTACTTCTCTAAGAAAATCTCTGTAACATTCCTTTGCCTTTCCTATCAGAAGCCCTTTACCCCCAGCTTCTGGGGGTAAAACCAACACAGACAGGCAGAGGAAGCTACCGTATTGAGATAACAAGGTAGGTGTTTCCAGGTTCTCCATGATTGGCCACCTAACATAGCAGAGTAGAAGGACCTATCTGTGAAACCATCTTCTGTCAATTGCACTGTAATTTCATTTTAAAAAACAGCAGTAGTCTGTCATTTGGACTTTACTCTGTGCAATTTGATGGCATCTTGAGGACTATAGACTCCTTATCCTATGGAGAATATCCTCTTCACTCCATGTCCTGTTTTCTATAGCATTCATTGCTGATGTACATACTCTGTTGTTAAGCAGGAACACACTTCTCCCTCTGTGGTGATGTATACATGTTGCTAGGGGGATTAACTCCTACATGCTTGGCTAGTGTAGGTCAAAAACAAACAAACAAACAAACAAACAAACAAACAAAACCCAAATATATACATTATATACTTGAGTTTGAGTGCTATGTTGAATATTTCTAGAAATAGGATAAAGCATATTAAATCCTTCAAGAGAAACATTTTCATTAGTGATTTAAGTAGCACGATCTACACTGGACTGAAGGAAAGGTTGTTTGCAGAGTAGATGTTGTGTCAAGTTCAGGTCTCCCCTAGCATTGTGCCAAGCTTTTTAATATTATATGTACTGATGGTGAGTGGAATTCAGCTGTTTATGGAAGAGATGCTTGAAGATTTGGAACAAGGATTTGAGGAAGCTCCATAATTATATTAAAAACAGTTTGATTGCAGGAGATTTGAATAACAGACTCCTCCCTACAGACCAAGCTTGGTCTGTGGTGCATTTGAGCCTAACAAAACTTCAGCCAGTACAGCAAAGCAGTGAAGGAACATCACACCAAAGCAGAGATGGTAAAAGCCCTAGCTCCTGTCACCTGATAAATGTATTCCATGAGCAAGTGACCTTCTTGACCTGTGAGAACACCTAAATCACTGTTGTTAGCACTCAAGGTGTGGATTTGAAGGGCTGCAATTTTGGAGGAGGTGTCACACAGCTCTCTCCCTTAAGGAAAGTAATCTTCAATGTGACAGTAGCTGAGCCAGAAAAGATACAGTGGATGCAAACTTTAGAGAACATTCTGGATCCAGGACCAAGAGAAAAGCAGATCTTTTGGCTAAGGACCATTACAGGAGAAGATGTCATGAGGCACCTGCTGTTGAAAGTATTTCTGTTGCCTTTACCAAAGTATTTTCATTGTGGACACCATTTAATTCTGCACCATTTTCCCCTTAAACTATCCTGTCAATATCCATGAACAGAGATGTGAAGCACTGTAAAGAAGAGTAGCCAGGAACACAGCTCTTTTGTATGAGCAGGCTGACAAGAAATATAGCTGTGTTCCTCCTACCTCTCCTGAGTTTGACTAGAAACAAAAAGTACTTACAGGGCCTACAAAGCTGAGACACTATCCCATAGCAGTGCCAAAGATGAGCACCTACTAAGATATTAAGCAAAAAACCCCGATGACCTTGAACAAGCCAGGAACAAAAGATGATGTACAGTGACCAGGAGAAGCATCCCATGATTGTGGGGACTGATGAAATTGCCATCAGCTGCCTCTATAGGAAGGGAAGGGAAAGTAGTACCTTGGCCATGCATGGGTCTTGCACATGCAGATTGTGTTACAGTTGTCATGTGGAAAACAGCTGGTAAGATGAAAAAGGAGCATTTGGGAGAAACTCTGAGAACAACTTTTCTGGAAAGACAGAAAGGTCCAGCATAACACCCCAAACAGCTGGAAGCAGCGGGGGCTGATGCAGAGGAGGAGAAGAGACTGGTCAGTATTTGGGCTTCGGCCACTGCTGTGTGAAGAGCAATGTAAGAAAGATCCTTTCTCTTTAACAATGCTGAGACAAATAATTTCACAAATAGAGGGGAGCATGAGTGAGTAAATACTATATCACTCACTTGCAGTGTTTATCAGCACCTTTCACATTTGTTGAAGTTAAAAACCAGTGAGGGAGTGAGAGAGAGAGGGGAAAAAACTTTCCTAGTAACTCAGTACTCTGAAGACTGAATGCTGAAGATAAGCTAGTCACTGCCATGCAGTTCTGGGATACCATGCATGCCTCCCGCCCCTGTGAAATTGTGGCAGCGAGCTAGCTGGGTCCTTCTTACTCAGTCACAGCTTGGTCTGATCTCCTCAGCTTCCCATGGCATCCCTTACCAGAGATGTCTTTGATTGTCAGTGGCCCCAGATCTTCCTCTTCTCTCTCTGGGAAGCGTGAGAACAACCCTTTTTCCTTACAGGTGTAGGTGACATAACAGTAAGCTCAGGAATCTCATCCTTTCCTCTCTTTTGTGTTCACAAATTACAATTGACAGGCAGTGTTTATAGGCTCAGAGGTTTTTCGTCTTTGACTGAAAAATGCCTCAGAATAAAGACGGAGGTGAGAATGGCCTTTTACAACACTACCAAGTATGCTCTGAGGGATATGTATACAAGGGCACCCTTGCAAGAGGGTCAGCTGTCTGGCATTGTACCCTCCCCATGGATGTTTGAGGTCCTGCTGATATGAGAAGAATAGATTGCCAGACTCCTTTGCTAGACTTGTCCATCACTTCTATGCTCAATGTACTACAAAACCTATACAGTACACACACACACACACAAACACACACATTTTTAAATTTTCTGCCAGCTCTGTCCAAAGAAAACTTCCAGTAGCAGTGCATAAGCTCTTCATGTTGTGTGTGGAGCAGCTAGTGGATTGCTTCACCTGATCTGAGAGATCTGCTGTGCTCTCCTGGTAAAAGTCTGAGTCAGATGGAGAAGTTTAGGAGCCACTGCATCTTCTGATGAGACAGACTCTTGAGTCCTTCTCCCTAAAAGACAGCTGCTTCTTACAGTTCTCACAGGATAAAAGAAGCCCCGAGCCTGGGATATTTTCACAGAGCTGTGGGTAGGCTTCTTGTTTTCCTCTGACCACACGCTGAAAATGGCTCTTACACATTATCTGTTCCTGGGAGACTTGTTTGTCTCCTTAAGAGGCCCCCTGGTAGGGAGATAACTCGGCAAGAGGAGCAGAAGGCTCAGTTAGAAGTGGGGGAATCTCAACTGAAGAATGGACAGCTGAGAGCTGCATGAGGAGCTAAAGTGCCAGTTGCTCTTTTCAACAGTAGTAGTGATAAGCTACACCCCAACACAGCCTAGGAAAACCACAGCCTCTGTGGATGTGCCCTTCCCCTTCTGATGTGGGTGGGCATGGAGCAGGTAGCACCAGCAGGCAGAGAGAGGAACTAGTTGCTGTAGAAGAGGAAACAATCTGAAAACAATATACACTAGGAAGAAATGGCATGCAAATGGCATGAGTGGGCAGTGAGAAGTTACTCACCACATCCTCATCACGTTACTTGCCTTCCCAAATATAATTTGTCCCCCGCCTCCAGGCTCCAGATGAATGTTCAAGGGCATAGCTCATTCTAGACCCTTTTCTGACCTCTCTCTCTCCTTTGCAGTTCATGGGTCACAATGTGACCCCTTACATCTTCAAGCTGGCCATTCATTTTCTGCAGAAGCTTTCCCAGAATGAGGCACATGGGGGAAACCAGAGAGGAGTAAAGAAGAATGTGTACAAATATATGACAAAGAGCCCATGCCAGTCAGTTCCACCATGGAAATTAGTCCTTTCTTTGCCTTCAGGGGAAAGCAAGGCTTGAACTCTATGAGATCAGCAGCCTACAGCATCATCCCTCTCTAAAATCACTACATATACTTATATAGGTATATATTTATACAAGGATTATATACATACTTGCATACTGACTCCTCTGAGCTCCTTCTCCTGCCTCACTTTTCGCTTGGATAGCTGCTGCCTGACAGCCACAGTAAAGCAGCCCACCATGAGACTAACATGAGAAGGGAATTAAACAATGTGACTGCTTCAGGGGAGAAAGGTTACTTTCGGACAAATTCCTGCTGAAGTGGCAGGATAGCTATTTGCATGTGACTGCTGCTTGCGCAGGGGGGCACACAAGGTTTGATGCTGAGGGAAGATGCTGGACTGTTTGGGGCACTTGGCTATAGAAGCAACTTGTCTGAGAGGATTGCTTTGGCTATGGACACACAGAGCAGGCAGGCTGAAGGGCAATCTTAGACTTAAAGCTGCAAGACTGTTTTTTCCCAAGGCACTGCTGGTGAGCATGGCTTTGAACCAGCATATTATTTCCTTTCTTTCTTTTTTTTTTTTCCCCCACTCTGTTATCTAGGCATTTGTGGGCCCACAACTTCTTACTGCCTGCCTATCCAGCAATCATTAATGAGTTTTATTCTCATTAGAGTCTGTTTAAAAAATACAGAACAGAGATAGTGGGATAGATTAAGTGACTCACCTACAGAGACTATGGATGGTTCAGCAATTGAAAGCGAGTCTCCCCATGCTCATAAAAATTCTTTCATCACTCTCTCTCCTGCCAGGCACTTTAAACCTAATTAAGAGTAGAAAAGAATTTTTCGGTCTCCTTAGATTCAAGTGTGTTAAAAATCGGGATCACTGGAAAAACAAACAGACAAACAAACAAACCAAGAACACCTATGGCAAAAAAAAAAAAAAAAAAAAAAAAAAAAAACAAAACACAAAAAAAAAAAAAAAAAAAAAAAAAAAAAACAAAACACAAAAAAAAAAAAAAAAAAAAAAAAAAAAAACAAAACACAAAAAAAAAAAAAAAAAAAAAAAAAAAAAACAAAACACAAAAAAAAAAAAAAAAAAAAAAAAAAAAAACAAAACACAAAAAAAAAAAAAAAAAAAAAAAAAAAAAACAAAACACAAAAAAAAAAAAAAAAAAAAAAAAAAAAAACAAAACACAAAAAAAAAAAAAAAAAAAAAAAAAAAAAACAAAACACAAAAAAAAAAAAAAAAAAAAAAAAAAAAAACAAAACACAAAAAAAAAAAAAAAAAAAAAAAAAAAAAACAAAACACAAAAAAAAAAAAAAAAAAAAAAAAAAAAAACAAAACACAAAAAAAAAAAAAAAAAAAAAAAAAAAAAACAAAACACAAAAAAAAAAAAAAAAAAAAAAAAAAAAAACAAAAGAAAAAAAAAAAAAAAAAAAAAAAAAAAAAAACCAAACCCACAAACACAAAGCAAAAAAAACAAAACAAACAAACAAAAAAATAGTTCAAGACCACTTTCAAGAGAAAGTCATGTTCTAAGAAAGAAGAGAGAACATAGCAACATCCTTGTTCACCCAGCTGTCTTTCCCACTTCTGATCCCTTGTCACTCCATCATTGCAAGGAGGCTTCAGTGTGGCTCCCTTGGGTCTGAAAGGTTGCACTGGGCAGCCCAGGACACTTCTGTAGTTTCTGGAGCCAGTTTCCACTGGAAACTTAGGCTTAATGACAGCGCAGGTCCTTCATCTTTCTCACTGTTAGACAGTGGGACTTCTTTGCCTTGCTTCCATGTTCTAGCCCCACTATTACAGGCTGATAACACTCAGTTTATTGGCCTGTAACACTATTAGTGAGACCTCAGGCCTCGAGGCAAGGTGGCTACAGGCATCATTCAGCTCAGGATGGACCCCATTTACCCTACACTGCCACAACAGCCCTGTGAGGGAGGGAAAGGGCTCTGGAGGTGCTCTGTGTACTCACTGCCTTTGCACAGACTGGCATTCCCAGCCATGCTGCTGCTTTCTGAGGTGCTCTTCTTGTGTGGAAAACCCTTCAGGACCTTCTCACAAAAGAGAGATTTATTATTCTCATCCTATTTAATGTCTAACAATACACAAAAAACCTTCTATGTGGCCACCAAATCTCAAGTGGCAGCCTGGTATGTTCCATGGTGCACTGAGGACACTTGGGGGAGCTTTTCCTCCTCACATCTCCAGCCTGGATGATGACAGCAACATGTCTCTGATGCATCCAAAATCTCAAGACAAAATAAAGGATGTATTTTACAAAACACACAGTTTAAAGATGGGATGCCTTGACACAGGAATTTCAGATGCAGAAAGGTTATGTGGTTCAGAAGTGATTAGGCATATTCATAGAAGAAAAGTCCATCTGGGGCCGTCTTGAACTACATGAACTACATAGTGCACATGGTGCTGGAAATCCCTAGGCATCAGATGACTGGAGGCTGCAAATGCATCTTGGAGAAATATGGCTACGTTTGCTCTGAAGTATCTGCTATTAGCCAATGTCAGAGAAGGATTCCCAGTTGGTCTAACTGTAACCTGGTCCATCTGTTCCCATATATTCTAGCTGATAGTCCTATTTAATAGTTATTCTCCTTCCAAATTAGAGCAATACAAGTAAGCTTAAACTAGGTTTATTTAAATGTCTTGGTTCTTAGGGTTACCTTAAAGACTTTGTTAAACACAGCTCTAAGTGTATAAGGATTTCCTGCCCATTACACTTAGAAAAGGGCTAGAGGTGGACACTTTTCTTTTTTCTTTGCGATTTTTCTTTTTCTTTTTTTTTTTCTCTGAACAGGAAGTGGAAGAATTGGGTTTTCAGGTATGGCATGAACACCACTTACTATAGTCCATACTTGCTGCTTGATCACTCATGTTATCCATTTGAAGGGTTTGTGGAGTCAGACTAGCTTCCGTGATTACTTTTGTTGTTACCATTGAATCTATGACATACTTAGGCCCGTTGGCAGCCCTAAAACGAGGCAGTCCTCTCATAGAGCTGCCTACAAACAAGTAGCTTGGGTAATATGTCTTTGATCTGTCATATTTTTCTTGTCTGGTCATTTGTTTTGATGCCTTTCCCTCACAGAGTACAGCTGGTAAATCAGAAATCCCTGCCTATAGCAAATCTGTGCTCAGCTATAAAACATTTCAGAAGAAAAACCTGTACCTTTATTATTGTTCTTCTTTCTGGTTCCTGCAAACACAGGCCTTCTGCACCACCTGACCTACCCAGCTGAGTGGGGTAACTTCAGGCTGTTCATAACTTCAGTTATAAGCAGGAAAGAGCATTGTTTCTTGAGGATTTTTGGAAGCAGTTCACGCCAGAGGGCCAAACTAGTGGGCTGGAGAGTTCTGTGAAATGCAGACAAGGTGTGCAACATCAACAGACATAACTATTCACTTTTGCTCCATATTTATTATCACTTTTGGCACTGTTCTTTACTAGGATGCTGACTCAGACCAGAGTTCTTCAATATTAATGGCTGTCCGTTTTCCCAGTAGTGAGCCAGTCAAAGGCTGCACCACTGGTTTTGCATCTGCACCCTGTCATGACTTGTTCCCTATAAAGACATCTGTGGAGTGTAGGAAGGCTGGCACTGTACCAAAGCAATATGAACAGAAGTGGTGATTTATTGCTTTTCCATATAAGGGTAATCAGAGGAGCTGGCAGATTGGCATTGGTCTTCAGAATGGAACTAGAGAGGGGAGTAGGAAGGAGACTGCCCTATCACCCATTTGTTCCCCTGAGGTCCTGTGACAGAGCTACACCCACCCTCTCTGACCAATGCAGCCCAAAACAGAGACCCCGTGAGATCCACAACGGTTCCTCTCCACATTCCTCTGAATACAGAAGTTAGCCCTCCCATGGAGAAGTGCACTCCTCTCTATTTGCCACCCACAGACCCTGAAACATATTCAGGCCTGAATGTAACACTTCTGAGTTAAGTAACTGTTCCCATCACAGGTAGGTTTATGGGAACTAATGTATGATCCACAGGGAAAAGGGGTCTTGGATTTTGCAGCTAATAAGGTAACTTGATGGAGGGACGGTGCAGGTTAGAAGTTTTGCAGTATGGTTGCCATTCTCCCTGCTTCTCCCCAGCCCACCCCTCACGCCCCCCAAGGCAGTCTCTTGCATTAAGCTCTCGGGACAAAATTTTCTGTTGTCTGATGTCAAAGTACAAACAGAAGAATTCAGGCTTCACCTGACAGGCAGCAGCAGGACTGGAGAAGGTCTAAATCCAGACCTCTGGGGACTACTTACCACTGTGTTCTGCACGTTTCTTAGAGGTGGAAATGCCAGGCCAGGCTAGGAGAGAAGCTCTGGCAGAACTGGAGGTCATTGCTACCTGAAGACAACTACTGCTGGTTTCCAGCAAGTGGGATTCTGCCAGATTTTGTTCTGGCAGAATAAGTTGTAGCTCTTCCCTCATCTTGGCCTGCCTGTAGTATTTATAGAGAAATGCATGGACAGATTTAAAACACAGTAAGAGTTCCCTCTAGAGGAATAAAGTAATAATCTACATATCTTTCCATACTCTGCTAGAGCCAGGGTTCTGTTATTTTTGCAGGTGTAGACTGACAGCTGGATAAACCCACTAATGAAGTCCACTACACATATACAAGCAACAGAAACAAACAGTGTCAGTAACACAACAACAACAAAAAAAAAACAGCAGGACCTTCCAAGGAGTATCAGTGGCAAAGGAGATAAAGCCAGAACTTTTAACTTAATCTAAACAGTTTAAAACAATCCATCCGCTACAAAGGAAGAAGTTACTTACTATTATTGCAACAACTCTGAGAACCCTCACAGTGCCCATGACCCCCTCTGCAGTAGAGGCTGTGTATCCCTCCTCTGCAGGACTCACCACCTAAATAAGAAAGAGAACAGGAAATCAAGGCACAGCAAATGGATTAGGATGTGGTCAAGGCCACAGAGAAGGTCACTAGTATGAACGGAATTTATTCATATGGATTCATTGTGTCCCCAAGTCTTGTAAGTCACTCTTGTTCATTAGTATTTCTCTAGAGGAAATCAGTTTTAGAAGTGCTTTTGGTCCATATTCTCTGATCATTGCACAGTCTTTTCTTTTTGAAGAAGTATGAAGCATTACAGAAAGGCTGCAAGACTGTAGGTATTAGACTCATCTTTGTTTGCTCCCTTTACTTGGGACTCTGATCACAACAGGAACACTGTGAAAGCACATAGCCTAATGCACCAGCTGTAAAGAATTAACCTTTCTTGTCTTAGCAATAATTGTTCAGAAATCTCAATGGGAAAAGCCATGGGGCTAAGTTGTCTAACATCCAAACTAAACATGTATGAAGGCAGAAGGGACTAGCTTGCTTTCATTGGGAAAAAGGACAGTAAATGCTTAGCTGGGAAGAGATGAGAGATTCTCAGAAGGATTTTGTGTTACAACAAACTGCTTTACACATAACTCTTTAGACTGGATTCTTCGAAAGAGTCCAGAGGAGATAGGCACACAGCTCCCACTTAACTGCCATCAGAAACTTCCAGCTGCATAAAGCATGTCATGCTTCAGCCTTCTCCATTGTGTGGTTTCAGCATAATGCCCCCTTGCATTCACCTGGTGTTTTTCATCCTATGGGAGTGAGATTCCTTCAAAATATAGGGGTGAGGAATTGCTGCTCTCATTTTACACATAAGGAGAGAGAGAGATATAAAGCAAGTGCCTACACTAGTAAAGGCAAACAGCCCTCTGTATCGAGGCTAAACCTCCATGGAAGAGTAGCATAGAGACACCCACTCTAAGAGGTCATGCTCAGATGCAACCTAAGTACATAAACCTACTCAGGGTAAAGGTCCAAAGTCAAAGAACTTAACTTCAGCAGGATACAGATCACATTCTGCTTATTTTTAATGCATGCTCAGAAAGTGGTGAATAAATGGTAAATGTGAGACTCTACAAGGAAGCTAATGAAAATTTTCAGGAGTGTCTTATAATACCACACTATGGTATATCTGTCAGATATGCGTACACACACACACATATACATATATATATATAAATATACCAACTACCTTCCTCCCATATGCTTTATATATGCAACAATTCATGGAGGAAAATGGTTTGAAGAGGTTAAGACAGTCAGTGAACAAAACTGACTAGATGGGTGACCTTTTATGACAAGTTCAACAAGAGCAAGTGCAGGATTCTGCACCTGGGAAGGGTCAACCCTGGCTGTAAGTACAAACTGGGGGACAAGAGGCTGGAGAGCAACCCCGCAGAAAGGCATCTGGGGTTCTGGCCAACAGCAAGTTGAACATGAGCCAGCAGTGTGCCCTGGCAGCCAGCAGGGCCAGCCGTGCCCTGGG
>VXAL01005435.1:0-13688 GCA_013399475.1 Chauna torquata | reverse complement strand
TAAAATAAAATAAAATAAAATAAAATAAAATAAAATAAAATAAAATAAAATAAAATCCAGCAACCCAGAACTGAGGTCATCTGGGCCAGGCCAAACAAGAGGTGGTGAGAGGGGCAGGGATACAGAGTTGGTACCCACTGGACAACTAAGGGTTTTATTAAAGTATCACAGCAAACATTTGCTAAATGGTATCTGCATCTTCACCACATGCAGTGTACCCTGTATTACCTCTCAGCTGTCCTGGTCAGATTACACTGTTAACTCACTTATAGCTTTTTGTAGACAAATCCAGATGTATCCTGTTACCCTCTGTGCTTGTTGATTCTTCTCAAGAATAACAATTGTATTTGAACAGGCTGTCCAGACTCAGTTTAAAGAGGGCCTCCACCAAAGAATAACTACACTAATTCGAGAGGCATGCACAGACAGTTTAAAAATGTTTGTTTCAAGGTGAGGATGATGTCAGCTCAAAGTCCAGTGTTGTATGATGGGCCAAAGTTTTTGTGACTTCTGAAACCAAATTCTTGGTTATTATCAGTAGCTTATAGCATTTTCTGAGGAAGCAAGGGATGCTGATTCTGGAGGTCTTGCCATTTCCCCTGTATATAGTGCAAAAGTAGACATTTTCTGGTGTTTACTGCCTACGCTGAAGTCTTTGCTACAGCAAATTAGAGTGTAGAGTTCAAGGCAAGAGGAAATATACAACCATGTGATATGAATGCTAGTGTAAACAGACCTTGTGAGTTCATTCAGCAGTTCCTATATCACATCTGCATCTTCTAATGAAATGAGAAAATCACTATTGGAAACACAATATGCTTTCATGTCACATCATGGGCTAAATGCTGTATCATTCCTGTTCCAATGGCCATCTTCTTCCTTTTAAGAAATGGCAACCTATACATGAGAGTTTTTCGGTTTACAGGGACTGGAGCAGGTCAGATGGAACTAAGTGGGGAGACCTCAGATACCAGAAATCCTGGAGGTGCTAACACACTTTGGTTGAAACACTTCACTTTTCCTTTATTCATCTAAATAAAATGAGGAATTTCCAGTACTGCTTTTGTACAAAGAAAATTTGTATGAGTGGGTAGCAGATTTTATTCTCCTCTAGTTATCAGGGACCCTTCTCAGTGGATAAAAATCCAGCTGGAAAATGAAAGTCATCATCTGTTTAAAGCTCAAAAACTCATAGTGCACAGAAATCCTTGTTACCTTCAGAGTAAGCCTAGCTCTACCCAAAGCAAGCCAATTTCTTGCACCGAAGGTGCACTCCAGATAGTGGTCAACAGAGGTGTCTGTTTGCAGCCTCTATTTCAAATAGACAGGGAATAGTGTCTTCAAGTGGACAAAAGCCAGAAAGTTTTGTCTCTGAACACCTTAGAGCCATCATCTAATACCCAGATTTAGTGACAACTAGTAAGAACAATGATGACATAATTCTCTGCTTGCAGGGCTAATTATTGCCTCTAATTCATGGTGTTCTAGTTACAGGCGAGGCAGCTTTTCCATTACAAGCTTCTCTGTGTCTGTGTCAGTCAAGGCTGACATTTCTCATAGTAGCTGTCAGTCCAGTTATGAGGGGATTTTATGATTAATGAAATTCATTTTTTTGCTGGTTCCAAGGTGTTTCAAATGTCACATTCATAGTTTTCCAGAAGGAAGAGTGGGACAGCTAAGGCTTCAAAATAGCAAGTTGTACTGATACTCAGCTGCACACAGGTGATTTTTTGCCACATGACTGGAATTTTTGATAAAGCAGCAAAACAATAGTGGCTTCTCTGATTTGCAGTGGCTTCTCTGATTTCACATTTCTGTGGAAAGAAGTCTGGTTGAAATGCAAAAATCATTTTACACTTTTCTTATCTGTTAATATTTGTGCTACAGTAGCTTTTAGGTTCTCCAGCTGGTACCAGGGCTCTGTGTTACTTTGTATCTACATAATACAGGGATGTTGAGGTTATGGAACAAAGCAGGAATACCTAAGCAGACGAATATGCTTTAGGCTGGAAAAGAGATCACTGAGGGGAATAGGATAGAAGTCTATCCTGAGAGGAATGGAGAAGGTAAAGAAGGAAGTCACTGTTTTTCATAGCAAAAGAAATAGGGGGCTCCAAATGACACAAAAAGGCTATGTGTTCAAAACAAAGGAAAGGACAGGGCTGTTCAAATAATATGTAGGTGAGCTGTGGGCCTCCTAGCTCCGAAGTGTTATGAAGCTAACTTTGCATGGATTCAAACAGAGAAAGGACAAATTTACAGAAGAAAATTAGTTAGAGGGTTGGTTAATACAGAGAAAATTGTCTGTGTTTTATGAAGTTTCCAGAGCCATAAAATTGTTAATGTCTGTGAAAATATTCTGTGGTAGTATCATTGCAGGTCTGTCCTGACCTTACATGCATTCTTTGGTATCTATTTTTGGATGTTGCTGAGATTCAAGACTAAATGTACCTTTGTTCTGATCCAGTATGACTATTATTATGTGCTTTGTATTATAATCTTTGGATTGCTTTCTTTAAGAAAGAGACACAACCACTAGGGAGGAAACCTGTATTTCCTTTAGCTGTATGGAAATTGTTGCTCTCAACATCAGTCTGGCAGCATTGAGAGCATGTCAGCTTCTGATACCAGAATTACAAAATACCTAAATGAATTCTGACAATTAAAGGTGCTGGAAAACTTGTTATGTCCGCAAATGTGTACACAAGTGCAGACCAGGAGAGCTCAATTGCATGGATACAGAAACATTTTGAAATGGCGAGGGCAGTTTTTGGATGTTATTTATTTATTTATTTATTTATCCATTTCATGATGGGAAAAAATCTGTTGGTGAATCTCAGCTTCCCTGAACTGCTGAGCCAGTCTTCAGGCTGGTTCAGAAAGCCCAATGGACTCAGGAAGTTATTGGTATCTATATTGTTTTGGCAGAGGCTTTTATTGATCTGGAGATTTCTGTGTTACCAGCAATTCCAATTGGCCAAGTCATACATCAAGGATGTGACTGAGGCTGGTGATCCCAAGCTGTCTGCTGGCAAGATTTAGAAATATTTCAGGGTGTATGAAAGACTGATATTCTTCACTAGCTCTGAAGCTCTGAAGAGTCCAGATCACATGCATTGAATAAAATGGTTACACTGTGAAGAATGGGAAATCATCTGCACAAAAAATGCAGAGCCCAGATGGCTTGTAAGCATGTGATAAAACATTATGCTGTACGTCTTATACAGAATATGTGCCACCAATGAAGAGTGAAGGAAGATCTATAGATGCATTGACAGGTATTCTGTACATCATTCCAGAAGCTAATACATTTTGCCATTTCTAATGTTTTCTGACTGTATCAAACACTTATTTTATTAATAAACTGACTGTAACCTTATATTGGTAAATAGACTGGGAGCTGTCATCTCTGAGGAGTCAGGGATCTCTAGAGGGTTGTTCTGGATTTCTGTGATAGATAAAGCTTTCTGGAAAGGCTGAACTGTACTGATGCTCCAGGAAAAGTTAAGCTGAGATTTAAGAGGAAGAGGTGAATGACAGATATGAGCACATATCATCACTTTATCCTGCACCCAAAAAGTGGATGTGACCCAAAAGGAAAGCTGAGGGAATGTGAGGGAGAGAGAACATACACTTGTTTCAAAGAAGGATTTTTCTAAATGCAGAGACTCTCTTACCAGTACTCAACTTCAGAGGCTCAGTTCATTAGTCTATCCCTATCCACTTCATGAGCTCTTCACTGGGAACATACACAGGCCCCACTGCCAGCAACAACTGCTCAGATGCTCTGCTGAATAAGGAAACTTGTAATCATGCATTCAAATTTTTGCCTACGAGTTTGCGAGATTCAGATTGCAAAGTCATGTTAACATATTACAGGAAAGAATCACAGTGTGCAATTAGCCAAGGGACAAAGAAAGGTTTCCAGTAAAATTTATTTCCCTAAGGCAGGTAAATACCAGCTGCTTTATCCTGGAAGTCTCTAACAGACATTAGTGCAGAATAATTGTCTACTAATACATATGTATTTTCAGGAGGGGTAGGAGTACGTTTTCCAAATTATGCTAACTCCTGAAAATCTCTTCCACTAAGCTTTCTCTTATACCAGCTCTTCCTTGCTGCAATTTTTGCCTCTTTGCTGTGATTCAGCATTTAACTTTAAAGTCCCCAGAAAACTGGCATCCAGATGCCAGCCACATGCTTAAGCTGCAAACGAAGATCCCAGTCCTAGAGAATGCAAAGCTCTCATTTGTGTTACTCAGTTTTGTCTTGTAACACTGCCTATCTGTCAAGGACTCAACTTTTATTTTGCTTTGTTATGTTAGTATGATTATTAGAGGGATGAGAAAGGGAAGGAAAAGGGAAGTGGTTTTCTGAAGAACTTGGCTTACATTTAGAAACCCCTGGGACACGGTCTGATTTGCAAGGTTACATATCAACAAGCTGTTTTCTTTTCTAGGTATGGATCTCCACAGAAAAACTGTGGTTTTCTGGTTACCTTGAACTTTTGTATGCTCACACTGATTCTCAAAGGGAAGATTCCACAATCTTCCCACTCTATATTCCAGTTCTCACTCGTCTGCTTGTACTGGCATGAAAGCTTGTGCAACTGAACAGTCAGCCAGTTCTGAGAACGGATCAGCTGAAAAAAATTCTTAAAAAAAATGCTTTAAAACTGTCAGACTTGATCTGTTTTGAAATTGTATGTATTCTTCAGCTAGCACAAGGAAAGCATAACTGATTTGCTACAGGCTGCAGTGGGAGATGGGGCTACCTCTCTTGGTGGCGTTAAGGGTTTCCATGGACTTAATGTAACTGTGTAACAACCTTTTGAGCAGGGGATACTGCAAAGAAGCAGAGCAAATTTTATTTAACAGCCCTGTTTTTTAACAGTTACAAGAGAGTTACCAGCCAAGACATTTTCACAGTGCTTTTGCATGCAAAACAGCAATTAAATCCCCAAACAAGCTATGATTCTTGCCAAGGGTCAAGCTTTCTCTTGAAATGTCAGGCACATTCTGAAAAATGTTTCTGACAGGTTTGGTTTTCTCAAAACTGGAGTCTCCTCGAGGAAAACTAGAATTCTGTGGCACAACTGGGAAATTCTAAAGTGAAACAACAACTTCTCCAATGTCTGCCAGAGTCCTGACCGGGAAAATTTAGAATACTACACATGTCAGGAAAACTTTGAAAAGATGTCTTTTCTCCGAGTGGTCTTCTGGGTCTTACTGTTGGCAATATGGCAGCTCTTGCGTATTTTTCTTCGCACTCTTAAGCCAGCCATGCTGTTACCTTTTAGCACTTTGAGAGTGAGTTGATCAGTGACTACAGAGAGCAACGCCTACTCAATCTAAGTGTGAACGCTTTGAGGCCTGTATTATCTCCAGATTGTACTGCAGTAGCTGCTCTCTAGAGACACAGGTAAATGGTATGATATGGGGCTAAGAATCCATTAAAACTTGAAAAGGTGCAGGAGAGGGCCGCTTGTAGTTTAGTTCTCAGATGGCAGTGTCCCAGGAGAAGGGAAAGCCTGGAAGCTGGGTGGGTGGAAACAGCAGGTACAATCTGTATATGTTTGCAAAATGCCAGGGATACATGAGCAGTGTGGAGCAGTGGAGAAGCAAACTCAGACAAAGATGCATGATGGTGTACCTAAATTTTTGTCACCAGCCTAATTCTGATTTCACAATGTGCAATATTCCAGGCCTGTAAGCCAGGATCACGGTGAAGAACATATGGGACAAGCTCATAAGGGCTCAGAAAGAAGGTGAGCAAGGCTGGCGTAAGGCCAGGTGGTCTCGTGTGGATTCTATATGGTTGAATAATTACAGCTATGGTGGGAATCTTGTATCTGACCAGCAGTTGGTATCAAAGCTTCTTTAAAGAACATGAAATGTTGTCCACTTTGGCAGGCCATCAGCTGGGCTACTTGAGATGCTTTCTCACTGCTCCTTCCTTTAGCACACACAAGATTTTTGGGGATAGTGGAAACACTTGCCAGGCCTGATCTCAGCTATGGGTCTTCTCCCTTTTGTAGAGATTGCAAGTACCAGTTGAGCTCATGCATTTTATCACTGCAGCAGCAGAGAGCAGGTATGTCTTCATCCTGCGTTTGCAGGAGGACTCTTTTGTCTCTGATAGTACCTTCTCGTAGTGCTTCTGGGGAAATGATCCATCTGGTGAATTAAAAATACTCTCCCTCTCTTTATCTTGTCCCCAAAAGGCCTGTAGTTGTCAGGAGCCTACATCATTAATGGAGAGGTCTAGCAGTTTGCTGTTGGGCTGTTAAGTTGTTGCTACAACATTCAGACCTTCAGGTTATTGCAGGGAACTGCCCTGGAAATTTACTGTCTTGCTCTTATTACTCCTGGGGCAGAGCATTCATGCACTTAACACTGAAACCGGGCCAAACTCTGTTCTCATTCCCACAGTTATTCCCATGGGACTTGTCTGTTTCCTTGGCAATACACAGGCTACAGAGACTAAGAGGCTTGCATCATGTCCTTCCTTCGTACTTTCAGGGCTCAGGTAACATCAGCAGACCAGGTTGCGTTTCTGAACCCCTTTCTCTGGCTGCAGACAGTTCCTGACACAGTGAGGGAGGAGAAAAAGAGGAGGGTAGGAGGGAGCACTCTACTATCCAGACCAATGCATGCAGACTCAAAGAGGAGGAAAGAGACAACTGAGAAATCCAGTGAAATTTGACATTGCTTTTTTATTTTCTGGAAAATGAAGTGAAATGGTATTGCCCTCCAAGTGTTAAATCTCTTTTGGTATACACCACAAAGACATTTCCTTTAGCTCTGTTGACACACTGATGAGTTTTACAACAGGATGAACAGGTGGAATTCTTTTTGTTATTTTTGTCCACCAAAAGACACTTTACTGTCCTACAGAAATAAATGCAGTGCCCAACACAGTCCACAGGGAGGGGAACAAATCCTAGCTCCTAGCATAAACATGGATTTTTGCAGAGAGAAGGCTCATCCACACTAAAAGACAGAAAAAAATCTGATTATGTTTTACCAAATAGACAAAATGTACTGGCCAAGATTGCAGAACACATTTACGTTTTGCTTAGAAGCAATTATAAAATCAGTCTGAACAAGAAGAAAGAGGAAGACATGTCCAATAAAGAGTATCGAGTGTGAAATCACAGTCACTTAACCTCTTCTGGTACTTACTGTTGTAAGAAGTGATCTCTTGGCAGAAATACAATATCTGAGCACATCCATATGTCTACACTATGTTTCTCCATCAAGTGGCTTTTTTTTTTTTTTTTCATGGTAGACAAACATAGCACAGACACAATAACTCACAACAACTGCCTGAGGTCTCCAATGCCAAACATCAGAGCCATGTGAGCATTGGACCATGCTGAAAATGGTATAGCTAGACCTCTGACTCAGGTACCTTTGTACTGTGCTCCATTCATGGGCTAGAGGTCCCTAGCACTGGCCTAGCCCTGCTTTAAGGGATTAGAAAAAGCATGCAAAGGAAAGTTGCCCCGGTAATCATGTCACTGGAATCAATCAGTCCAGCTCAAAGGCAGTGAACCTGCATGTTCGTTCTCCGACATGACCTTGAATCTCTTTACAGCAGATTTTTGTAAAGATTGGTGTGATCACTGCCTGGTCAATTTTTGTTTGTCCAAAACCTGATAATCTTTTTAGATTGTTTTAAGCCCAGACCTCACAGAATCACAAAATCACAGAATCACAAAATGGTTGAGGTCAGAAGGGACCTCTTAGGGTCATGTGGTCTAAGTCCCCTGCTCAAGCAGGAACACCTAGAGCAGGTTGCACAGGGCCGTATCCAGGTGGCTTTAGAAGATCTCCAAGGAGGGAGACTCCATAACCTCTTTGGGAAACCTGTGCAAATGCTCTGTCACCCTCACAGTAAGGAAGGGCTTCCTGATGTTCAGAAGGAACCTCCTGTGTTCCAGAAGCTTATCAGGTTGCTCAGACATGACTTTCCCCTGGTGAATTCATGCTGACTGCTCTTGATGATTTTCTTCTCCTCCTGTGCCTGGAAATGGATTCCAGGATTAGCTACTCCATCACCTTCCCAGGGATCAAGGTGAGGCTGACTGGCCTGCAGTTTCCCTGGTCCTCCTTCTAGCTCCTGTTGAAGATTGGAGTGACATTTGCTTTCCTCCAGTCTTTGGGCACTTCTCCCACTTGCCACAATTGAGCAACGATTATAGAGTGGCCCCAGAATCAAGTCTGCCAGCTCCTTCAGCACTTGTGGGTACATGCCATCAGGGCCCATGAACTTAGGAATGGCCAGTTTGCTCAAATATTCCCTGACCTGATCTTCTTCCACTAAAGGTACATCCTCCTTGCTCCAGCCTTGCCCCCAGCCTCTGGGACCTGAACGCCAGTCCTGCTGGTAAAGACTGAGTCAAAGAAGGCATTCAGTACCTCGGCCTTTTCACTGTTCTCTGTAACCAGGTCTCTCATTTCACTCAGCAGAGGGCCTGCATTTTCCCAAGTCTTCTTTTTATAACTAATGTATTTGTAGAGGCTCTTCTTGTTGCCTTTGACATCCCTGGCCAGATTCAATTCTGTTTGGGTTCTAGCTTTCCTAACTGCTCTGACAATATTTCCTTATTCCGCTCAGGTTACCTGTCAATGCTTCCACCCTCTGCAGGCTTCATTTTTGAGTCTGGGTTTGGCCAGGAGCTCCTTGTTCACCCATGCAGGCCCCCTGGCATTATGGCCTGACTTCCTCTTTGTTGGCATGCATCATTCCTCAACTTGCGGGAGGTGATGCCTGAATATTAGCCAGCCTTCTTGGGCTCCTTTTCCCTACAGGGCCTTACCCCACAGTACCCTAACAAGTAGATCCTTGAAGAGGCCAAAGCCTGATCTCCCGAAGCACAGGTTTATGAGCTTCCTTTGTGCCCTCCTCACTTCTCTAAGGATCTTGAACTCCACCAGGGTTGATTATGCCTTGCTGTGTTGTCCCTCCAACAATATCGGGGTAGTTGAAGTCCGCCATGAGGACCAGGGCTTGTGAATGTGACACTTCTCCTGTTTGTCTGTAGAGGACCTCTCTCTCTTTAGAAATGGCATCACTTCCACACTTATCATTTAAGTCCGTGGCACAAGGTAATAAGTAATGCAGCTGGGAGGAAGCATTCTGATGAGAAATGGTTGTCCTGTATCTTATCCGAGTTGACACAGAAGTGAGCAAGATACTGCAGCTTTGCAGGGTATTTATGTGCTCCTGTTATCTTCCTTGGCCCTATGTATGTATAGGTCCTCAGTTTCTGCTTCATGTCAGCCTCCTTCTGCTTCTGCTCAGACATGCATTGATAGTAGTTGCTTTCTTCAAAACATATGCTTGGCATATGAAAGATTGCCTTCTGGCTCTGGCCCAAAGTGTGAATATAACTGGTCACAGATCCATGCCTTGGTGACTTTAGCAGGTTTTGGATGAGGTTTTTGGTTTATGCTCAGGGCAGGTAAGCTAAGGTAGCTACTTCTTAAACTGAAGGTTCAATCTTCTTCTGTGAGGCCAGTCAGAGACGAGTTGGAGCGTACAGGAGTGCTCAGTCTCACCTGTACAGCAGTTATAACTGTCTGAAACCAAGCAAATGCATCACAAATCAGCTCTAGTTAAGGAAGTGCAGGAGAGGCTGATCTGCACCTGGGGAGTCATGTGAAGTTGGTGGTTTTCTCCCTTTACTACTTAATGCCATGTGAGTTGTACTTTTTTCTTACCTTTTGACTCAAGAGAAAAGATTGTTTATCGTATGTAAGGCATGGCTTGTACAGAAGGGGGTCTGATTACTTGCTGGATGTAACACGGTTGTGGGGATTACTATTACAGTCATAAGCAGGTGCTGAAATCCCTTTGGTTTTATGAGTCAGTACAAGCTAATGAAGTGAAGTCTGTTTTGCTGATGCTGTGTGTTTCTCATCAAATCCCTGGATGTTCTTGTACTGCAGACATGAAATTACAGCTTTGCAGCCAGTCTTCTTACTCTACAATATGCAGACTCTTTCTGAGAGATGATTTCATCCTTTTTTACAGACTCACCGTTGACTGCCATTAAAAGATCAAAAGTGCAGCTCCAAGGTTTTCTTACACTTTTTGGCACTGGCTAAGAAGATCAATGCTCTTTAGTACGAAGTTGAATAGTTTTCTATTTTAATTTTGAAGTAAGTTCTTAAAGGGGATCTGCTGACCAAACTCTAGACCACTGAAAGCTACGGCTCTAGTTGTCTCTAGGTGGCTAATCACTCCATTCTCAGAGAAGTGGGATGAATACCTTCCTTGCAGTGCCATCCTGCCATCTTACCTGAGATAATGCATTCAGATATGCCTAAATGCCTAGTTTTTAGATGTTTGAAGTTAGGTAACGTGACTCCTAGCCACAGAGTTCAGGATGTTGGCCAATCTGACTTAAATTTAGTATAAAGAAACTTCTCCCAAGGATGTTACTGTACCAATGATCATAGAGTCAAAGAACGGTTTGAGTTGGAAGGGACCTTTAAAGATCACCTAGTTCCAACTACCCCTGCTGTGGGCTGGGACATCAAAGGCAGTGAAGGAATCCAATTTAGGGCATGTAAACCAGTTGCACCACCCTTAGAAGCTCTTACCTCATTCTCACAGTAGCACCACAAAATTCCATGAGACGGACTATTTCAAGAATGATAAAGGTCAAATTGTAGCTAAAAAAAAAGGGGGGGGAGGCACAGAGATCTGAACTGTTGTTAGTTTGAAGCATTAAAAATGTCAGTAGAATTCAAAACAAAAGTTGGAAAATCTGATGTTTTTGCCACTGAAGCAAAATAGTGGAATTTTTTTCTGAAGACTGCTTGCGTCTAGAATGGGCAAAATGGCAGCTGAAAACATTACATGCAAAATCAACCATTTCACTGAGACTAAAATGGACCCCCAGCATACTCGTGAAGTCATGGTGGGAGTTCTCCTAGAAGATATTTTGCCCAGCTCTCACATGAAAATGTGACATACTTTTTCTTCACAATCTTCCCCTAATACAGGCAGACTGATTCTTGTTCAGATTTGTTTACATCATGCTTGTTTTTCTGTGTTTCTTTTAGAGCAGATTTGTTTTTAGAGCAGCAGATACTTATGAGACATAGTGATGTGTGTGATAACACAAGTAATTAAGAGTTAGGTGGCAGGCAAAACCTACATGACTTCATGCTGTTTTCAGTCTTCTGGTTGGCCTCTTGGTGTAAAGTTTAAACTGGGGTGGGAGCAAGTGACGCTGCATACACGTGGAGCTACTTGTGACAAAAACACGTGATTCAGGCACGAACTGGTGCTGTCTGAGAATGGAGTAGAGAAGTCACTTGCTGCAGGTAGAGATAGGGTTGTAATTAATAACAGGCACATAGGAAAGCACTCTCTTGTGGAAGCACATAAGAGAGAAAGAAGAACATTGATTTTTTCATGTAGATAGCAGTTCAGAGAATGAAGACTGTAATTCTTCCTTTTAACATCCTGAAAACAATCTTTTCTCTGCCAGTAGGCATGTTTGGTCCTGCCTCTTGTTTGGCAGGGTTGATGTGCTAACTCAGCTGAATTATCAAAGGAAAACTTGAGGGTGAAGTTGATACTTTTGAGGGTAAACCTAAATACATGAACATAGAACTGTACTTCTATACTAATCCAAGTCTGACTCTTGAACTACAGCAAATGTTAAGGTCTTTGGTTTGTTGAAAGATGTAATTACTTACCCGCAGGCTCAAGGAGTTAAATCAATCCATATTCTGTTACACAGAGATTTGCTTCTATCATTGGTAAAGGCAAACTGGAGGAGTTCTTCCTGTGAGCATCAGCAAAGAGTTAACTAAAAAATAACTTTAGCTAGGTGATATAAAAAACATTTTCTTCTCAAACAAAGTATATAATTTCATTTATGAGTTAAAGTGTTCAGACATACTCCTTCTATAAATAGTGTTACAGTGATGTGCAATCAATCAGTATTAGTTTTCATTTCCAAGATAAAAATCTTGCATGATGATATCTGTACTCTTGAGAATATTTGAAAAAGCAACTTGAGAAGATTCCAGTTTAGTTAATTGCCTAGGGCAGTTCGTTTAATAAAAGAAGAGAGAGAAAAACGAAAGGGTGACGAAGAGCAATTTAGAAAGTGTCTAAGATTTCTGGTAAGTTTTGCTGTCCTTGGCTTCAAAATAGTCTGACATTGCTAGAGCTTGTGTAGGTAAATAAAAAAAAAAAAATCAGTGGACAAAAATATCAATAAATTGAAATTCCACTTTTCCCCCTCAAACACTGAAAATCTAAAGACCAATTCTGTGTGAGAATCAGAAAGTTTGCAATATTTTTTTTAATTCATCATGATGCTCAAGAACTCAGCTAAAATACCTGCACTTGCTTAGGGTAAATCTCTGGGTTCCAGATGTACAAATAGTCATGTACAGCTTAGATCTACATTCATGATACATTTTATGGGCTTCAGCCTTAAAGAGAAATCTAAGTGATTCCATGGGTTTTGACAGGACTGCAAGGAAACAGGACCGTTTGCAATCCTGCTACCACATTTATGTCTCCAGCAGGACTGTGAAATATTACAGCAGTCTCCATTTAAGTGCTTTGCTTCATTGCTCTGCTGTGTGGACGAAATGCTGTGTAACTTAGAAGCTGAAATTACATTTTGGGTTTAACAGATATTTCATAAAAAAGCTGCTATAATGGTACACAGGAACAGAATTCCAATTGAACCTTGAAAGGAAAACTTAATTGTCTAAAAATACCAGGCTGTTTCAAATGGTTTCTGTTGTTTTTCTTCTCCATTTACGAGGAACATACAAAGCAATTGCGCTTGAAAATATCTGCTTTGACATTCAAGTTTTACAGCTGCTGCAGATGTATTGTACTTTGAGTAACTTTGCCCAGCAGACACTGGTACCATGCACAGGCTATTTTAAACTGGGATTTAATTTAGGATTGTGGCAGCCCTTAGTTGACTGCAGTTTGGGAGCAGCAGCCAACAATGCACCATGCACAAAAGGGGATAATCATTCCCCAAAGTCCTCTAATTCTTTCTGCACTCCTGAGGTTCTGTCTACCCTCAAGTAAGCAGACTGTGTATTCCTCCCACAAGTGTAGCACATGCTTCAAACACTGTAAACTCTGGTTCAGTTTCTCACTTGACAGTCAAGGGGTTTACACCTTGCAAATGATGGTTTGTTGTGCCATGGTCAATCAAGGACTAGGTGTGGGTTCAGATCCCTTCCATGCAAGTCCAAAGGGGACCAGATGTTAAGTAATGAACAGTCATTATTAGCTCATATTATTAATTCTAATTGTAAGAACTATAAATCATTACTTACGATGATAGTAATATAATGTTAATGTATTAATGGAATACCTACCCATAGGAAGGTACTGTGCCACCAACTGAATGTCACCTTCTCCAGAGAAGAGATCTATTTCGTAGCAATGAGTGGCAAAAGCAGGATATAGCTCCTGAGCTGAACATCTAAACAATTCAAGGCATGAGAAATACTCTAATACATCCATTTTACAGTCAAAAGCACAATAGAACTGGCCAGGAATAGAAATCAGTAATATAAGAACAGCAATCAAGCAATTCCAGACATTTCTCTTGAGCTTTTCTAACTTGGTTTCCAAAAAAGAAATAGAAAAGTCTTTGAATCCCTGCTCAGCGTTGTGGGCGA
>VXAL01005433.1:4423-15994 GCA_013399475.1 Chauna torquata | reverse complement strand
GGTTTTCTTTTTTTTTTTTTTAAACATTCAGCGAGATCGTTAAGGAGTAATAAGAGTAATACTTTCAACGTGTGTTGACCATGATTAAGAACTAATCATTGGCAATGCGTATTGTTAATGAATATCAAGCCATTAAAATGTTGATTTGAAGTTTGAAACTAGTCTGATTTATTGGTCCCGTACATACTCCCATCTGTGGGATTTCTAATTCCCCAGTACATAAGATACACAGATATAATAAATATATAGATACACATGAATATATTCAGTTGGAACACTTTCCATGTTCATCTCCGTTAATAACACTTTGTTATGACTGGAAAACTCTCAGGGAGTTTGTAACCAGGCTTAAATAGTTCCTTAAAAACTGTTAAAATTAATGATGTGCTTTTTAAAGCATTGTTGCTCCAATGAAAGTCTGAATAAGGATAAGAAACTCTGGAAACAGAATGTTGGCGTAATGACTAATTCAGCACCACATGAGGCAGATGGACAAGTAAATAAAAGAAATTCTTCAGAAATATGAACCAAGATTAAAAAAAATGATTCCTATCCACAACAAAGCAAAAGTAAGTCACATTTGTTTGTAAAATAAAATGCAGAAACATACAGAACAATTGAAATTTCATTAGCTATGTCATTATAAAATATTGTGTCTTGCTTACTTTCTTTTCTTTTTTTAACTAGGTCAATACATTGTCAAGATAATTTTTTAGCAACAACCTGAGCTGAGTTAAACTCTCAGAATATGACATTTCAGCACTGTTGAAAGGTAACAAACATACTCCCTGATGCTCTGTGCATGCCCGTTAGCCATATGAGGAGGATCCCGGTTATGTGTAGCAAATGCCAGTTGACTTCAAGAAGTTCCTTCAGCTCACAGAAGCAGAGCAGACAGCATGCATATGAGAGAAAGGTCTTAGTTCTTAGCCCATGAATTGTGACCTTACTTTATCATTAATTAGTAAGTGGTGCATTCAGGTTGTCTATCACACGCCTAAAAAAATGCATGATAGCGTCTGTCTGTAAGCGTCAAAAGATCTTTATACACTTCAGAACAGAATTTTCCTATACTTAACAGTTGTAAGGTCAGTGACAACCATAAAACGAATATGGTGAATACATATCATCATCCTCTGTTTTCCCTTGGTTTGGCTGTTAATCCAATGGAAGATGCAGGGCTCTTCTCATCTGTTACACATCCTTGACTTTCACCCTTAATGATGAAAGGATCATTATGTTACATCACTGTGAATAGCTTACCACCATTATCATATTATAACAGTGCAAACTCAAAGCCAAAGAGGTACCGCTACTTCAGTTCTAGCCATTTATTACTGCAAGATTCCTATTCGTGTGACCTTCTAGAGCCAGTCATGATTGGAGATACATGCAAACTGGAAGAACTAATATACATTAGATGCAAAAAAGTTTGTGCTGTTCTCATCGTTTTACTTAGCACATGATTCTCAAAATAGTAAAAAAAAAAAATGGTGGGAAGAGCAGAATATAAAAGAAAAGGACAAGCAGTGAGTTGTGCACATACAGAAAAACAGAGAAATAAATATAAAAGCAAAATAAAGGTTTGCTGCATCTCTCTTTCAACGTTATGGAACAATCTCTAGTCTCTACCCATAAAATGAAAAAGGCTGTGAATAGTTGTTCTCGAAATTCAGCAATTTGCATGTGCCTTCAGCCAAACTAGCATGTAGTCCTAATCAAAAACCAGCAGAAACTGTAAATTGCTTTTGAATAAATTGAATCCAACACAAATGCCCTGTTCCTGATTGGCATGAACACTGAAGAACATTGTAAAATATATTTATAACCTTAAATTCATGTTTATGGCACAATGCAGTGGGGTCAGAATGCTCAGAATTTTACAGCATCAAGTCCAAAGTACTGCAAAGCTTTGTGAAAGGAAATGAGTTTTACTTTTGGTATTAACAACCCCATGAAAGTTTGGTTTCTAGTGCTGGAAACTGACATTCATTTCAACTTAGTATTAGCACTCTGTGACTTTACTCCAGGGGTTGAAAAAAACAACTATTTCATCCTATTCCACTGTGGTCTACATTTAGCTCAAAAATTAAGACTGTCTGTCCTCATGAAACAAATTCTCAATTAATGTTTCAGTTTAATAATTTCCTAGAGGAGTCATTTGGCGTAATGAATTCTTTTCATGAGATGTTGCTCTGTGAAAATGTGCTCTGTGTATTACTTCTGAAGATGTCTTCACATGAACTGACAGAGTAGGATGATGAATTTTGTTACTTAAGCAGTTTCCTACACAAGTGCCCTACACATTTTTGGGACTCTGATTTATGTCTTTTTTTTTTTCTTTTTTTTTTTTTTTAAACATTACAGGTAACATGAAAGTTCTAATTGCTTCATCTCTGCACTGCCCAAGTGTAAGATACACAGGAGTTTTCAGAGGAATGCAAGGGTAAGCATTGCTCATATAATAAGCTCATATTTTATGTGGAGCTGTGGCCTGCCTGAGGATCTTGCAAAAAACTCTAGTCTTAAATCACCTTTAAATATTGAACCAAAGAAATCAATGGTGGCTCAAGTTTTACAGTCAGTGAAGGCACAGTAATTCTATTATCACTGAAGTTTCTGAAAGCAGAATTCTGTTATCTGTGACTTTTGTGGTAAAGACTTCAATTTTTTTGTAATAAAATTTAACATCTATTATGGTATTATCTGATCTTATATTAATGTTACTCCATAAGCAGTTTTATAAAGAATAGAAGAAATAGAAATCGAAGAAAAGATGAGGACCAGAATTCAGGTAAAATAATGGCCAGAAGATGACAATTCTTCAGTTTTGCATCACTGTAAAACCAAAAATTTTAAGTGAAAAACAAAAGAATCTTAAGATAATAAGAATCTACCCACCTATTTTTTCATGTAAATAATACATTGTTTTTATAAATAGCTTTAATAACTTTTATTTTAGCAGTAGAATGGAACTTCTATGTCACTTGATATGAATACATCTCCTTTATTTTTACTAAGAAAGAAGGCATTAATGTTTTGTTAGCCAAATGTTCTCTCACTTGCCTAAGCATTTAGAATAACAGAATCATAGAATCATTTAGGTTGGAAAAGACCTTCAAGATCATCAAGTCCAACCATCCACCTAACGTTGCAAAAGTCCATTTCTAAACCATGCCCCTACATGCCACATCCATGTCTCTTAAATACCTCCAGGGATGGTGACACTGTCCTTGCTGCAACCTCCTTTCAGGTAGTTGTAGAGAGCGATGAGGTCTCCCCTCAGCTCCTCTTCTCCAGGCTAAACAACCCCAGTTCCCTCAGCCACTCCTCATAAGTCGTGTTTCCTCGTCCCTTCACCAGCTTCATTGCTCAAATGTGTGCAGAGAAGAGCAACTCAACGTCCTCCTTGTAGTGAGGGTCCAAAGCTGAACACAATATTCAAGGTGCGGTCTCACCAGGGCCACGTACAAGGGGACAATCGCTTCCCCTGTCCTGCTGGCCACACTGTTCCTGATGTGGGTCAGGATGCCATTGGCCTTCTTGGCCACCTGGGCACACTGCCGGCTCACGTTCAGCCGGCTGTCAGCCAGCGTCCTCAGGTCCTTTTCTGCTGGGCAGCTTTCCAGCCACTCTTCCCTGAGCCTATGTTGCTGCATAGGGTTGTTATGACCCAAGTGCAGCACCCGGAACTCGGCCTTGTTGGATGCCATACAACGAGACATGGCCCATCAATCCAGCCTATCCAGGTCTCTCTGCAGAGCCTTCCTACCCCCAAGCAGATCAACACTTCCACCTAACTTGCTGTCATCTGCAAACTTACCGAGGGTGCACTCGATCTCCTCATCAATATCATTGATAAAGTCATTAAACAAAACTGGCCCCAAAACCATTTACTGAGCCCTGGGGAACACCCCTTGTGACCAGCCGCCAACCACATCTAACTCCACTCACAGCAACCCTTTGGGCCCAGCCAGCCAGCTGGCTTCTTACCGAGCAAGCAGTACATCCGTCCAAGCCATGAGCGGCCAGCTTCTCCAGGAGAAGGCTGTGGGAAACAGTATCAAATGCCTTGCTAAAGACCAAGTAAGTTCGTTTGTTTGTTGTGGGTTTTTTTGTTTGTTTTTGTTTGTTTTTGTTTTTTGTTTTTTTTTTACTTTTTTTATATATATTCACTTGCTAGTATACAGTGTTGAGTCTAGAAAGGGAATCTTGACTAACTTTCTAAGTGACTGACAGAATACTGTTTTAAGTAATAAATTGTAACAGAAGTCACAGAGAGTTCTTCCTCCTAATAGGAGGAAAAGAAAAAACAGCATTGGAAATTCTAAAAATAGTATTTTTTACTCATTTCCAGAGGAACAAGTCCTGTACATCAGTAGGAAAGAATCTCCTGGTATGTGAAAAGCCAAAAGTAAACAGATTCGGAGATTCAGGTACTACAGATTCCTTTTCACAGTTCCCTCCCTCCACATGTAGTTTTCTAATCACTAGGAGCTGTTACAATTTTACTCCTAGATGAAAACAAACAAACCCCTCATCCACACTAATGCTTTATCAATGCATACTAACATGCATTACAATGCATTTCCTAATGCGTTACCTAGTACTTGATCCACATCTAATTCAAATGTTCCAAGCACCTTAAGTAACTATCCAAATTCCAATCACTTAAAAAACAAAAACATATTTGAAACCATGATAAATAATGAAATGTGATCCGTGTCAAACTGCTGTGATTTTTCAGTGAACGATTTCCATTTCCTGACCCTTACATCTTACCTGACCACACTAAAGGTTACCCAAAACATGCTATGCTGACCCAAAGATTTAAATTTTTAAATCATTAGTCTCTGATTTTCAGACATTAAAAAAAAAAAAGCTTCATTTCTCTATTCTAATCAGACGATTAGCAGTCCTTCAATAATTCCACTTGTACTCTCCTTGCTATTTATCTGTTAAATATGTGTAGACCTTTATGAACTTCACAGGTGTTCTTTAAATAACCAATGCATATTTAACTCAATCTTTGCTCATAAATTATTCCCTCACTTTCCAAATAACTTTTGATGCAGTTGCTAAACTTCAGTTTCCCTAATAAGCATCAGTCTTTAAAAGTTGATAGGTAAGGAGTAACTTAGTCTTTTTGGAATCGACTTTTCATAAATTTTAGGAAGATAGCTAGTCTTGAATGTATAGATCTTAAGCAGTAAATATGGTCACAAGATAAGTCTGTATTAATTTACATTCACTTGTGAATGCAAACATTTACCTTCAAATGGGATAGAGTACTAAATACACAGTGGTATGATAAATAATGAGATGTTACATTATGGGGAATATGCAGTAATGGGTGGCATTAACAGTTCTTATTTTTAAGTTATTCATAAAGTAGAATTGGTAATATATGCAGAGAGGACAGAATTGTCATACACATGTACTTAGAAAGTTAAAAATGACAGAAAACAGTGGAGAGATTCAGCTTTGAACAAAAATGGAGAATACTGTATACAACAACAACAAAAAGGAATTTGCAGAATGAACTAGCACACCCACATTATCTTAAGCTAACTAGCAAAGGTAACAATGTCTGTGAGAATGTGATGGAACATGCAAAATTATCATTCTGGAAAAATTTGTATCCTGACCATTATGGCAAACTGGCCTATTACAGGATAAAATCTTGTGCATTATATTTCCTATAATTTGGAGCTAGGGATTTCATAAAAAATAAATCTCAAAGCAAAATGCAGTTCTAAAATTGTAAAACAAATTAATATTTTCAAGCATCATGCTTTGACAGATGAAAAGCAGGTTTCAGAGAGTTCATTTAGCTCTCTACAGACTTGCTCAAAAGTTATTAGCGTTTTCTCTGATTTAAAATGTAAGATGCAAATTGTATATTTATTTTGTTGTTTGTTATACAAAACGTACAAATTATAGTCAGTTAACTTTAATCCATGCATGCAAAGCTTGCCAATGATCATGACTTCAAAAAGCAGAACTAGTAAAGAAGCTTTTGCCACGTAGAATGATCAGCTCTTAAGAATGGTAGAATGTGCTTTGTAATGCTTCTTAAAAAGTACTTATAATATTTTAAAGTCTTCGTATTTCACAGGTATAGGAAATACAGAAAAGAACCTGTTGGAAATCGCAGGGTAAGTACAGAGTATAAATTTTGCTGACAACTATTGTGTGCAACACTGGCTACTGCTCTGACATTTTACATTCCAATGCAAGAACTAACTGCACCAGTTGAATGATTTTTTTTTTTTCTTCCTTTCCTCCTCCAAAGAGAAGGTTGACATTTTTTCTTCCCATTCCCTTAGGGAGTTTTTTGGTTTGTTTTTGATAGACAACATTTTATTTAAATAAACTCATGTCGTTTTGTTTACTATGTTACTATTCTTAATAAATGTTAGCTCCAAAATAACTACTGCTTAATTATTTCCCTGTGCAGCTTGTATGTGGCCCCTAAGCAAGAGTGATTACTGTTAAATACTTCAAGATAAATATGCAGTTGATAAATGAAGACAATTACTAATTGCAGCACTTTCTAAATGAAGCTTTTTTTTTCTTTTAAAAATTTTTTTAAACTACAAAAATGGACATTTGGAGTCATTCATCTTTCACTGCTAATTCACAAGATTCAGCAATATTCCTTTCTGCAAACTGGAAACATTCTTTTCCTTCAGAAATCAGAAACTAGGCAGAACATTATAGCAGAGGAGAACATTTTAATAGGAAAAAGAATAAAGGGAGTTGAACTAGAAAAGAAATTGTACACTCCAAAACAAGAGCAAGGAATTATATGAAAAAGGTTAAAGAAACAAAGAAGAACCATGAAGATTTCATATTACTCAGCAGACAGAGTACAGTATCTGATATGTCATGAGTAAAATTACATGAGTTTCAGTTAAACCCACGGAAGAGACTAACATTTGTGTAGGACTGCAATTCCGACTTCCTCCTGATCTTTTCTCATACCACTTGCTCATAATCCAGTTCAATTTTTTGTTACAGAGTAATTGCATGAAACTTACTTTCAAACCTAACTAGTGCTTTGGGGATGCCCAAACTGATACATCTTTAGATGGAACTATCTTTCAATAAATACGGAACACAAAAGCTTTAAAAAATCAATTTCTTGAAAATATTTCCAATTTGCAGTTCAAATATTGCTGAAATTGTTGGTCTCATATCTTTCTTCCATATTGGTTAATCGTTGGAAAAGAAAATGCATCAGCCATCTGCTTCTGAAAGACTACATGCATCTAAAATTACTTTGGGAGCTGGCTATGCAAAAACAGCACCACATGTGTGTTCTGTATGAATTCCATGGGCAAGAACACATGAAAATTGGAAGAAAGCTGTTGGATAGAGGCGATCAATAATGAACCAGTAAATCTGATTCCTGTCCTAGAAAAACATCTAATTCATTTAATAAGGATGAAGTGAGGTCTCACTTCAAAGTTGAAAGGAGCTAGATGCTTGCCAACACTGGCTCACTAAGAACAAACCTGACAGACTTAATTAAAGGCGTGACAGGGAATACCGAGGAAAAACAGGGAATTGCACATGATTTACTTCTATTTCAGTGGAATCTTTGATAAAACATTACACAGGCACCTTGTAAGAAAGATTAACAAAAAAAATGTAGCTTCACTGGTAATATAATAAAGCGGTAGAGAATTGTCTGGCAGGAAGAGTTACTGTTAACGGACCAAGTGCTTTCTTCATCTAACCTAACTGAATTCAGCCATGTTACATGCATGAAGAATTTGCCTCAGGGAATCCGAACGGTCAGAAAGTAACGTACCAGAAGTCTCAGTGAAGGGACTACTGCTATTCAGATATTCATAAGGCCCTTGAAAAATTAAATGGTTGCACTGGATTTAGCCATGCAGGATGTATTTCTTTAAATAGACGCACATTAATAGCATGTACTTACCCTCCCCTCCACTGTATCTTAAAACACACTTTTTTTTTTTTTAATTTAACACATTAAATTCTTCTTTTTTTTTTCCCCCCCTTTATAGGTTTTTAACGCAATTGCCATGCTTAATCTACTGACATTTTCAACAGTGTAAGCAGCAGCAGAAGCTAAGGTTTCATTAGAGAGACTGAAGGTACATCCTGGTTTTCATGTATTTAATGGATTTGATGTGGTATGACTATAGGTTATTTCAGGTCAAGGGTTTTGAAGGCCCAATTCCCCAATTAGATAAGTGGTTTGGTTTTGTATTTGGTTTTGTATTTTTGTAATAAGTCACCATAATAATGCCTAGATCTTAAAAAGCTAACGGAAAGCTAGAGTTCATGTATGTATTTCCAAAGAATAAGTGAAAACTAAATTAAGAAGCGTTAATAGAAGAAGCAGCCCTTGGCATCCTCTCAGTACATTATACATGATTAATTATTGTCATCCTCAGTACTGCTGTAGTGTTTTAATACAGGGTATTCACTAAGCATGGAACTAAGATACCATTGTGCGTGGTGGTATAGAATTAAAAATGTAATGATGCTAAGCTTTAAGAAAATCTAAAAGAATCAGCTTTCAGTCTAAATACATAATTAGTAAGTTTTAACATCATATATTAAAGCATCAAATTAAGCTAAAAACAGCCATTAAATCAAGTGTTAAGTCATTATTAGAGCAGCATGTGTATATATCTAAACACACAGATGGAGATTTTTGTGTGCATACACACCTACAGTGTGATACCAATTTATCATTTCAATGTGACTTATTTTCATAATAACAAACCGGTATGTACTTACAAGGAAAAGATGTGCATGTATAATGCATACAAGTAGGAAGCACGATTCCAAAAAATGTATGATGTGTATAACTACCATATTTACCTATAAATCTTCAATTTGTAATTGTTTTATCCAATAGTATTAATTTTAAAAGCATACCTCTATATTCCTGCACACATACATTCTCATAATTCATATACTATACTTCAGTGTAAGTCCAATTTATTATATACAAATGTCTATAATGTTTGGAAGATAATTGACTGAATTTATTCTACTTTATTTCTCCTAATATGACTGTTAGAAAAATGCTTAATCTAGGTTAGAGAGCAATCAGGTTTATTAGTTGACTGGAGACACTGAATAGAAGAGAGAGATGTATTTATAAAAAATTTTAAAATGAATTTATTTCCTTTAAATAAAAGTTATTTCAATCTCTAAACTCCTGAAAATACACAAATTTAACCCTTCTAACATTTTACATTCCAAACACTTGTATGATGGTGTTCAACATACAAGAAGTTTCCAATGGACAAGTGTCAATTAATATGTTAATACAAAGTTGTTTTTATCAGATTAAGATAAACTAAGTGAACTACTGCATCATAAAGCTAACGTTTTTAGTCAAATAATATAAATAATTGAAGCTGAAAATGACAATCCCTTAGGGATAGCCCTGACATACTATTTCAGCCACAGGACATATAATATTCTTTGCACTTCAGAGAAAAATATGTTCTGTATTGAAGATGTAAATACACTAGTTTTCCCCAAACCTTTACTACATTTCACCATGACAGTAAAAGTCAGCTGTGCACTGATTTAGCAAAGAATTCATCTACTTTCTTTTTTCCATGTTTTAATAGACAATCTCTCTTATTTTAGAAAATTCTTGTAATCGAAATACCTCCTATTTACGCAAGTCATCTGAAAAATTCAGAAAATGCCATAATAACAGAAGATGCAATACTGTCTTGGGAGCAGCTGAATAACCACAGTGAAAAGAGAAATAAAAATAACATTAAAATCATAGAGTATTCATAAAAACGAAGCAAAAAAAAAGCTATATCTGCTTGCTTGGAGCTACAATCTCAGATGTCAGCTAGAAAGGCAGGAAAAGAGAACAGCACAAACAGCCTTTTTCAGAACTTTAGCTTTAATATGAAGAAAGTAGGTACATCTTAAAGAAACTATACTAACATAAGCTCTTACAAGGATTTGGACTTTCAGCTCACCACTCAATATCAATGCTTTCAGTGTTCTATAAAATAAAGTGCATGAAACCCATTTAGCTTTTCCAATCTCTATTTCCTTCACCTCTTTTTACTATGAATTTCTCTCTTACATACCTACAGGACTAACAATACACATTTATTATTATTCGTAGACATATATTATTAATGGCTAATATTAGACCCATACAAAGTCTCCAAGTTTCAAGAGCATATTTTTTCCAGATGCTGTACACAAACAGAATGTGACTGATTAACCTAAAAAGTGTTTCATTTTTACAAATGAAAACAAGCTTTAAACATGTCTTAATGAAATTTCATTATCTCATGCTCTGTACCACACAATGATTGATATAGTTGTATTATTTCAAATGTCTCAAACTTCAAAGTTTTCATCAAACTACTTGTAAAATTTAGCTTTGTGGCTATAAATGAAAGGCAGCAAAACACTTAGGCATATGCTTAAAATTAAACAAAATGTTGTAATTTTCTAGACCTCAGGTTCTGTTCTGACAGTATATACAAACTATTACCACAGACTAATAAATGGTGTAAAACGTCCATCTATTGACTTTAGAAATGCAGCTTAGCCATTCTCAATATATGCCTCTTTTCAGGGAAAGATTATAGGTATTTGTGGAAACACAAAGTGGAAGGAATGCAATAATATCAGCTATTTTACAGCAGGTATGTCCATCACTATAGAGTAATTTTTCTTTTCATTTTCCGGATGTGAAAGACAAAATTGAAACAGCTGTATGAGATGACAAAAATAAGGATTTACTCATGTTGTACATCCCATTTTCAAATGAAGCATTACATCTTTGACTTTCTCAGTCTCAACATGATAAGAATGTAGATTTCTAAATGTTTCTCATAAATAGACCTGGAACTTTGTAAACTGAATGATGTTTGACTATTAATTCAAATTATCTTTATATTTCTAAAAGCAGTTGATTTGCAGAATGATGGATTTTTTTCACTTTTCTGGTCTTGCATTCAAACACATTATGTGTTACCACTTTATTCCTCTTGCTATGTAGCAGTGTTCAAACTAACTGCAAGAGCGTACAAGTCTTAGAGAAGACAATTGTTAAGTTTGCTATCAGCTGTAATACAGATATGCGCAAAAATTCAAAATAAGTTCTTGCATTGTTATCTAACAGTACAATCTAGGTATTACACTTGCAAGATGCTCCCGTAATCTTAAAAATACAAAATCTACTCCTCATTGTTAATAACTCCACATTTTTCCAAGCATCAAGCTGTGTCAAATGGCTTCACTGCAACTGGATTCAAAGACTGCATTTGATTATGCACTTACACAGCCTCACCTCCTTAAATTCTACGTCCTCCAAGTCAAACTTCAGGGCTTGTTACACTGCCCTAAAAGAGCAGAGTTAAAACTTGTTAATGTTCATTTGAATCAGGCTCGGTGCTTAGCTCAACAAAGTGATAAGCATACTGGTAACACATTACCAGTCATGTCTGAGAAACCCTGACTAAAATCTTAGGTCAACCTAACCTGTTGGTTTGTAAGGGAATGCAAAATTTTAGATCCAGTGCTTTTTGTCTA
>VXAL01005432.1:47457-67232 GCA_013399475.1 Chauna torquata | reverse complement strand
GAAAGAAGGAAAGAAAGAAAAAATCTGCCTGCAATGAAGGGCTGTACCTGGTAAGTATCATTAGGGGCTCTAGTGCTTATATACATGCTGTTGTTCTTTCCATCTCTCTCTCCATAGAGGTTGCTTATTATTCCTTAGTAGTTTCTTATTATTTCCATGCTTAAGTCACTTCACCATGTACGGTACTCTTAAAGCTTTGCAGATTTTTGGTAATTTCATACCCTATTGCATATACTTTGTCCCAAGACTGAAAACAAATAGCATTTCTAGGTCCCTAAATCTCAAGCAGATTGATTTGGCTGGCAGACCAGAAACTGCAGCTTTCCACTCACCATGTGTGCCAAAGCAGCCAGTGTAATTACTGCAGAGATGAAATCCACATGGGAGGATATCTATCTCTGTGTTCCAACCCTAACAACACTTATGTTCTAGGTAATGGAGCACAGAGACTCAACCTGGGAATTCCAGATTTCAGGTGCTACAATGCAGTGGTATGAGCTGGGTTGACCTTTCAGGCAACTTATCTATTAAATTGGACATGGGCAGGGTATGGACTGGGCACTGGTCATCAAAGGCTCACTTTTCAATTGCTAGTGTTATGCTCAAAATCTTATAAACAGGAGAATAAATAGTTTATATTTACAGCCAAGACTTTGTTATTAATATAATTGAAATCTTAATGGTCTAATCAAAGAATTATTATTAGTTCGGATTTATTTACTGCAGAAAAAGAAACTATAATATCATTACAGAAAAAAAAAAGCCTCAATAACAACAAGACAGTTACAATTGCTATACATACACTACCTAGCATCTAGCCCTTTTATCTGTTGTCAAAACCACCTCTCTGCTGCCACTCTGAGTCCTAAGGTCTACAGCTTCAGCCAGGGAGATGAGTATGGCAAACCATCAGCACCCTTAGTCCTTTCCTTGGGGCAGTATGATGTTCACGGTTTCTTTGTCTTCACTCTAGGATCCAGTGCATGCAATTTTTTTTTATGTTTGCAAACAGAAGACCAAATTCAACATATATTGTGCATTTTGTATATGCTATAGATGTTTTCTTTGTTCCTTTTACCACTCTTAAAGCTGTTTTTCTCCATCTTTCAGATCTGCATTTCTTTAACTGACAGCTGGTAAGCTTTCTGTATCATTGGCATCTCTATAGTGAGTCAGTGCCACTCTTGTTGTCATCCCATGCTTGTATTCTTCTATACTGCATCCTTTGCACCTGCTCTTGAGGCCTTTGATATCATACCATGCCTATATTCCTGTACTTGAGACCATTTTGTTAATATGACTATTCTACACTGAATAAATACTTTTTACTATTACCTATGTAAAAAATATGGTTATACCATGCAACAATAAGCACAAGCGAAACAAAGCAGGCATAGGCAACTGGTCATTAGAAACTTTGCTGCTACAGCCAAGCAAGCTAAAAGAAAGCTCCAGACATGGCAAGAAAAGTTAAGACAAAAGTAAGTCTACACAAAGCTGGCAGAATTGTGTTTTCTGGGATAAATGGAGTTGGATTAGCTTGCTGTTTGCCAGGTTCAGCCTGCTCAATGTTCAGGTGTGGTTTAGGGAACACTGTGGGACAGCAACTGTTCCCAAAGATAATATAGATGCAGTCTCTCTGTTTTGGAGGGTTTCTGTTTGGGTGGTTGTGTGAGTTTTCACCTACAAATATGCAAACTCTGGCTCTAGGATCATACAGTAGTTGCTGGACAATTTTATTTACAAATAAAGACATATAACTTCAGGCTCTTTCTGTGAGTTGGTTGGGTTGGTTTATTTGTTTCGTTTTTTTTTTTATTATTATTATTATTATTTGTTGCACTGTGGTTGTAGATCTGTGTTGCACTGCAGATTTGCAATTTAGTCCTGCACCCTGTGGTACAGACATCTCAGAACAAAATGATCATTCCACAGAGCTTTCTCAGAAAACAAAAGAAAAAAACAAAGCAAACAAACAAACAAACCTGGTAACATCAGAAGGTATTTTAACATATACTTTCCATTCCTCCCATACTAGGATGCACAAAGGCAAAAAGAAGACATTACTTCAGATGGATTATCTTTTAATACACTAAGTGATCCTCCCCCACCCAAAGCGAATTTTACCCTCAGAACTGTTGACTTTGAATCCCATATTATACAAGTCACAGTTATGGAAATTTTCTTTATTAGTTTGTCCTCCAGCAACCACATTTTTGGGACACTCATTTTTGTGATTTGAGCATGGTACAAAGATGACTAAGGTAGATAAATTCAGAGTTGGTATGTCCACAAAACAAAATGGGAAATAGCTAGCTTGAGAGTGAAGACTGTCTAGTCACATTAGTGTGATGCGTGTGTGAAGCCATGCCTTGTGTCTTCGTGCTCTGTTTTGGGGGTGCTTGCTTAGGGATGGACTCCAGTTATGGTGCCGCTGTGATACAGGCCTCCCTGAAAATCTTAAGTCTATTCTCCACAACAAACACTACTTGAAAAGATTGCTCGTGAACATTTACCTTTCTGAAATGTATCAGTTTCTTACCAGATATGTTCATCATGTAATTTGATCTTCTATTAGTTCAGTTCTCTCTAAACACAATACAGTTATAAGTGAAGACATGATTTTCTAAGGAAAGAGATATGATTTTTTATTTTCCTTTTGAAAAATCATATAAAGATGGGATCCAAACTGCCTAACTCAAGTAGTTAACTTAAGTTGACTGGATTTTCTTTTAGAAGCCTTCAGAGACACCTATCCTTTCCATTAACTGCATAGAAAAACATGGTACTTGCTTTAGAAAAAAAGGCCCATTAGTTACTTGTATTAGGAATACTGAATACCACCCATGAACTTATTCACTCAAGCATAAAATAGTAGGTGACAGGTTGCATTTTTAGGTATATGGTAAAGATGTTTTCTAAGTTTGCTCAGTATAGGTTTCACCTTCAGATTTTTAGGTGCTTCTACAATATGTGTCAATAATATATTTTTTTAACGTTATTGAGATTCATCAAAGTCCAAATATTCCACAGGATTGTTCGGCATGACTAGATCTCCTAGCATAGGACATCAACACAAAGAAAAAAGTCTAGCTTTAATCCCTTTATATTAAGTCACAGGTTGAAGAAATATGCTAAATATTTTTGGTAAATATTAATTACTTAGGTGATGAAAATAGGTGCACTCACGAAATTTCTTGATGACAAAGTGAGGATAGTTTAAGTTGGATGGAACACATGATTGACATTTAAAATTATCTTCATCAATGAGAGAATTGGTTCAAAATCAACAAAATAAGATTCAACAAAAAGCTGATAGGAAATACCTTCCTTAGGAAGGAGAAATCAATTACACACATACAAAATAGAGTAGCTGACTAGGCAATACCACTGCAAAAAAAGCATCAGGGAGCTAAAAGGGACTGCTGAATACAACACCAACAGTAAGATTTTGCAGAAAGGGCAAATTTCCTTCTGTAATATAGTAACAGTAATGTTGAAAGCAAGACAACCAGGTAATTATTGCTCACTATCTAGTGCTAAGGGAGGTTGCACCTAGGGTACTATGTCCATTTCAAGAAGATGAAGATAAATTGGAGAGAATCCAAAGGAGACTGCAGGAATGATTACAGGCTGGAAAGCATCACCTCTGAGGAAAAGTTCTAAATAATTAGATTTGCTTATTCTAGAAAAGAGAGAATGAAGGTAAGAGAAAGAGAGGAGGGCTGTGAGATAGTCATGTGAGAACTGCCTTTAAATATGCAAAAGGTTGCAGAGATCAATTGTTTTCCAAGGTAACTGAGTCTGTGATATAAAAAGTAATTTGCTTAATTTCTGGGGGAGTGAGTCAAGAAATATGTTTTCTGTTAGATATCAAGAAATATTTTCTAACTGTAGGAATAATTTTTTAGTTTTCTTTCTTTCTTTCTTTCTTTCTTTCTTTCTTTCTTTCTTTCTTTCTTTCTTTCTTTCTTTCTTTCTTTCTTTCTTTCTTTCTTTCTTTCTTCCTTTCCTTTCCTTTCCTTTCCCCCACCTTCTGGAGCAAAACAACAAAATAGAGTTTCTTCAGGAAAGTGAAAAATCTCTTTTCAGATAAGTTAGTTTCATTCTGTCTCGATCTTTCTTTTGAAAATGCAGTGAAAGCTTTTAAAACTTGAGAAGAGGTGGCATGCAGGAGGTATCGATAACAATACTAAATCACAAAATGACAGAATGATTACGGTTGGAAGCGACCTCTTTGGGCAATCTGTTCCAGGGCATGGTCACCTGCCAGTGAAAAAGTGTTTCCCGATGTTCAGAAGGTACCTCCTATGTTTCAGTTTGTGCCCATTACCTCTTGTCACTGAGCAGCACTGAAAAGATCCTGGCTCCTGCCTCCCTTCACATATTGATGTACATGGAAAAGATCTCCTGAGCCTTCTCTTCTCTAGGCTAAACAGTCCCAGCTCTCTCAGCTTCTTCTCCTAGGAAAGGTGCTCCACTCCCTTCATCATCTTTGTGGCACTACATTGGGCTTTCTCCAGTAGTTCCATGTCTCTCATACTGGGGAGCCCAGAACTGGACACAGTACTCCAGGTATGGCCTCACCAGCTCTTTGTAGAGGGGAAGGATCACCTCTCTTGACCAGCTGGCAACACTTTGCCTCATGCAGTCCAGGATACCATTTGCCTTCTTTGCAGCAAGGACACATTGCTGATTCATGTTCAACTTGGTGTCTGCCAGGACACCTAGGTCCTTTCCTGCCAGGCCACTTTCCAGCTGAGTGGCCCCCAGCATGTGCTGGTGCCTGGGGCTGTTCCTCTCTAGGTGCAGGACTTTGTGCTTCTCCTTGTTGAACTTCATGAGGTTCCTGCAAGCCCATTTCTCCAGCCTGTCCAAGTCCCTCTGGATGGCATGACTCTCTGGCATATCAGCCACTCCTCCCAGTTTTCTCTTATCAGCAAGCTTGACGAGGTTACACTCTGCCCTGTCACCCAGATCATTAATGAAGATATTAAGCAATAACGAACCCTGTATTGGCCCCAAGGCTTCACCGCTAGTTTCTGGTCTCCAAACAGACTTTGTGCTACTGATTATCACCTTCTGGGCCTGGCCATTCAGAAAGTTTTCAGTCCACTTCATTGTCTGCCCATCCAGCCCATACATTAACAGCTTTCCTATGAGGAACTTATGGGGGACAATGTCAAATGACTTACTGAAGTCCAGGTAGACAATATCCACTGCTGTCCCCTCATCCATCAGGCTAGTCATTTCACCATAGAAACTTACCAAGTTAGTCAAGCATGACTTCCCCTTGGTGAATCCATGCTGACAACCCCTAATGATTTTCTTGCCCTTGCTTGAAAATGGTTTCCAGGATTTCTGTTCTACCACTTCTCCAGGGATCAATGTGAGGCTAACTCAAATATCTATGAAGTTAGTTTCCTATTTGGAAATGATTTGAGGAAATGTGTCATAACTTCCAACAAAAATTCCTGATGGAAATATATTTGAGTACAATCCAGCTTGCTTATGGAACTGTTAAAAAAGTGAGCTTCTTCATCTGTTTTGAATGGAAATCTTTCTGGTTTTGGATGGAAGTGGGGCCATCTAAGAATCCAGTAACAGTGTTGGGAGATGGGGTCTTCCACACCTGAAGATAAAGTCTTAGCTTGTTTGTGGATCCAAGACTTTTAGACTTCTGATTTCCTGCTAATGCTGAAAGCAAAGGGAGAGCCTTATCTGAACTGAGAGCTTCATAATTTGTGCTCCTAGATTCAATTTATTTTTAGTTAATTTAAAAAATACATTCATTTGATTTAGAAAGATTTCCAGAGTTTCTCTAAGAAGAGAATGGATTGAGAAGGGGGAGTCAAAATGAGCACATGAATAGCCTTGTTGCATCAAATATTATTACTTTTATGCTCAAAGTTTAGTCTATATTGAAATGTTATGACTAATCAGAGGAGGCTGCCCTTCTGCATCACTGAGTCTGTTAAATCTTGTTTTGGAAAGCATTAATGTGTATGTTTAACTCTATCCATTCAGCATGTGCTTAGAAAATGGATTGTTCACTAGATAGTATTCCTGCTTGGCTTGTGGAGCACACTGAAATCCTGCCTCTGCTCTCACATGTCCTCTACTGCTCTCAGAGCGGTCAAAACCAATGTTTCCTTCAACTGTGAGCACTCAGTCAAGCCTCCGTTGCTTTGTTCCACTTAGTATCTCAATATGAAGATGTGTCTGCTCATTTTTGGTCTGACTAATGCTGGTACAAGATAGATCAAGAACAAAAACATTTTGTAGGAGGCAGATATTTTCCAAAATATAGGGAAAGTAGAGTTTGAAAAATGTTTGCATCTGTACCAAAACACATGATCCATCTTATATCTGTTCTCACCATTTTTTTTCTGAAAAAAAGTGTTTGATTGTTGGTCAGGACCTTAAGGGCATCAATGGGCTTTACTGGCCCCAACCAGCCCCACCTGGTTCATCCCTCATCTCTGCACATTGGGATCCGCTCTCCATCCCCACCTTGGTGTAGGGGATCCATTTCAGTTTACACCCTGTCTCCTTTTGCTCCTGCCTGGGCTTCCTGGATGGACCATGGCCCTGGCTCATTGCTGACCATGTCTAGGACCATCAGTGTGTGCTTTTACCAGCACACAGCTCTGCTCGCTTGAGGCCACAACCTGTTCTGGGTGTTCCCAGCCCATCCCTAAGGGAGCAGCTGACCTCGCTGAGCCCCAGCATCAACCACTACATGGCTGAAACTTTCCAGATCTGGTCACGATATCACAGGTATGATAATTTGGCAGGGTTTTACTACGTATGCATTATTCTTATGATTGGTGCATGCACATATACCAGACATAAGTGCTAAATCCTTCCTTTTATTTTTTTACTTCATAAATCCTATACAAGAAAGAAGCCTTTTGCTTTCAAGGTAATAATAATAATACAATAAGTAAAAAAAAAAAATACAGAATGTTTCTCTGAGTGGTCAGCTAGAGACTTCTCTGTAATAGGAGAGCAGAGGAGTGTTTCATCTCCCCCAGGATACTCAGAACTGTCTCTTCCCAGGTCTTTAGCAAGGGTAGGATGGGTTGTGAGCCCAGTGTGTTTTGGTGAGCCTCAGAGTAAGATCCTCTTAGCAAACACGTGTTTATCACACATGATGAGACGTTCAGTTTACCCAAGTCATCCAGACATACACAAAAATCAATCTGCAGGACCACTTGCACTTCTACTTAACAATGGCAAATCACCAGTGGTACTACCAATATTCTACTGCAAATCACCAGTTCTGCTACCAGACCTCTCAGTAGTCACTTGCATTGCTCTCGAAAAAATGATTGTTGCCTTAGCTAACTGGGAACCTCTGGGATTAGGAGTATAAATATCACAACACAGCTGAAGAGAATGCTTGCTAGGTCTTTCTGCACGTGAATTATTTGCAGAACAGGCATTGACTTGCGAATTAAGGATGCTGAACAAGGCCTTTAACAACAGTCATGTCTATTTAAACTGTCTTCCATACAGTATCTGAAATTTATTGATTTATTCAGCATAGCAAATAAGTTCTCTACCCATGGCCTGAAAAGGATGCTTATGGAACAAGGCTTATAAGGGTGCCTTTTTATTCCTTAGTAAATAGTTTTTAACCTTCTTCAGAGCTTTAATAATGTATATGCAATAAAAACTCCATATATTTTTTTCGTTAATATATGCTGTATGGTTCAGATAAGAAACAAATTGTGGTGCTTAGAATCATTCAATCTGCTATTACCATATATGTGCTGCTTCATGTATTCCTGATCTAAAGGTTCTCACTGAAATATCTCTTTTGGTGCCTCAGGAAAACAGGTTCTTCATCCATTATCAATTCCATTTTTGAATTATTATCTAAAGCAAAATATATGTATTCCATTGAAGCTGGACAAAAGGAACTTAGAATTTAGTCTGAAAAGGAAATTAAAAAAATAATAATTTTAATTGATCTGTCATTTAAAAAATTCTCTTTGAGAAATAAGTAGCTATAATAATAGATAAGAGCTATTTAACAAGCTACTTTTCTCCCTGTATTTGCCTTGAAGGAAAGTCATTTGGTCTATTTTCTCAATCTAGTGATGTTTTTATTTCTGCTTTTTGTGAGGTCCAATCTGAGAAATCAGGACCTGGTTTTAGATTTGTTGCACCTGCCTTTATGTAGCTAAGATACAGTATAGAGGGCTACATCTAAGCAAGTCAGTCTGTGTCTCCTGTGGTCAATAGAGAAACATAAATATTTTTAGGGTACAATTCATTTGACCAAATGTAGACATCTACTATAGGATTAAATGAATTTTACCTTGGCAGTACATAATTATTGCTATCGATTATAAGAGGAAGCTGGTGTGACTAATTTAGATAGGGGTATTCACATTTGGTCAGGCAAGTCACACCTAGCATTGGAGAGGGAGAGGAAAGTTTTTTTTCAATCTCAGAAGAACTGTCAGATTTCAATATTTTTTTCCCTTTGCTGAACCGGTAAAAAATAAAAAATAAAATAAAATAAAAAATTCAGAAAATGTGCAAATTTTAGGGAAAACAAAAAACAATACTAACCCAAAAAAACTTTCAATTCTTCCCTTTTTAAAACTATGCCATATATGATTTATATTAAAGAGAATTTGACCTTAGTCCAAACACAAAAACAGTGTAAAAACAGAAAAAACAGAGAGTTAAAGGTTCAGCATTTTGGTCATTTTTAATATTAAAGTCATTTTCCTTTTGCTGGCAACTTCACAGGCTGTGCTCCTAGAGTTAAGGTAAATATTAAATTCAGTTCAAATCTAACCAAGCTTATTCAAAAGGATTGCTCCAGTATTACTATGTGAAGTAGATTGGCATGAAAAATAAATAACCAATTTTGGTAATAACAGAATTTTCAGTCAGCTTTGCACATTTAAATCACAGCACTACCAACTTCACGAATGAAAATTCAAGTATCCAGAAACAATATGCAGAGTTATAGCTGCAGAAATTTTACACATAAGCTCTTTCCACATAATGCTGCTTAAAACTCAGGCAGTGGGGAAACATAACTGTCCTTCTCTCCTGTCAATGGGCAAGCACTAGCTTTGTTGCCCAGCGGGACATGTTGCAAATTGCTTTAATGTGGAGAAAACCCAAGCCCTCAGGACAGCTGGTGTGGGCTGGCCCATGTCCTCCCTGCCTGGTGCTAGCACCCTCCAGAGGAAACCGGCCACATCTGTGTGTCTCATCACAGTCAGTGTCCTTTAGAGTTATTTGGTTTTCTTATTTCTCTTTTCAGTTCAAAGGGATGAAAAAAATGATAAGGTTATGTTGGAGCTCAGCAGAGCAGTGCTTTTGCGGCGTTGTGTTGTGTGCCTCATGCCCTGCTACAAGGGTGTGGGGAAGAAGCTGAGACCGGGGCTGGCTGAGATGATGTTAGAAGAATGCCATTGTTGAAGAAAAATAGTGATGTGATACACCTCCATGCTGTCTATTTGGATATCGTGGTGATTTTGTCTTGGTTTCTTCTCAGAAGAAGTAATTGGCTAGCTTCAGAAGGGAACCCAAGAGGGAACTAACATGCATGGAAACTGGGTATTGAGGAACTAGACATTTGAAGTGAAATCAGGAGCAACCCAAAGTGACAACACTGTATGTTACTTAGCTCCAAGTGATGTCTGTCATCAAAGCTGTTTGAAAGCACTTCTGGGCTTGGATGGTTCCTCTGCACCTGGAGCCTAACCTGGTTAACCCTCACCTCACCCATTCAACTGCAAGCTCCCAAAGAACAACACAGAAGATGGAAGGAAGAGGGCAACATAGTTGGAGGGGTGGCAAGAACTGGTTCAGGCAGTGCTGTGTGTCGAAAGAATCAAAGACAGCTGGGTAACCAGAAGAGAAGGTCTGAGGGACAGGAGTCCTTTTGAGCTGTTGTGCTAGGAGGTGTATTGCTGTCTGCCTGCTCAGCCTTTGTGCTGGTTGCAGAACCAGCTGGAGGCAGGATAATCCAGAATATTTGCACCTTTGCCAGGACCCCTCAGCCCAGAGAACTGCAGAGGGTGGGTGCCCCTCAGCACCACACTTCCTTTAGTATTCTTTGTTGATCACTACCTCAAGATAAAATAGAGATGAGAAAGCGAATGAATGAATGAACTAAACCCCTCAGACCTGAAATAGTGGAAATGTGAAGGTTAAATGGGAAATAGCAACACAAATATGTTTTACTACAGAAGAACTCTAATCATGATATTAAAAAGTCAAGTGAATGTGCAACAAATATACACCACACAAAAGACAACTATAAGGTAACTTTATTTCTGAAAATAGCCTAGGCTGAAGCACTCACATTTTTTAGTAATTTTCAGTTGAGTTGTGCAGAGGTGACTGACTGTAAAACTAATTATAGAAATCTGAAGAGTACTGACACCTGTGTGAAAATGAAACATGAGTGACTTTGTCAAAGTGGACAAAAAGGCTGAGATAATCTTCTGACTGATCTGAGTGGAAGAAGCAGCCTTTTCATTTTGGTGGGGGAAGATTAAACAAGCTTGATAAGAAACCAGAGATGAGATGGTATTTTCAACAGAGCACATGCAGACATACAGAGAACAACCTAGAAGTTTTATAACAGGCTCTTGACAAAACACTTAGAATTTGCCCAGCAAAATGCTTTAACATAGAGTCCATGGAGGACAGACAAAGCTCTAGTATTGCTGAGGTTCTGCAAGGGAACACAAAATAATGCAGGAAAAAAAACGAAAAAAAAAATCAAAGGCAGAAAATATTGCAGAGTTCAAAGAGAGAATACACACTAAATTGCACATGGAGATGCAAATTACTTCAGATTTTGAAAAGATGGAAGAACTGCAGTAGATTACACTGCTTTGTGAGAGTTTGCAAGTGCAGGCAGAGTTTTCACAGCGTGGTCAAAGAGGGTGCCAGCAGCATCATTAGTTCAGATGTTTTTTTTTTCAAAGTAATAATGGACAGAACTGCACCAGAAAATAGCTAATCTATCAACCAGAAAGCAAATGTATCTTTTATTAATCCTAAAATGGACATGGGGCACAGAGTTACACTCTATCACTCTGTGCATGGTGGAGTGGGGTNCCCCCTCCGCCCCCCTCCCCAGCAGTACACCTTTGGATACATAAGCAGAGCAAAAATGCTATTAGAAACAGTGCATTTTGGAACTGAGCAAAAAGCCACAAGCCTTATGATTAAAACTTTGCACTTAGGGAACTTACCTCCCAAAGGGAACATGCAAGCTAAATACAAGGGTAAATAATGAACTGGAAAAATTACGTTATACTTTCACTGTGTGTGTATGTGTATGTGTGTGTACGATCATTTTTTTAGTGGAAACAAGTTAGGCGTCTGGTCTCATCAGGGAGTGAACTGACTGGGAATTCAGGGGATCAAAGCAATTGAGGATGAGTTAATTTCTAAGATATAAAAAAATCTCACAGGATCAGGAATAAAACTGGCAGAACTTAAATGTCCTGGAGTTAACGAGTCTAAAAGCTGATGACATGAGTGTACTTAACAGTAAAAAAAAAAAAAAGTTACAGCTTTTCATCTTCTATATATACACTCAATACAACAACATGAATTTCTACAGTCCACATTTAACATTCCCATTCAGAGGTATTGGCTCTAACTGGTGTTCTCTGAGCTGTGGATTGTAACTCTTTCTCAAATTCAAGTTCACCTACTATGCAAGTAGTTATGCTGGCTGGGAGGATTAAGCTCTTAGAGATCTTCAAAATACCCTCCTCAGGTGACATGTGGGCAGATTTTTCTTAATGGGATGAGAGTGGATCGGGCACAGGAAGGACAGGACAAGGAACACCCTAGCTCCCTTGCAGCTATTATGATTTTTACTCTTTCAAAGGATGGGGTATACAAGTTTTGAGCTCAAGCATGGTTTATGGGTCTTGATGTATTTAAACCTGCTCTGAAACTTTCTCTTCAGCTCACAGAACAGGATTGTTTACAGTTTCTTCACAGTGCAGTTTGGATTGTATTGAGAACCTGAAGTGTTTCACAGGAAAAGGAAATGCTTTTTTGATGGGATGGTGTGGCTCTGTAGTTGAAGTTTTGAAGAAAAGCGTGACTAATGTCTCTAAGGTCTCTGGAATGACTGTGGTACTCTTCTGGAGTAAAACAACCAGGATTGTAAATGCTTGTGAAACAGAAATAATGTGTTCAAGAGCAAAATGAAAAAATGGTCGAAAGACATTACAAGACTTAGTATCTGGGCATTACAATGGCAGACAAAATTCAGTACATATAAATTTAAAGTCATGCACATGGGAAAAATAATTTAATCTTTACTTGTGGAATGAGGGACTCTGAGCTTATCACTACCACTCAGGAATTAGATCTTGGTATTATAACAGGTTTTTGTATGAAAATATCAGCTCCACTCTCCTTAGTTACAAAAACCCAGCTGGAACAGTATGAGTTATTAAGAATCATTAAGAATATAATAGAGAACAAAACAGAGAATGTATGATGACATATGAGATACTATCTAATGTCAATTATCAACGTCAATACCATAACGTATGCTGACACTAGATAGTGTCACACCCCTATATAGATCCTGCTCATAGTCTGGTTTGCCATCACCAAAATTATATAGCAAGAATCTACAAAGTTCATGGAACGGCAACAAAGCTGATAAAAAAGCATGGAATGGCTGAGTAAGCAAGCTATAAAATAACTGAGTTTGGTCTTCTGCCTGGGAAAGAGTTGTAGGGTCTGAGAGAAATCCAGGACTAAGGTCTGTAAGGTTATGAACAGCGTATAGAGGATCAGTTACTCACTACCTATTCCAAGGCAAAAGCTGAGGAGGGTTGGACATTAAAACAAGACAGCAAGTTGCAGATTCTAGGTGGTCTTCAAGTGAATGCGGAGATGTGGTGGAAATTCCTGTCATAGTATGCTGAAAATGTATGTACATTCAAGGCACAGTTGGAATGCATCCAATTCTGGTCACTATAGAAGATAAAGCTATGGGTTATGTGGACTTTGGTCTGATCCAAAATGGGTGCTCAGTGGATTTTAATTTTTGCGGTTAGATGGCAATTAAGACTGAGGCCTCAAGCTGAATTCACCACAATGCAATGAAAGAACTTGAGGGTGGGGATTTACCCATTATTCTGTGTAGATGTCATCATCTGAACTGTTTGTTTAGACTCCTGTTACAGTCAGTGCAGAACTAGTCAATACAGCTTATGGAGTTTAAGTTGTGATTCATCTGGTCAAAAATCATTGCCTGTTTTAAAAGGAGATGTGTTCCAAATTCAATGGATTGACTAGCTCTGACCTGATGGAAGCTAAGAGTGATATGTTCAGACAGAGAAACTTATATTTTAGATGACTCAGCAAGTCAGCTGAACCCTGAGACTTCCTAGACTGGCAAACCACAAAGAAACGCATACCTAACACAGCTAAGACAACTTGGTAGCATGACTATGTAAAGATGTTCAGAAATACAGTATGCAATTTCATTCAAGAGAACAAAAGGTATAATTACACAGATATCTGTCTTGTCTTACAGAAGTCCAAAACTATGACAGTGAGAATAAAATCTGGTTCTTCTTAACATTCTGAAAGCACAGGATTTTAGCACATACTTGTTACTGTGATATGAGGTAACTTAAGCACCTATAGTTAGGGACGTTTGGAGTGGAAGGAAGGAGGAATAGTAACAACAACAACAACAACAAAAATCCAATACACTTGAATAAAGAAGGAAGTTTCAGCTTTGTTATGCCTGTAACTTTAGGAGGATAATGTTAAAGTTCATGAAAAGCACTTTCTACATTGGAAGAAAAGGTTCTGGTTATTGTTTCCCTTCCTGAGGTTCAAGAATATAAAGAATAATTTGCAGATACCAGACACCTGTGTGAAATTCTACTGTCAAAGATTTTTCTCTCAGCAGACAGATGGGTAGATGACTATGGTGCTTTGCTGAGGCTTACATCATGTGTGGTTGATCAGACTGAATTGAGTCATTGAAAACAGCTAGCCACTTTTCATTCTCTCCAACACCTGAGTCTACCGAGCAACACATTTTCCAAGTCCTTGCTCCCTGGGAATCCAGCAAGCAAACTTCACATACAAATGGATAGGTAGACAAGCATAATACAACCTGTATTATATGAATTAATGTGTAAGTCAAAGTACAAAATGTTTCCAAATAATAGGAAGTATCTTTTGGGAACATGAAAGTGGAACAGAATAATGCTAGCTTTGAATATAGGAAATCTAGGATACAAAAAAAGAGTTTCCAAAACCAAAATCATGATTTTTTTTTNGACTATGGTGCTTTGCTGAGGCTTACATCATGTGTGGTTGATCAGACTGAATTGAGTCATTGAAAACAGCTAGCCACTTTTCATTCTCTCCAACACCTGAGTCTACCGAGCAACACATTTTCCAAGTCCTTGCTCCCTGGGAATCCAGCAAGCAAACTTCACATACAAATGGATAGGTAGACAAGCATAATACAACCTGTATTATATGAATTAATGTGTAAGTCAAAGTACAAAATGTTTCCAAATAATAGGAAGTATCTTTTGGGAACATGAAAGTGGAACAGAATAATGCTAGCTTTGAATATAGGAAATCTAGGATACAAAAAAAAAGTTTCCAAAACCAAAATCATGATTTTTTTTTTTTAACAAATAAATCCTACTTATCTGAACACTCTCAAAATGGAGTATTGAATTTGCGATGGTTCATTTGCAAGGGAAAATTAAAATTGTGTTGCAAAATGTCCTTTTTTTCCTTGAAAACTAAAGGTAATATTGCTTCATATCTTCAGGTCTCTAAAAAAAAAATACTGCAACAGAAGAGAGGATATCATCTGTTTTCAAATATTCTGGGGGTGTTCAGATTAAGGACTTTTGCTTAGAACAATTCCCAGGTGCAATCATAAAACTAGAAATGCAAAACAGGAAAGGATCTATTCCATTTGCCTGCCAATATGGTAGTGTTTTCACTGCCTAAGTCCTGATGGCCTTACCGTCTCGAAGGACTATGTTTGGCCACCAGTTACATCTGTGTACCTACTGAAGTCAAGTCAATAGTTTACATATGAAATTAACATAATTTTGGTGAGAGGAAAATTTAATCTATTGTTTTACCAACAAAAGCCAGGTTGAAAACAAGAGAATGATAGATTCAAGTCATGTATGCATGAAATTTTCCAAGTTGTCTTGTAAACGGTTATGAATCCCCCACATTTTTCTTCCAGTCTTTTCATAGTGAAGATAGCACTGCAAACTCCAGCTGATGCCAGCTCTTTTTCTTTTTCTGCCTGTATTTTACAGTCACTCCTAATTTTCTGAACTCAGAATTTTTCATTCTATAGTTGCTTACTAAGCTCACAACAGTTTTCAACATCATATTTGCATACAAATATGTGATTTAGAGGTTTTATCAGATTAGACATAGATGTCATGCCTGCAATTGTTTTATGTTATAATCTACTAATCATATGGAGATTCTTAATGCAACAGGAGCGCTGTGTTGTCCTCAAGAGCATTACATTATTTGCACTCATGGTAAAGGCATGTAATACCTGCTCTATTCAATTAGAAAATCCTTAATGTATCTTTCCATGAGAATATAGTCCTACTGGGTATTGATGCTGCTGAGGAGCATTCAAAATATTTTTAATATTATGCACAAGCATAACCTCCCACCACCACTGCCTCCATTGCCCTTACATAAGTCTGTAAAGGGACCATTAAAAATCCATTAAGCTTGTTAGTTAGCACAGCTTTCAGGGAATCTTGCTGCAAGTTTTGCTTTTTCAACACTTACAGGCTTCTATTAAACACAGCAATCTTTGAGCTATAAGAGTTTACTGGAATGGCCCATTAAGTGAGAGTCTTCTAGGGGGGATTATGTCTGGGAGAAAGAGGGAGTTCAGAGTTGTAATTATACAAATGTGTTTTGCTTTCTGCATTTTGTTTTTAAAGTAAAAGTGATTTTTGATATGTCAAGAAGCCCAAAAGCAAAAAGTTAAAGAGTAAAGGGATACTGTCATGATTAAAGTATTTATAAGAGATTCAGGGAAACTGGCTTCAACTGTTTGACTTCAGATTTCAGAAAATAAAATCACTTAAGAACTGGATTGGAAGTGCTAAATATCTCAAAACTTATGTCTCTTTAAAACAGAACCGTATCTGTCAGGGTCTCTTAGAATCAGGCATTTTTCAGTACGGTGTAGAGTGTAGAGTACAGTGAGTACAGAGTTAATAACACTTCCTTTTATCTTCTTGTCTATTTGGGTATTAAAATTTTTAGGGTTGGGGGCAGGATTATTTATGACCTCTAGGTTCCCATATGATTCTAAACAATTATTAATAAGTAAAANTTTTTGCTTCATTGGTATTCTTATAGAACGCTATCTTAAAAAATCATTGGACACACATTTCAACAGCATATGCAGCTATATTTGTTCTGTCTGACCATTTAGTCTTGCATTTTTACAAGCGTTTTTTCACTGGCAATCACTGCCCTTACATTGTGGAAGGAGATTCATAAAGACTCATTGCAAGCTATTGTGAAGATAGATTGGTTCCTCCGTATGAGGTCTAGTATTTGAATTGTTTGTTATTTCTGGGAAGGCATCAAATTCCTGAGAAGGCATCGAGCTGCTTATGGGAATATGTGGTACTTGACTGGAATAGTAAAGTTTCACATATTTTTTTGTTTGGAGAATGGTATCTATCTTTAACTTTACTTTGCATAAAAACCTGGATAATAATTTCCAACTTTAAAAAGAAATACAATTATCTGAGTACAGTGTTTTCAAATAGTTTAATACTTCAAGTTTTGCAAAAGGATCTTGAGATTTGGCATGAGTACTGTCCTGAGGTCAGGAAGATGCTTTTTACTCTCCTCGTGTCCTCAATCCATTCAGGTTTGCTGAATCATAAGCTGCCAAAAATCACTATTCCCCATCTGTGCTTTCCTCACTAGAGCTTGCTAGATGCTGTCTGCTAAAATCCGTTAGCATGCTATCAGTCCTGCCCATGCACCAACATAGCATCTTGTTTAAGTGTGCCACAAAGATGAAGCTCCAGATGGGATCATGCAAAACTGGTTCCCTTCCAGCTGCTCTTTCCTCATTTAAACAATACTGTGGGTTCATGTGGAAGGGAGATTGGGCAGATAATGACGAGAGCATAAGTTCAAGTTTTACTTTTTTTCATTAAGTTGCTTCTCTTAAATCTGTGCCTTTCTCACTTCTTATTATACCTCATCCAAAAGTTGCACAATCTGGAAAGTGATCTCTAAAGTGGAGAAGCCAGGATGAAGCAATGCTGTTCTGTCAAAAGAATTCGCCAAGTCTTAACAAGTCTTGAGCACTTTTCTGTGTTGTCTATGCAATGTGACTGTGCGTGCATAACCTCAAGTGCAAATTTCAAACCTCAGGTTTGATCATCTCATTAGAAGGGACATTATTTTTAAGGCATAAAAAACAGGCAGTGTTTTATTATCTTTTCACATCCAATTGCCTGTAGGCAATTCAGAGACCTGAAGAACATTCACAAGAGGCCAGATTTGTGCATGTAACATTAATTTTCATATGTGCTGACAGCTGAATGCTTGATGTTTGGAAGCCTGACCTAAAATGCAATATATTTTAAATCTATCTGTGCCTGCAACTGATTTTGAATATAACGTATTTCTCTGAATGGTGTCCTTTGCAAGGCAAGTACGTATATGTTGCCAACTGCCAATATTTTTGTAGCAGCACAGCCAGTCAACAGACATGTCCTGTTCAGCAGAGGTAAAGCTGAATACAAAGAACATAGAGGCACTAGGAAGGAGAGAGAAATATTTGCATGTTCATGCGTCAATACTCAAGATGACTCAGGAATTTTTTCTATCCTTTCTCTTTGGCACTTCCTTGAATATAGATCCTGCTTGCATGTGAACTTGCTTATTTTTCAATCTGTTCAGTAAAAAGAAAGGAACCTATATTTATGGGATTGGTTTTATTTCCTATAGCGTTCTGTTGTGCACTACGCTATTCTGGGAGCCTGATGGATCTCAGAAACTGTAGGAATAGAAGCTGATAATGATGGATAGTGGAAAAAAAACAAGAACCCCAACACTGATCAGAAGAGGGTGCTGTTATTCTGGGATGGTCTTTCATGTTCTGTGCCAGGACACAGACAATGAATGCCTCAGCAAGATTCTGGAGGATGCTGCCTTTCAGCACAGATGTAATATTAAGGACTTGGCTATCTGTAGTAGTAATTAAGAGACAATAGCACTTTTCACAGTAAGACAAAGATTTCCTGAGTAAACCTGCATTTGGCCACTTGTGTTCTGCAGATAGAAGCTCCCCTACCAAATCAAATTATGGAATTCCTTCCTTTCCTACCCTGCAGCAAACTACTGTGTATTGCTGCTCTACAATACTAAACAGCTGTTCTTGTTCATCCTGCAGGCAATTGCATGTGAAAAGATAATAAATCATTACATTCCTAATCTTGAAAACACGTATGTGTATTTCAGTCATAGGAACCATGCTGGGTGAATCCACACTGCTAAATAAAAGACAGTAAGAGATCAAAGACAGGCACTAACTCCTGGTGATTTACATTGCTTAATTATTCTAATTCACTCAAAGAAAAAGCCAAGATATGTTTGACTGCAGACTCCAGAGACTGTTCCTCCAAGGCAATGAGGATGAAGCTGCATCAGGTTTGGTTCTCTCTGCCCTGTGTTGTCCTTCAGCACCACATCATGGCCATTGCACTTCCAAATATCCCTTCTCATGCAGCTTCCTAGAAGAGACCTTTACTTTTGCACAGTAAAAGCATCATGTTGCTAGGATGTAATGCAGACCTCATGTTATTTCTGACACTTTGTGGTCAAAAATACATAAAATCACAATTATATTTTAAGGCTACACGGGTACCACCTGGGCTCAGAGATGGTCCAGGGACAACTAGCATGCAGTTTAGACTGCCAGTCTGCTCTAGAATGAATAAGTCCCGAGCAATGTGGGAGTGAGTTGGTTTAGCTCTATCTGGTGATAGTATAGCTACATCTACCCATTGGCTTCTTCTTGGCCCAAGGATCGCTTTGCCTATATTGACAAAGTGTAACATGTGCATGTGGTTAGGCTCACTTTTCCACATCCGAGAATTGTTTCAGAGTTCTAGGTGGCCCAAACTAGGTTAGAGTCCCTTTACAACCATAGTTACAAACAGACAGTATGCATAATTGAGGAACAGTGCCTCAGTCTAGTCGCTGTTAGTAATACAGATGTAGCCACTGAAGCTCTGTGGATCAACAGAGGGACTATTCATAGAGTTACTCCATCAGTGGAGTTTTTAACTCTGGGAGTAATATGTCTCAGAGGATTAAGAAAGACTGAGACTTGCTAAACTAAAAGAAAAAAAAAAAAAAGAAAAGGAATCAGTAAAATTTGGGTACTTATTTTCTGGTTCTGAAGCCCAGTGACACAGCACAACTGGACATGGATGATAAAATATCATTACCTTCACAAGCATGGTGACTGTATCCAAACTAACTGCTGGAATAGTCCTATCTGTGCCAAACCCAGTTCTTGCCCCAACATTGAAGAGGAGTCTGCTTGTTCATCCAGTCCAAAATTGGGGCAAGGTGGGGTAAAAATTTAACAGTGCAGACAATCGTGTACTGTTGCATGGACCTCATCATACATAGTCTGCTTGTTTAGGTGCAGTGATTTTTTTTTTTTTTAATAATCACAG
>VXAL01005432.1:11415-27499 GCA_013399475.1 Chauna torquata | reverse complement strand
AAAAAAAAAAAATTGAAACATATTCACTGCAATAAGCTAAACACACAAAGAATCTGGCAGGATGGTTAATTACACATACAAAATCTTATTTCATAAAAGTGCTTAAATATGTGCTTAGTATTAAAAACATATCTAGATCCCCTTGGCTGTACCCTAGCATGTGTCTGTATTGACACGTTTGGCATTATTTGGCTCCAACTGTGGCATTTTCACAGGAGATCTTGTTGCTGATTTTTAAATGTGAATCAAATATCTAACTCCTACAGGCTGTCTATAAAAAAAAAACACTTCAGCCTAAACTTTGCTAACACAACAATTTTTAAGCTTTGTTGAAATGTATTAATCTTAAGGTGAGTTAGCTGGTCCTATTTAAAAAAATACTTTTGAATGTACGATCATTTACATTTGTACATCAAGTCCAAGAAGGATTTTGCATATCAAAAGGAAATGCTGTGAGTTTTGTAAGTTTTTTTTTTTTTTTTTTTCCTATATGTGGAGAAGCAGGGAAGAGTAAAGAATCAAAGGACAAGCGTGCATTTCCCTATCACCAGGAATCAGTTAATGGTTCCCTTAGGCATATTAAAAATACTTCCTGTTACTACTTAAGTAAATGATTATGACTCTACTAAACAAGCATGACAGTGTATGTTTTCCATCTATTGCAAGTAAAAACACAGTTGCATGGATGCTTCTGTATTTTCACTACTGCTCTTCACAATAGCTTTCTCTGATCCAAGTGAAAAAAGGATCTGCTTTGAAACACGTTTTACTCTGGAACCTTCTCAATTGTGGTTTCTGTTTTATTTTCCTTAACATTTGCACTAGCTTGAAAAACATTTTTAAGCCCTTAGAGAGAAATATCATCTAATGTATATTATCCAGATGAACTGTATCTGAACAAGTTAACTATAATCTGGGAACAATGGTGCAAGTACCCACCCCGAGGATACAGGATAAGGCAAGTTCCATTGGATAAGCATTATGCCAGATAAGAAAAATGGAGGTGCTACAAGTACAGAAAAAGCTCTAGTTCTGAGCCTGGCCAACAGACTCTTTGGGGAGAGGACAGGAACAGAGTGATCTTCTGTCTGCTATTTCACCATTGAAAGCAAGATCTCCAGTGGTTACCTACAGCTTTTGATGCTACTAACCCTGTGAACATGGAAAGCTTGAATAAATGAGTTTTTAACATCAGCTGTTTCTGAATGGACTTGATTGGGTTTATTTCCAGCATAGCTGGAGACAGAAGCATTCTTTCACTGGTTACTCTCACAAAAGACAAGACATCATGAACTGGCCTGACACGATTTTTCCTGAGTTTCATTACTACTGAATCTTTGATACCAGGAAGCAAGTAAGTCTTCAAAAAGGATTGGAAAGATATAGATCCCCCCTCTTAAAGTAGGGGCCAAAGATCAGAAATGTTTTTGGGTCTTGGGAAATAAGTGCTTATAAAAAGTGGTTGGTGTTTTTGATGAAAATTACTGAAAGTTGGTGCAGAGATGAACAGGAAAACAGACTTTCCTTTAATGATGTCCCCAGATTCTTAAATTAAACCTGGCAAGTAACAAGATCCTTCCTGCATTTCAAAAGATATCTCACATCCAGGTGCTGAAACACATTTTTTAAAGCCCTGGAAACAAGAGCTTAAAAATCCAGCATCAAAAAAAGCCTGTAATTCCTTCACAGATGTCTCATTCTCAAATATAGCATGAGAGCATTCTTCTAATGCACAGATTAGTTTTTCATGTGTAGCTCAGAGTGCTTGCTACAGTACAATGTAAGCACGTTACAGCTTGGAACTACTCATATAAGACCTCAAAGTTATAACATTCGCATTTTCAAGTGGATTACTTTTGGACTTGGGAAGTAGATAAGGCGGTGAGTATACCTAAAGAAAATAGTTATGCTTGAAGAGATAGCACAAATGCATGTTGAAGAATCCTTTCAAAATTGGCAGCTGGTTGACTTTTTGAGAAAGACCCTTAGGGCTAAAGTTTTTCCTAAGCCTTTCTTTACTTTTTTCTTAGTAGCATTTATTGACAGTAATGTTCCTAATGTGTGTCTTCAATTACAGTTTAAGGAAACCAGAAAGATACTATTGTAATATTCTTGCTACAGCAATGTGAAGCTGGCAGATCTGAACCCACATCTTTAGGCTGGAATGCTAAGTACAAAAGGGGATAATTCATTTATTTAAACCACTTAAATGATATCTAGTGTAATTTTAGAGGCCCTCAAGTACTCAGTATAACCTTCAAAAGGCCACAGGCTTATTTTAAGTGTTGCATCATATCTACCAACCCAGTATAGAAATTTCGGACATTTTAAACTATCTCACATATTTTTAGGTGTCTGTGTTTGGACAAATTAATCTCATCTGTCTACTGAAGGATTGTAAGGTAAGTCTGCAAAAGTTTGCTTAAGATTTCTGGTAGACTGAACAAATTCATTTTGCATAGTCATATGTAACAAATAAGTTTTTCTGAAGCTCTGAGCTTATCAAGTTTGTGGTAATACAGTTCCTTTGTATCTATGTGGTAAATCTGGTGGATCACACAGTGTTTGATGCGTTGTGTGTAAACTGCCCAGCTGGCATATTCATGCCCAGTTGGTTTTGCATTTCTTGAAGAGATTTGCCTTACTCTACAAAAGTTATATACTGCATATGTTTGTATCTCTGTCTGGAGATTTTGGACTTGGGAGACCAGAAGGCAGATCTTACCAGTAATAACTAAATCAAAAAACACGTTCAGTGTCTTGACTTTATCGACAACCTCTGCGATCTCTAGGTTCCCAGCTCCATTGAGCAGTGAGGATCACTGCACTTACACTCTCCACAGCTTTTTTTTTTTTTTTTTTTCTTGATACAATTACAGAAATTCCAATCCCCCCATGCTTTAGCAATGTTTCTACACATCTCCCTGGCAGCCTTTCCCTGCTTCCACCCTCTGTACATATCCTTTTTCTTTTCTCTTTTCTTTTCTTTTCTTTTCTTTTCTTTTCTTTTCTTTTCTTTTCTTTTCTTTTCTTTTCTTTTCTTTATTGCATTTGAGGTCAGTCCAGAATTTCCTGTTCACAGAATCACAAAATGTTTGAGGTTGGAAGGGACCTCTGGAGGCCATCTGATCCAACTCCCTGCTCAAGCAGGGACACCTATAGCTGCTTGTCCAGGACCATGTCCAGGCGGCTTTTGAAGATCTCTGAGGAGGGAGACTCTACCACCTCTCTGGACAACCTGTGCCAGTGTTCCATCACCCACACAGTAAAGAAGTGCTTCCTGATGTTTAGACAGGAATTCCTGTGGTCCAATTTGCACCCATTGCCTCTTGTATTGTCACTGGACACCACTGAAAAGATCCTGGCTCTGTCTTCTTTGCATCCTCCCTTCAGATATTGTGGTGGTTTCACACTGGTGGGTAGTTACACTCTACCATGCTGTTCTCTCTCTCCCTCTCCTCAAAAGAATAAGGGAAGAAAATATGATGAAGAAAAAACTCATGGGTTGAGATTAAGACGGGGAGATCACTCACCAATTACCATCACAGGGAAAACAGACTCAGCATAGGGAAATTAATGTAATTTGTTGCCTATTACTAACAGACTAGAGCAGTGAGAACCAAAAGCAAACTAAAAACACCTTCCCTCTCCATTTACCCTCTTCTACCTCCTCCCCCTGAGCAGTGCAAGGGAATGGGGAATGGGGATTGCCATCAATCCACATCACTTTGTCTCTGCTGTTCCTTCATGGTCACTCTCTTCCACTGCTCCATCATGGGGTCTCTCCAGGGGATGCCCTCCTTCCCAAACTGATCCTGTGTGGAAATCCCACAGATGGCAGTTCTTCGAGAACTGCTCCTTACGGGTCCGTACCACAGGGTCCATCCTTGAGGAGTGGTCTGCTTCAGCACAGGTCCCCCATTTGTGGCAGCTTCCACCGGATCACCTGCTCCTGTGTGGGCTCCTCTCCAAGTCTGCAGCTCCAGCCCAGAGTCTGCTCCTGTAGCGGCTCTCCATGAGCTGCAGCCTCCTTCAGGCTGCATCCACCTGCTCCACCGTGGGCTTCTCCACGGGCTGCATGTGGAAATCTGCTCCATGTGGTACCCCATGGGCTGCAGGGGGACAGCCTGCTCCACCATGGGCCTCACCATGGGGCCGCAGGGGAACTTCTGCTTCATCACCTGGAGCATCTCCTCTCTTCCTTCTTCACTGACCTTGGTGCATGCAGAGCTATTTCTTTCTACATTTTCTCATACCTGTCTCCCCACTGCTCTTACATCGAAGTTTTTTTCCCTTTCTTAAATCTGCTCTCCCAGAGGCACAACCAGCATCGCTCACTGGCTCAGTTCTGGACAGAGCTGAGTCCCTTTCCAAGCTGGCTAGAACTGGCTCTGATCTGACATGGGGCAGCTTCTGGACTCTTCTCACAGAGACCACCTCTGCAGCGCAACCCCCCCACCACCACCACCACCTTGCTACCAATGATATATATTCATGAGATCCCCCCTGAGCCTTCTCTTCTCTAGACTTCTACTGCATCTGTTCAACTTCCTGCATATCAGTTCAGGCCATTTTCGTACTCAGAGGAAGCTGTCCTTGAAGATCAACTAGGTGTTCTGGCTCCTTTGCCCTTAACAGCAGTTTTTCATGGAATTCTACCAAGCAGATCCCTCAACAAGCTGAGACTGGGGCCTGAAGTCTATATGATTCAATTATTTGGCTTGCAGTTTCTCTCAGGATTTTAAACTCAACAATCTCATGGTCATTGCTGCCAAAGTCACCTTCAATCTCCACATCTTACTTGTCTGTGAGTAACAGATCCAGCAGATTATCTGATGAGTTTTAGCACGTTAATCACCTGCAGCAACAAGCAGTCTTCAACACACGCCAGGGGTCTCCTGGACTGCCTCCACTCAGCTGTTTTGCCCTTCCAGAAGGCATAGGGATGTTTAAGGTCCCACGTGAATACCAGAGCCTGCAATCACGAGCCTACTCCCAGTTGTCTAAATAAGTCTCATTACATTTCTTAATCCACACTTACTATGTTGGCCTGCCCTTTGTAACCCACAAACTCTTATCTAACGCCTAGTTTGGTAAAACTGAAAACTGTGACGCATTCTGCCTATTCATTGGCTAACATATGTAAAAAATAATGTAATTGAAACCAGTACAGGTTGTTGTTATTCTGTATTTATACTCAGAGAAGCAGGAATCTATATCTTCATTTGATCCTTTTATTCTTCCATTCACGTATTTATACTAATGTTGCAAAGTTCTTGTCAGAAGAAAACCACTTCTATATTTTTTTTTCTTTCTTCTGCAATGAAGAAAGGTATTTTTCTTAAAGAGATTGCAATGGAATAATTAGTGCCTTCTTACCTTGTGTATTGCTCTCTCAATGCAGGAGTTACACACAATTTAAAACATCAATACGAAGTAAATTATTGCAAATTACTATTCTTTCCTCAGTATCCAATAATTTGCTGGAACCAATAACAATGGTGTCAGAATGTAACCTTGGATCAGTTCTGTTCTGTAGCGAACCCATTAATTGTTTGCACAAAACTAATCCTTTAAGAATACTCAACAAGACCATGCTAACTCCTTGAGATTTTTTCTTACCTCTGTTTATAGACCTGAGTGCTATATTTCTCCTGGTGTTAATGCTCTTGAACAGCAAGCTAAAGGAAAAGAAAAGAAAAGCAAATGTAGTCAACTAAAAGCTTGAGCTAAGTGAGCTATTATCACTGCATTGATATAAAATTGACTATTCTGCTAATAAAAGAAAATGATGATGAAATTCGCCTTCAGTTCTTCTAACTTACTATTTCTCTATCACTGATATGAGAACTCCAAAATCTGGGGTAAGTACACATATGTGTATTTCTCCGAGAGTCCTTGATTGATATATCCTATGAGGATATGTCTTCTTCCAAGATTAACTGAACTTTATTTTTGGATATAAGTTGATTTCTCAGATCCAGGAATACATTTCTGCTCAAAAGTAGATAGGAGTAGATGCAACTGCATCTGTGCTGTTCAGGTAAATATGCTAACTAACCACAAAGCTAGAAACGGCATCTCCCTGCATAGTTCTGAGCCATGAAGGAGATCTGAGATATTTTAAATGATCTCACATTTGCTGTGCGCTAGATACACACACTCAGACAGCTACTGTGAAGCTGCTGATATGCAGTAACATGTTACCCTGCAGTAACTCATTTTCATTTTGAAGTTATGAGCCAACAGATTTAAATCAAGATGCTCTGACTATAAATTGAGGGTCCTATCTACTGAACTTGTCAGCCCCAGCTGGTGATATGTAGCTCACTTCTCAGTCAAGAGGTGAAGTGTTGTACTAGACTAGATATGGTTTGTTGCCTTCTTCCTGGTTGCTCCATCCTCATTTCACAAGAAGAATATGGTGTTAAAGGATGGAGAGAATGAGGTGTTTCCTGCTTCACCCCACATCAGGACATACTATTCCATAGTAGCATGATGTTATGGATGGAAGTCTACCAGTTGGGTTGTTGGCTTGAAGAAGTGGCATTTGAGAATGGAGTACCATTAATAATCTCTTTTCTCCTGAAAAAGTATTTGACTGTTGAGATGAAGTTCTTGGGTAGTTAACATACTTGTGCACATGTGCAGGTCTTGTCACCCTTTTAGTATAGAGAACGTCCAGTGTCCTCTTACTCACAGTGCAAAGTGGTGTGTAATTACTATTCTCCTCCATCATAAAGCATTTATATTGCACTAGGCTAACTTGCACTTTCGGGACTGACAAGTAAGCTCTTCTTCATGTGGGAGAAGATGGTAAGTGAGGAAGAATGCCTGAGGAAGGTCAGTCTGCAACACGAGACTGGAACTAGACAGACTGGCTAAGTTTGGTTCTGGTTTGTTAGCTGTGTGTAAATTAACATCTGTCAATTTTACAATGAGCACTGCTACTTTTGGAAGAATGCTGTTCATTGGTGTTCTTTAATATGATTCTTGCATTTGTTTTGTTGTTGTTGTTTGTTTGTTTTTAATTTAATAAGCTATTATTGTGAAACAATATTGAATTTTATTTGTAATTGAAAGAAGTGATAGCACTGTAACTTCACATTTAAAAAACGCATTTTTCAGAGAACAAAATACAATTGTTGAACAGATAGTATAGTTAAAGGTGTATTAAGATTGGATTTATGAGCCTTGTCAAAATGTCTGGTAAACCTCATATCCAGAGTGTCATATTTTCTTTTTTCTTTTTTTTTTCCTAACGATACTGTGAGACTCTATAAGCTGTAAAAGCATTTGGAAGTGAAACATCTGACTGCATGGTCAGACCAAAACAATGTTTCAACCAAATCTGGAAAATCTATATTGATTTCCACCAAGTTAAAAGTCCACCAAGTTAAAAAAGTCTTCTCAAGTCTTTGATGTCAGTCCAGGGAGCCAACTGTACAGGAAAGCAATTTGGTTGTAAAATATGTGGGGTTTTGGTGGACAGCAAGCTGAACATGAATAGGAAGCATGACCTTGCATCAGTGAAGGTCAATTGAGTATAGGACTATATTAGCAAGGGTGTAGCCAGTAGCTTGAGGGAAGTGTTTTTTCCCATCTCTTTGGCACTTGTAAGCAACTGGAATATTGTACCCAATTTTGGTCTACCAGTATAGGAAAGACATTGGAATACTGGAGTGAGTCCAGCAGGGTCACCACCAAACAGATTAGGGTGCTGAAGCACAGGGTATATGAATGAGAAAAGGCTCAGAAAGATGGCTTTGTTCACCTTGCACAAAGGCTCAGAGGAGACCTCACTGCTGCCTCCAATATCTAGTGAATGGTTACAGACGAGCTGGAGCCAGACACTTCTCAAAAGTGCACATCAGAAGGACAAGAGGCAAGAATCATAATGTGAAAATTAGAAAACTCCAATGAAATATAGACATTTTTTCACCTTGAAGGTGGTCAAACACACAGGTTTCTCAGAGACATATCTCAGTCTTTGGAGATATTAAAAATATAATTGTGCAAGGTTCTGAGCAAGCTGATGTAGCATCAAAATTGTTCCCACTTTGAGTTAGGGATTAGATCATATGAACTCCGAAGGGCCCTCTCAACTTAAATTATTCTTTGAGTCTCTTAATCTGTATACTTATAGCCAGGAAGTGTCCTGCAGCTGGAGAAAAACATGAGAAAAACACTCATGTCATGAGTGTGGTAACAGAAATTTTTGAAATGTTTTTCAGGAAAAAGTGTAGCAAAACAGATGAAATGTAAGACCTTCCCCAATAGAAGACAAAACTGCTGAACTTAGAGAAGACAAGAAGGTTAACTGTACACAGAAGGGAAAAATATAGTCTACACTTCCCATGAGTGAACCAGTAAGAATTTCAAACATCATTTAAGTTAACTATCAACTGAGATTTATAGCAGAATGTGAAGGGATAAATAACACAACGTTTTTAAAGGAAGTAGTCAAATGAATGGCTAGTGAAGAAATCCATACATTTTAAAAGGGTTCTGAGTAGTGAAATATTGAACTACTTCAAGTGCATAAGAAAATGTGTAGGTACAGCTACAGCTATGCTGAAAAAGATCACCAGCCTTGTCAGAGAATGTAGGAAGTAAGAAAGTGTCACCCAGTGCAGAACTTTTTGAGATCATTGATCATTCAGAAACATTGATAACAAAATAACTGCCACCAGTGCTACAAAAAAAAGTAATCCCTCAGAGAATCAAAATAAACTTAATCAGTGTGCATGAGTTAAATTCTGATATTTAGTCACGCTATGTGATGAAATGAAACTAATCAACAACTGCTGCTACATACCAAACTCAGATGGTTCTCCATAGAAAAGCACTCTAGAGTCTGTTTGACCTTCATGAAGAAGTTCAAGTATTCTTGATAGATGTCATCCCTTGTTGAACACCTCTGTGGCAAACACTTTCTTGAACATCTGGTTTCCTTAGCTAAGATTTTTGACAAGCTGTCTTCTGCTTGCTATTCTAGAAGAGCAAGGCAATGATATTGGATGTTAGCTGCAAGGCAGGAGGATTTCAGAGGAACACTGACTGGCTTCCAGAATGAATTACAGTTCCAGAACTACAGGGCTTCTGCGGCTAGCCACAGTCCTAAAGATGCAAGTCTTCACCCTGAGAGATACTATCAGGAAGGACATTGCCATCTGTTTAAATGCACCAAAAAGAAGTTTTCTATTTGCTGTTGTGGACATAATACTTATACATTTCCATGTGCAATCTGTTCTTTGCGAAAGCAGAATCTTTGTATCATTTGACAGCATAAGTAAATCTCCTCAATAACTGCAGTCTTTCAATGTCATATATTAGCAGTGAGGTCTGGATGAGCGTGAGGGAAATGTTTACTGAAGGATGTACTAAATTGCCACTACTTGCATTACTTCCTATCTCAATGTGCTCTGTACAAAAATTACTCTTTATCAACGAAATCAAAGCACAGGAATTAGTTTGTAAATGTCAACATTTTACCATTATGCCTTACAGCCATCAAGAGAAGAAAGCACAAGGCTCTCACAAATAAGCTAGACATAAATGCCAATTTCGCACATTTTTAGTACAAATAGCTCATTCACTGTCTGAAACAGTTCCCTTTTGACATGATTTATTTATTTTCAAATGACCTTTTATGGCTTTTGCTCTGGGGGAAGGTCAGAGTATCAGGTTATTGTGGTTTAACACTGATAGGCAGCTAAGTACCGCGCAGCCACTCTCTCACTCCCTCAGCAGAAGGGAGGCAGAGAGAAAATGAGATGGAGCGAAAAACACACAAACAAACAAAACCTTGCAGGTTAGAGATAGAAGCAATTTAATGGCAGGAAAAGCAAAGGCCTCATTGAAGCAAAAGGAGAAAAAAAAATTTGCCTACTTTCATCAGCAAACGATGTTCAGCCACTTCTTGTGAAGCAGGGCCTCAATTTACATAAGGGTTGCTTGGGAAGACAAATGCTTTCAAGAGTCCTCCCCAGCTTTTATTGCTGAGCATGATGTCATAAGGTAAGGAATATCCCTTTGGTCAGTTTAGGTCAGTTTAATACTGTTTAGACCCATTACACAGATTACCAATGGGACTCAAAGTGCTAACAGTTTTCTCAAGTGAAGGTCACTTACAGAAACTGAGCCACCACAGAAGACCACAAAGATTCCTTCAAAATTAGCTGTCTTGCCCAGCAACAAGGCTGAACTATCTCAATTTCACAATTCCAGTCCAGAGTCCTGACTATGAGCTGATAGCACTTCCCCTTTTCTCTGATCTAGTTTCAAGTGTTTCTATCGCTCAAGCTGTGGCAGAATTGATACATTTGGCACACACTTTCTGAAGAAAAGTTTTGTTTTATCAGTCCATCTAGCTGTTCCTGAAATCAACTCTATACATTTCCACTCTGTAGATAATCTAATGCTGGAAAGATTGCACAGAGAATCTGTGAAATCTCTGTCCCTGGAGGTTGTCAAGACCCAATTGGACAAAGTCTTAATTAACATAGCCTTAAATCAGTGTTGACCTTGCTCTGAGGTGTAGCTTGGACTAGACACCAGTTCCTTGGACTAAAGAGCAGGTACCTTCCAAAAGACTGTTACTGTAAACCCCATTTTGGGGATCTTCAAGATCTGCAGTAACAACATGAGCTTCTTTTGATGTCAAAAGTACAAACTTTACTTATTGGCATTACATCCTGTTGTGGTTTAATCCGGCAGGCAGCTGAGCCCCACACAGCCACTCTCTCAGTCTTCACAGTAGCACTTGCTTATTGACCTGTGTTGAGCATTCACTTCTGAGAGATAGAAACCAGCCTGGAGAAACAGTGTCAGGAAATGCCATGCAATAAAAGAGCCTGAATCCTCACCTACCTGCAAACCAAAAACTTGGCCTGTTAACAACCTGATTTAATCAAGATATTGTCTACCTGGACTTCAGTAAGACCTTTGACACTGTCTCCTGTAAGATCCTCATAGACAAGCTGTTGATGTATGGGCTGGATGGGCAGATAGTGAGGTGGATACAAAACTGGTTGAACAGCCAAGCCCAAAGGGTGCTGATCATTGGTGCAAAATCTAGTTGAATGCCAGAAACTAGCAGGTAAACACTGGGTCCAGACCTATTTAACATCTTCTTTAATGATCTGGATGATGGGGCAGAGTATACCCTCAGCAAGTTCACAGATGATACAAAACTGGGAGGAGTGGCTGACTCACCAGAGGGCCATGCAGCCATCCAGAGAAACCTTGGCAGGCTGGAGAGGTGGGCTGACATGGGCTCTCATGAAATTCAGCAAGGGGAATTGCAAAGTCCTGCACCTGAGAAGCCTCAGGCACTAGGACATCCTGCGGGGCACCCAGCTGGAAAACCGCCTGGAAGAAAAGGACCTGGGAGTCCTGGTGGACACCAAGTTGAACATGAGTCAGCAATGTGTCCTTACTGCAAAGAAGGCTAATGGTATCCTGGACTGCATGAGGCAAAGTGTTGCCAGTTGGCCAAGGGAGGTGATCATTCCCCTCTACAAAAAGCTGGCGAGGCCACACCTGGAGTGTCCAGTTCTGGGCTCCCCAGTATGAGAGACATGGAACTACTGGAGAAAGTCCAATGTAGCACCACAAAAATGACGAAGGGGCTGGATCATCTCTCCTGTGAGGAGAAGCTGAGAGAGCTGGGTCTGTTCAGCATGGAGAAGAGAAGGCTTGCAATGTCTATCAATACCTAAAGGGAGGGTGTGGGTGCAAATAAGCTGGAGCCAGATTCTTTTCAGTGGTGCCCAGTGCCAGGACAAGAGGCAATAAGAGGCAATAAGAGGCACAAACTGGATCACAGGAAGTCTGTCTAAACATCAGAAAGCACTTCTTTACTGTGTGGGTGATGGAGCACTGGCACAGGTTGCCCAGAGAGATTGTGGAGTCTCCCTCCTCAGAGATCGTCAAAGCCACTTGGCCCGGGACAAGCAGCTCTAGGTGTCCCTGCAGGGTGTTTGGACCAGATAACCTCCAGAGGTCCCTTCCACACTCTACCATTCTGTGATTCTGTGGAGAAAAAAAAAAAAAAAGAGGAATTATTATGTCAGTGTATTTTATTCATATTTATTTTCAGTACTTTACTTAATTTCTACATTCATTCCTCCCAAGTCAAGCTAATAGTTTCCATACCAACTATCTATCCCTTTTCTTTATCTATCCCTTCTCCTTTAATTAAAATGAAATAAAATAAATCTAACCAGACACTCCATTCATTTCCCTGTAGCAAACCAAGAATTAGAACCTCTGTTTTCACACAATTTTTTTCTTCAACCAGCTTAATGCTATGTAGCCTATTTTACAGATTTTACGTATATTTAGACTCAATAACCAGCTGTTTGTTTCAGAATTATAAACACTATGTACAAACCTTTCTAAAAAAACCTTGGTTACCAAGAGGTGCAGTGAGACTTCCGAAACCTGAAACAGGTCTACCTAAATAAAACACAATTATGCTGAGTTTAACAGCTGGAGAGATGAAACTTGGGAGAGTATCTGTATAGAGACAGAAGAATTTTAACATTTCTTCAACCCCAAGTGTCGTGTTAGTGGTATGATAAAAACTATAAAATAAGATTTTTAATCTAATTGGACTTTACACAGACACTGGGAATTTGATATTGCATTTTACATTGCGGAACTGAGACCACCACCTTCTTTTATACTAAGATTCAATATTTTAATAGATCATATGTGAAAAACTAGTCCACAGTTTTTGCTTAGATTTTCTTCATAAATGCTCAGAAATTGCTTCATGGCCAAGTTCAAAAGCAATAGTAATATCAATAAGAATAATAATTAAAAAAAAAAAAAAAAGGATTTTGTTGATCATCTTTGTATTTACTCTTCAACTAAAGGAAGACATAAGACTTCTTTAGGTGTTCTGCACACTAACAATTTCGCGCTGTCCAAATTTTGCCTAAATATTTTGTTCCACAGTTGCTTTTGGATTATTTTTCATTTGCTTGATTCCTACTCAGCTAGATTAAGATAAAATTGCATAGCAAGCATAAGAGATTTTCCTCACAGCTTGACTTGAAGTATCGAGGATTAAAAAAAAGAAAGAAAAAGAGAAAAAAAGAAGTCCTTCACTCTTAAACAGTGGAGTGTATTTCTTATTTAATGTTTTAGCATAAATGTTGATGTGTTTAAATAGAATAATGAAACATTGTTATTAAGGAAAATAATTTTTTGCCTATTGTGTGATTAGGTGTCCTTCATCAAGACCAGTGCTGCAGGAATTGTTTGTAAATTCACAAAGACTTTCCTCTAGAGATGCAAAAATACTTATGAAGCTTAGATGTGAAGGCCTAGGTGTGTATAATTGTATTATGTGGAACATAAAGTTGTGAAACAGAATTACTGTGAGTTCAATAAAATAATGAGCGAAACAGTGGGTGCCTGTTTCTTGGTCATGCTTTAGAACTGGAATTTGCTTTCATTCCTGAAATGCGCATTACTCACATGGCTTTACTTTACCCAAACATGAGTGGTTTAGAATGACTTATGCTACCTCAGTGTACTACACAGTTCCAGCTATAATTATGTAACTGTTTGGATGGGAGTTTTAATATTCTTTTAGAAATAAAATTAATTTTAAAAGGAGAGCTAATCTATTCCAAACATTCCCCTCAAACATGCATTTGAATGTGGGTGTAGCCTTCTACCCCTGATGAATTCAATGGAGCTGGCATAATTGCTACCCATTTAGAAACATTAGTATTGACATCAGTGATGGTATGCAAGGGATAACTTCACATCGCTTTGACTGCCAACACAGAGCCTGGGGTTGTACAATAATTTCCTTGATTTCTCTTGTCTGTCATCCATTTAATTCCCCAATTTCAATTGTTTTATAACATCTGCTCATTCAAATATGCATTAAGGTTAATTACTTGGGAGCTAAACACCTTTTTTAAAAGAAACTCAAGGCAAGATTTTTAAATATACTGAAGTAATCAAAATATAAATAGGTGGGACTCCAGAAACTCAGTTAGGGAATTAGGCATTTTTTAAAATAATGAAGAACTCATTTGTCATTAACAGTTTGAAAAGTTTACAGTTCAGACACATGTGAAAGTCCTGCAGTAGCAATGGGTAGGACTTTCACATATATCTGAATATATATATGTGTATATATATCCACATACATCTAAACACACATACAGATAAAAACATATACAGCACATACATATAAGCTCAAATGATGCATACATGAATAGATCTTAATTCTTTAAAGTTTATTTTGTAATTACACAAGTTAAAAAAAAAATAAAAATCCTTCAGTCAGCACTACCATCAACAAAAAGCAGTAACTGGATTTTAAAATTTTGTATTCGGATTTCTGGAACAATTATCATCTCACCTGGGCATTCTAACACGTTAATCAGTAGCTGAATTGAAATTCTCATCAACACACTATGTAATTTCATTGAGAGTATCTGCTAACTCAGATCAACTCAATTAATCTCTAGTGGAATGAAACAAAGAAGCAGATGGTAATGTGTTTTAGTCAATGCCAACTTTTTATTTTGTATACATTTCTAAATATGCTATTCCTAGGCATTAGTCTTAAGGCATTAAGAAATTGTCTTACTTTTAAGTTAATGCTTTGTATAGAGAGGAGTAAGACACACTCATATGCCATTTTGTCACCAATGATTACAGTTTTCTCAAATAAAACATTTCCCTTAGGCTCAGTTCTGCCTGATAATTAGCCTGGCACTCCCATTTGCTTCCATGGGAGAGGCATGTGTATGCTGTGCAGGATGTGCCCTCCTGTACCATACCTCTTTGTCTCCTTGTAACAAAAGATGTCATATCCAGTGGATTGTACTAATATCTAATTAATTGAACCAGAAATGCTAACAGCTAAGGATGTACTTAATATCCCTTTTTTCCGAGCTTCTTCAAAGCTGCTGAAGATTTTGCATCCTAAACTGCAATGTCTTCATCTTCTTCCAGAAATCCCAAAGGTAGAACTCTCTAGCCACATACTCTTGAGAGCAGAAATTAGGTTTTACCCTTTTCTCCTGGTTTGGTAGTCAAGGCATTTGGAAAGGTGCTGAAGTGTGAGCATTGAACTTGTTCATAACATTATTTATGCATTTCACATTTAATGACACCACCATTAAAACACAGAGAAATGGGCCAGGAAGAAGGGTTAAAATGTATTATTTCCTATTCCTACCCACATGCCAAAACTATCAGTCAAGGGCCCCACTCATGTACCACCTCATCATCCTGATTGCTTGGCTCCAACATGGCTGCAGTTGTGTCAGGAGAATTGGACTGTGACCTGCATCACAGTTGTCTGTAGCCTTGAATTCAGGACTGCCTTTAAGCTGCTTGAAGACACGTTTAAACATGGTCACATTGGAAAAGACATTAAAATCAGGTTTCCAGCTTCTTAGTTTATGTTCTGCCTGTAAGTGTAATTATATAAAAAAAATCTGGGCAGAAACCTTCTGTTCCTAATGAATTTCGGAGATAACTGTAACTGTATTTGTGCAGCAAATTTCCCTGTATGCTTGGTATGATTTCAAAACAGCTAGTTAGCAGATTGGACCCATCAGGTGTGATAAACATATTAAAGTTCAGTTTCTGGATTCTGTCTGCTTTAAGGTCTTGAGAAGCTGATGCTTGTATAGTAGCTCAGCTTGGGCAAGCTGAGAAGCAAAATCTAGTTACATAAAGAAACAAATAGCAACCAGCAGGTACTCAGCAATTTAACTACCTTCAAAAAGCTGTGGCACCTAAGTGAGGGTTCTTCTGTGTCAAAATTTTGGCCCCATACTTTCTTTACCTGAGTGGGCCTACGTTCTTTACTGGAGTCCTTGGCATGCTTAAGCCAGAACCTTCATCACTTCCAGAGATCCACAGAAGTCTGTAATATTTTCAGTTCCTAAAAGGCAGAAAAAGCAGTCAAGATTTAGGCACAGAGAGAAGTCATGACATATATGCACCAATAGTATATCACAGGAGGAAAGCAACACTTCTGGGTCTGCAGTGACGGTTTTGCCAACATGACTATGTCAAGCAGTAAGAGTTGCATTTT
>VXAL01005432.1:0-11403 GCA_013399475.1 Chauna torquata | reverse complement strand
TTCCCCCTCCTCCCTCCCCCCCTCCAAAGATTTATCTACCCTATCTCATCATTGTGGTTTTTTGCAGATTTTCTACTTTGTTTCCATGAATCCCATGTTGATTTCTGTTTTCAATTTATGTATCTGTTGTTCATTATCCATTTTTCATCTGTTTGGCCCTCTTTTTACCATCTCATTTATTTCTCTGACCTCATTCTTCATAAGCTGTTCTTTTTCCTATCAGTATTTTATCTATTCTTATCTTTTCTTGCTTTCTACTCCATTTTTCTGCTTTCCTTTTCTTTGCATTTCCCTCTATTCATTTTTTTTTTTCCTTCCTGTTGGCTTATGAAGAAATATATTGTGGAAAGAAGTGATATGCATGATATTTCTCTGAAAACACAACTACATTTACAGTAACAGAAGCCAACACATCGACCTGCAATATCAAATTGTGGGTGGATTTAATTTAATTCAAACTAAATTAATGCATTTATAGAGTACCATATGTGTGCCAGATACTTTACAGACATGAAAGAGTATATGCACTGAAAATATTACAACTGAGCATTCTCAATTTTATAGATAAATAGATTTCTGCTAGATAACACTTTTTAAGCAGTATAGATAAAGTTGGTGACGAGATCAGAGTAGGAAAGTTCATACAGAAGGGCGTTTTAATCCAGTATTTGAAGGAGAAAAGACATTGGTTGATCTAGGTCAGGATTTTGAAGGATGAAGCCCATGTCATAACACTGACATACCTATATAGTCCCATATTAGCCTGGATCCTGCTCATTTATGTTCCTATAATTGCTTTATATATATACATATATAGGTAGATATAAATATATCACAGAATCACAGAATCACAGAATGGGCAGGGTTGGAAGGCACCTCTGAAGATCATCTAGTCCAACCCCCCTGCCAAGCAGGATCACCCAGAGCACTTTGCACAGGATGGCATCCAGGCGGGCTTTGAATATCTCCAGAGAAGGAGACGCCACAACCTCTCTGGGCAACCTGTTCCAGTGCTCTGTCACCCTCACACTGTATTTATACGTTTTTTGAATTGTTTTTGGTTGTTATCTATTTTAACTGTACTTCACTATAAATGCTGGAGCTTATGATGATACAGATATGGCTTTTGGTAAACTTTTGTCTGAATAACTGTCCACAGACTTTGATGATATTCTCATCAGATTTGCAGTTACTGGATTGGATCACCTTACCTGGTGACTCACTTATCATCCTTAGGACTAGTAGAGTTTATTATATCTCTCAAATACACACATACCACCATAAAATATCCTTATGACTAGATCTGCTTTTAAAACAGGCCTCTCTTAAAATTTTTTTTTTTTCCTTGCAGATGAGAGAAGAAGTTATTTATAATAGTTAATATCCTAAGCATTGAAACAATTTTCTGAAATGGAAAAGAGAGATTTTAGTCCCTGGTTTGTCTTCCTTAAGAACTAGAAAGGTATATTTATGTATTCCAAAGCATTCATAGAATCATAGAATCATTTAGGTTGGAAAAGACCTTCAAGTTCATCAAGCCCAGCCATCAATCTGATCTACTGAGTCCCATCACTAAACCATTTGCCTTAGTGCCATGTCCACACATTTCTTAAATACCTCCAGGGATGGTGACTCCACCACTTCTCTGGACAGCCCATTTCAATGCTTGACCACCCTTCCTGTGAAGAAATCCTTCCTGATATTCAATCCAAACCTTCCTCGGAGCAACTTGAGGTTGTTTCCTCATGTCCTGTTACTTGTCATCCAAGAAAGGAGACCAACATCCACCTCACTACAACCTCCTTTCAGGTAGATGTAGGGAGTGATGAGGTCTCCTCTCAGCCTCTTTTTCTCAAGACTAAACAACCCCAGTTCCCTCAGTTGCTCCTTGTATGTCTCGTTTTTCGGTCCTTTCACCAGTTTTATTGCTCTTCTCTGCACTCGCTAGAGCAACTCAATATCTTTCTTGTAGTGAGGGGCCCAAAACTGAACGCAACATTCAAGATGTGGTCTCAATAGTGCTGTGTACAAAGGAAAATCACTTCCCTAGTCCTGCTGGACACGTTATTTCTGATGCAGACCAGGAGGCATTGGCCTTCTTGGCCACCTGGGCACACTACTGGCTCACGTTCAACTGTCTGTCAACAAGTACCCCCAGGTCCTGTTCTGCTGGGCAACTTTCCATCCACTCTTCCTCGAGCCTGTATCACTGTGTTGGGTTGTTGTGACCCAAGAGTAGCACTCAGCATTTAGCCTTGTTGAATGCCATACAATTGGATGAAGTCCACTGATCTAACCTATCCAGATCCCTCTGCAGAGCCTTCCTTCTACCCTCAAGCAGACCAACATTCCCGCCCAACTTGGTGTCATCTGCAAACTTACTGAGGGTGCACTCAGCGGGTGCACACATTCTTCAGTTCCTTTAGATAGTGTATTGATTCTCTTATTCCACCTCTGATATTAATAGAAATTTACATTTTTTTTTTCTGGGAAAAAAAAAAAAGAGTTCCAATAAAATTTGAAATAAAGTGAAAATTCCCAGTGGTTCAACAGAGAATTGGTATTTTGGCAGCTAAAACTGGAATTTATCTGCCTTCTAAGCCCACATGTTCTGTCATGGCTATGAACAATATAGTCCTCGATAGAGCTGGTTGTGAAATGGAATTTTCATCCAGTAGGAAATTTTGATATTTCAACACAAATTTCTATTTCAAAACAAGAACTAAAATACTGAAAGACTTCACATAATAAAAAGTCACAAAAGAAGAAAATTGTTAAATAAAAAGGGAAAAGAAAGCATTTCTAACTAAATGAATTTGATGCATCTTCTTTACTTTGTGCACTAGATTTTGAAAAATGGACTTCAAACAGAATTTATCTTTCATTTTTTCCACTTCTTAAGTATAAAAACTATTTCTTAATCAATCATTTAATGATTTTATGAGGGCTTAAAAAAAAAAAAAACAAACTACTGTGAAACATTTCAGCCAGAAGAAATCTTTGTAAACACTAACATTCTGATCAGATCTTAGTGCTGCCTTTGTTTTGACCCTCATCTGAAAACTTCTCCAATTAATCCTGGTTTTATTTATAGTATTTCCAGAATTTATCCTTAATTTCTTCTTAAAATATTGGACATCTTGCTCAAGTCTTTCTTTGCTTACCTCTTCACAAATAGTATTTCTTCATTTCTGACCTTGAATTCTTGCACAACCTAATTACTCTAAGTTTTCTGGTAGTAAAACCATTGTCCCCATTGCTGATCTGTTCATGTCACCGATTCTTTTTGCCATTGCATTGCTTCTCTCTGCTTGTGAAGCTGGCAGTCAATGGATGAAGACCCAAAGGATACATTCATATCAGCTAAGAAACTGACACCCTTCTCCTCTCTCATAAATAATGTAGGTCAATAGAAATATGTATGGTAAATTATTCTTTACCAGAGACATTTTAAAATGCTATTTAGATGGGGAACCCACTAAGAAATGTGTGTGAAATAAATATTTAGTTTGTTCTTTCAAAAAAGTACTGTGAGATTCAAGATTAAACTCAGCACAAAACCAGATTGTCATTCAGCTCAAAAAAACCCCTTTGTGTCATGGCCAGTGCAAACTTGGATCAGTCTTCTCCTGAACAGATAGATAGAATTTTTTCTTTGTCAGTTAGGTAGCTCTTAATAACCTGCCATTTAGTATCTAATAATATACTTTTTCTTTAATCAGTCTAAGTGACCTGTGTGGCTCTTTCTAATTATATATTTATGCAATGATTTAGTTTACATTATGACTGTTGATTCATATGGTTTGGAAGAAGTAGTCTGCAAAATTCTGATATGAATCAAAACTTTCTGGAATGAATAAGTATCAGGATCAATTGATCAAATATCAAACTTTTATATTTATTCAGATAGATCATAGGAATTTACATACCAGATCAGACTGGATCATAATCTATCCAGTTTATAATTGTTTTTTAAACAGTGGTTAGGACCAGATGTTTCAAAAGAGGATGAAAACACCTGCAATGAACAGAGGTGGTATCAAATTCTCCTAAGGAAGGGAAATCTTCTAAACCCTGTCATTTATAAATTGCCTTAACCACTAAGCAAGAATGCTTATATGTCTTCCAAAAGTGTTTTGTTTGGTATTTGTAAACTTGCTTACTTCATCCATATAATGAAAATTAGTTATTTTTATTATACAAATAACCTTTTATTGCTATTTGTAGAAAGTCAGTTTATTATTTTTGCTGCTTAGAGTAGTTGTTAGTATCTAGTACTGCGTCTAGTACTAGCAATGTCAGTATCTAATGGATATCTTTGACAACTAAAAGTTAGATTGAGACCATTATTTAATCAAACATCTCACCAGGTGAGCATAAACCACTTCTGATTTTTGCTCAGTGATTACATACTACCCTGTTTATTTGGACTGGTGACTATGATTTGCTGTTCCATGGGGGATTGCTCTTGAATAGCTGATGAACAAATCCAATCAAAGCATTTTGATTAAATCCTGTCTAATAAAGGAATCTTCTTGAGCAGCTATGTATTATTTTTGTGATGAAGAACAAGTGTTATTTTGGAGAGGAGAGAAAGAAAATTGACCAAACCCTTAAAGAAATATTTTTCCCGTGTGTAACAACTGTGGAATGACTTACAGCTTTTTAATAGACTTTTAAAGACTGTCTGGAGACTTAGTAAAAAGCCTCCATGCCCAGTAGATAACAAAATGCTGTATTAATTTTAGTGCCAGACCTTAATTAAAAAGAAAACCATAAAATGTATAAATGGCCACTATATAGAATGATACAGCTTTGTGGAACCATTTCAGACTCTTCATCATAGAGATTACAGAAATTAATAAGAGGACATAATTTGTGTAATAGTGTACTGGACACAAAGTACTCAATACATTTCTATCCCTTCTGAACAAGCAGTTAGAGTGCATGGTTCTGTCTTTCCAGGTAAATTCTTCCATCAGGGATAGTCCCCACCAAGCAAGCCTGTTGTTAAGGCTGTGTCTGCAAATGAATTGTCTATAAACAAACTTAGCATCTGGCAGACATTCCAAGGTGAAAGCCAAACAGATGGCTAATTTAATATAATCTAAGTGACTTTGGATCAGATAAAGCAATTGAATTAACTGCACTTTAAATGAATGTATACCACACATTCTCACTATGCCATTGTAATAGGCACCTTTTTATATCTTGAAAATCATTGCTAATTGAAGTTTCATACGGTGAATGCTTATATCTGTAAGATGTACAGTCAAACTTCCTGAAAAAAAATGTAATTATAATTACAAGTAATCAGTGTTATAACCTTTGACTCAAATATATTTATTTTCTTCAGAATTCCTTCAGAAAAATGTTGAATCAAGGAATATAGGCTTGATACCATATGAATCCCTAAATGCATATGCAGGGGATGTAAATTAACCTTGAGAATTAAAAAGTGTTCTTTGTCTTTTATTTATTTATTTATGTATGTATGTATGTATGTATTTATTTATTTATTATTTAAAGTAAATCTATTAAAAAAAACACAGACTTTGAGTTATATTTTTTTATTATTGCTATTATTAGTTCTTAGTTTTCACAGCATATTTTCAATAAAAGTACTATTTGGCCTATGGCAAAGGAAAGCAAGTTTTTCTTTTACTTAGTTTGTTTGCTACATCTCCACTGAGAGGGTGAAACAATTCATGAATACTAATCTATATTGTTGATAGCCAAAGTTAAATGCTTTAAGTTCTTTTTTATCTATTTTTTTTTCTGCATACGTGCAAGTTAATCCTTTGTGCATTTTATGATACATGTTTTCCAACGGCACTCTTTGTTTCATATATGCTAGATAGGTAAAAAAACAGATGTAACAGAGTTTGTGCTGCAAAAATGGAAGATCTTTGAGAAAGTAGCTCTTCAGCTTCTTTCCATTTCTGTCTTGCACACAACTCTGAAATCACTGCCAAACCCACAATTGCATTATGCTCCAGAGTTAGACATATGATCTATTGGGGATGGATTAAATACTGGCCTGCAGTGCTGTATGATGTAAGGAAGAGCTCTTTCCTGGTACTCAAGACTTCTGTGAGCATAACCTTAAATTCCTGGGCAAATGGTCATTTGCCGTTTTTTAGCAGCATCTACCCACCAATGTGAATTTGTTATAATGGGTAAATTCATGAATGCAATTATAAAACTCAGATGTTGGCAGTTGCAATAGACTGATTTGATTATCCAGGGAGTGTCTTTCAGTTTTACATTTTGCTTTCCTATATACCATAACATCTTTTTTTTTTTCATAATATTCTGGCATAGGTTATGCCTCACTGCTATTTCCCTTCTAACAAGATTATCTCAAAAACTCATACACTTATTTTTTCAGAAACCTAACTCTTTTTTCTTTTTTTTTTTTTCTTTTCTTTTTTTCATGTATGGCTTATCAGCATTCACTCATGGTAAGAGGGCAGACGAGTCTAAAGCAGATGGAATTTTGTAAATTTCAGTAGCCAATAATTAGTAAAAAGAGCTCAGGAAGAAAAAGAGTGTTTTTGACCTTTGGAAGAAGGGGCAGGCCACTCAAGAGGTCTGTAAAGATGTTGTGAGGCTGTGCAGGGAGAAAATTAGAAGGGCCAAAGCACAGCTGGAGCTCAATCTGGCTACTGCTGTTAAAGACAATAAAAAATGTTTTTCTAAATACATAAACAAGAAAAGGAGGACTAAGGAGAGTCTCCAGCCTTTATTGGATGTGGGGGAAACATAGTAACAAGAGATGAGGATAAGACTAAGGTACTTAACGCCTTCTTTGCCTCAGTCTTTAGCAGTAAGACCAGTTGTTGTCTGGGTACCCAAAGCCCCTTGAGCTGCTAGATAGGGATGGGGAGCAGAATGAAGCCCCCATAATCCACTAGGAAACAGTAAGTGACCTGCTACATCTCTTAGATGTATGCAAGTCTATGGGGCCAGATGGGATCCACCCAAGGGTACTAAGGGAGCTGGCAGAAGTGCTCTCCAAGCCTCTTTCCATCATTTTTCAGCAGTCCTGGCTATCAGGGGAGGTCCCAGTTGACTGGCGGCTAGCAAATGTGACACCAATCTACAGAAAGGGCCGGAAGGAGGACCTGGGGAACTACAGGCCTGGCAGTCTGACTTCGGTGCCGGGGAAACTCATGGAGCAGATCATCTTGAATGCCATCACGTGGCACATAGAGGGTAGCCAGGTGATCAGGCCCAGTCAGCACAAGTTTATGAAAGGCAGGTCCTGCTTGACGAACCAGATCTCCTTCTATGACAAGGTGACGCGCTCAGTGGATGAGGGGAAAGCTATGGATGTTGTCCATCTTCAGTAAGGCTTTTGACACTGTTTCCCACAGCATTCTCCTGGAGAAGCTGGCTGCTTATGGCTTGGACAGGTGTACACTTTGTCGGATTAAAAACTGGCTGAGTGGCCAGGCACAAAGAATCTTGGTGAATGGAGTTAAATCCGGTTGGAGGCTGGTCACTAGTGGTGTCCCCCAGGGCTCACTACTGGGGCCAGTCCTCTTCAATATCTTTATCAATGACCTAGACAAAGGGATCGAGTGCACCCTCAGTAAGTTTGCAGATGACACCAAATTGGGTGGGAGTGTTACTCTGCTCGAGGGTAGGAAGGATCTACAGAGGGATCTGGATAGGCTGGACCGATGGGCCGAGGCCAGCTGTACGAGGTTCAACTAGGCTAAGTGCTGGGTCTTACACTTGGGGCACAACAACCCCATGCAACGCTACAGGCTCAGGGAAGAGTGGCTGGAAAGTTGCCCGGTGGAAAGGGACCTGGGGGTATTGGTCAATAGCCGAGTGAATATGAGCCAGCAGTGTGCTCAGGTGGCCAAGAAGGCCAACAGCATCCTGGCTTGTATCAGCAATAGTGTGGCCAGCAGGACTAGGGAAGTGACTGTCCCCCTGTACTCAGCTCCGGTGAGGCCGCACCTTGAATACTGTGTTCAGTTTTGGGCTCCACACTACCAGAAGGACATCCAGAGGCTGCAGTGTTTCCAAAGAAGGGCAACGAATCTGGTGGGGGGTCAGGAGAACATGTCTTTTAGGAGTGGCTGAGGGAGCTGGGGTTGTTTAGCCTGGAGAAAAGGAGGCTCAGGGGAGACCTCATCACTTTATACAATTACCTTAAAGGAGGCTATAGCGAAGTGGGGATTGGTCTCTTCTCCCAAGTGACAACTGAGAAGACAAGAGGAAATGGCCTCAAGTTACTCCAGGGGAGGTTTAGGTTGGATATTAGGAAAACTTTCTTCACTGAAAGGGTTGTGAAGTATTGGAATAGGCTGCCCAAGGAAGCGGTTGAGTCACCATCCCTGGAGGTCATCAAAAAAACATTTGGATTCAGAGCTTAGTGACATGGTCCAATGGTGGACTTGGCAGAGCTAGGTTAAAAGTTGGACTGGATGATCTTGGAGGTCTATTTCCAGCCTAAATGATTCTATGATTCTATGAGTTTTTTAAATTTCAGTAGTCAATAATCAGTAAAAAAGTCAAGTAAAAAGGCTTACAAACTTGCTATTGTTGGTTCTTTTGTGTTATGTTCTCCAAAATGTATCTGTCTTCTTATATGACTATTGTATTACAGCATTTCTCTTGTGGAAGACAAATAATTTTTTCAAACACTTCATTAATCGTTTCACAAAGTAAATATATATGTAATTGACATACAATGGACATATAAGTACGAATACTTCTATTTGATTGAGACACAGACAAATACATCAGTATATGCCTGGATCTCCCATTAAACCATATCAAATAATCTTTCCTTTTCAACAGAAAGAGGTGAATTCTTGTCAAATTCTGAAATGTATAAGCTGTCTATTGAAGAATTTCAACCCTTAGGTATAAACCTAGGTAGATTGCAGTTAAAAAGAATTAAGAACCAGGACAGATTACAACAACTTCAACAACAACAACAACAACAACAATTTTAGAAATTTTTAGTTTTCCTCAGTCCAAACATTCCAAACTCAGGAAATTCTTATATGATCTTTTACCAAGAAGACTTCCAGCCACATATTAGTGGAATGTCAGAAATTATCTTAACCCTGCCCTTTAAAATATAATGTAATGACTACATGACTATGAGGAAAATACTCTTTTTAATTCTAGAGCAAATTAATCTAGGTATATGTTAGGATTTTCCCTTTTTTTTTTTTTTTTTCCCCCCCATTCACCAAAGGCAATTGTTTCAGTCTAAATCTTGTTATAGGCAAAATAGAACACAAAGCCAAGAATTTACTATAGATTAATAATCTACTTAAAACACAACAAATAGTTTTATTAGTCCAGCTGTAACAATAAGAACAGTTCTAGTCCATATTCTAATTATCACAAGCATCATTAATAATAGAGGTGGGGTTTTTTTGTTTGTTTTTTGTTTGTTTGTTTGTTTGTTTGTTTAATATGTGAACTTCCTAGTATGATTGTTTTCACTGCTGTTATTCCCACCCTTCCTCTGCCCCACTAGGTCTGAAGAGCAAATGTTTAAATGGTCCTCAGGGATACAGAAGTGGGAGTTGCAATGAGCTGGCAGCGTCTTGAGTTCTCCACTGCGAGGACATAATGCTGATGGTAGTTTCTTCCTCCTCAGTCTTGGGTCCACCTGACATTATTTTCACATATTTTCCAACATTTATGTAGTTGCTTTTTCCCCATATTTCCCAGTTTCTCATGTCTTCCTTCTTACCCTTAAAACTGGGTTTGCCTGACTCACCAGATGAGTTCTTTCCTTCAGTGAACAGTGATTGGCCATCATGATCTGTTATCATACTCTGGGATTTCTGATGTCATCTGATACCTCTAACCTTCTACACTATATTTTAATGCATAATAGCTACTTGTTTCTACTCTCTATTAACAAGTAGTAGGTGTTACATCACACAGTAGGACAGAACTAAATTAAAGCTAAAACAAATTTAGGAAACAGTCACTTGACCACTACAGAAGTGCTACCACAGCTAAAAGAAGTTAAATTCACCTCAGGCCAGGATAAGTCCAGAAAAGTCCTGAGAACCTCAGAGTCAGTCTGGGCTGCAGTGACCATGCCCTGGTTGAGTTTGTGATCTCAAGGAATATAGTCCTGGCAAAGAGCAAAGTCAGGACCCTGAACTTCCGAAGAGTGAAATTCCAGATATTTAAAGACCTAGTGGATGAGAGCAGGGGATGACTGTCCTTAGGGACAAAGGAGCTGAACAGAGCTGGCAGCTCTTTAAGGACACTTCAAGATGTCATGTACCTGGACTTCTGCAAGGCCTTTGACAGAGTCCCACATCACATCCTGATCTCCAAATTGGAGAGAGATTGATTTGAAGAGTGGACCATTCGGTGGATAAGGAATTAGCTGGATGGCCGCAGCCACAGAGTTGCACTCAACAGACCTACGTCCAGGTGGAGGCCGGTGACAAGTGGTGTACCTCAGGGGTCTGTCTTGGGACTGGTCCTGTTTAGTATCTTTATCAGTGACATAGACAGTGGGATTGAGTGCACCCTCAGCAAGCTTGCAGACGACACCAATCAGAGCTGAGCAGTTGATCCAACAGAAGGAAGGGATGCCATCCAAAGGGACTTGGACAGGCTTAAGAAGTGGACCCATGTGAACCTAATGAGGTTCAGCAAGGCCAAGTGCAAGGTGCTGCACCTGGGTCAGGGCAATCCCAGGCATGAGTACAGACTGAGAGAAGAACACATTGAGAGCAGCTCTGAAGAGAAGGACTTGGGGGTTCTGGTGGAGGAAAAGCTGGCCATGAGCCAACAGTGTGCCCGCAGTCCAGAAGGCCAACTGCATCCTGGGCTGCATCAACAGAGGCATGGCCAGCAGGTCAAGGGAGGTGATTGTCCCCCTCTACTCTGCCCTCTTGACGCCCCACTTGGAGTCCTGCATCCAGGCCTGGGGCCCCCAGCACAAGAAGGACATGGGCCTGTTAGAGTGGGTCCAGAGGAGGGCCACAAAGATGATCAGAGGGCTGGAGCACCTCTCCTGTGAAGAAAGAATGGGAGAGTTGGGGATGTTCAGGCTGGAGAAGAGAAGGCTCCAGGGAGATCTCATTGCAGCTTTTCATTACTTAAAAGGGGCTTGTAAAAAAAAATGGAGAATGTTTTTTTTACTTGGGCAGGTAGTGATAGGACAAGGGGGAATGGTTTCAAACTAAAAGAGAGGAGAGAGAGATTGGATGTTAGGAGGAAATTCTTCACTCAGAGGGTGCTGAGGCACTGGAGGAGGTTGCCCAGGGAAGTTGTGGGTGCCCCATCCCTGGAGGTGTTCAAGGTCAGGTTGGATGTGGCCCTGGGCAACCTGACCTACTGGGTGGCATCCCTGCCCATGGGATGGTGTACTGGAACAGAATCACAGAATCACAA
>VXAL01005431.1:305621-329786 GCA_013399475.1 Chauna torquata | reverse complement strand
CCGGGGCTAAACCACAACATAGTGGCATAGGAATTATCAGAAAATGGAAAAACTAAGCTTGCTAGGTGTGTATGCCTTTAATGAGGAGTACTGCAATACAGGCTTTCGACAGTAAGTTACACTATGATTGGGGTATATGATACCTTCTAAAAGATATTTTACCAGACATATGTTGAAAAATACATTTTTAAATACTCTATAAGAAGAAATGTTTTATTATTTAGGTTTTGAAAAAAAAATGCAGTAGTACACAGTTATTGCAGAGATGTCAAGTTCAAGAGCTGCATATACTTCTGATTCCACAACAAAAAGTAGATGCAAACAGAAATAATATCACTAATGTGAAAATATCATTCTTCATCTTTCTCTTCCACATACAATCAGTTGTAGAGCTAAGAACTCAAAGCATGAATGTGTGGAAAAATAAATGCAATGTTTAACTCACAGAATGCCTTTTGGGTCTTCATGAGGGCAGTGTGCAGGTCACTTGAATGAACTGAAGTATATACATCCACACTATGAATTCATCAGATTTATATTACCCTAAAAATAAGGGTCCAGATATCTTCCAAAAGACTTAGTGTTTACCCTAAATTTATCTCTTCCTTCAGAGGTTTTCTTCCTCCTTTTTTTAACTTCCATTTTTTTATGTTTTCCTGTTGAGAAAAAGATGGAGGGAGGCATTTATTCTCTGAACCAGAGAAGTGTTGCTGGTTGGAGATTCACTGTCTCATTTAGAGCTAACAAATGGTATCAACAGGATACTGTAGACGTGACTATCTTTTGCTTTTCCCTTTTTGCAGTACTGTCTACCTGTGCAAAATATCTGTTACATGAAGGTAGAGAATTAGTGTGAACTTACTGTTATTGTTTGGTAATAAACACTGTTTATGACATGGGTAGCTCCTTCCCTTTGCCTCTGCAAAGGCTTTAATTCTACCTTTTTTAGACAGTTACTTTGAAACAATTTATTTCAATGATCCTGTTTAAAGCTCAGTCCTGAGCTTTCATAAATCAGCATTTCCACCAAAGAAAAACCTATCTTGCAACTAGAATATTAGGTTCCTCATTTTAGAATATGATAATTTAGCATAGCCCATGTTAGTCTGATTCTCTTGTGAGCCATCTCTTTTCATTATAGTAAGGGACTTAGCAATTTTGGGTCCTCACTGCACTGCCAAACACATAAAAGCCAAATCTTCACAACATGTTACAGATCAGAAGAGACAAATCAGCTACCAAAACCTGCTTGAAGTTTTGCAAGCTACTGAAAAAGAACTTTATAGTCAGTCACCAGTCTTACAAAGATGTGTCACATTTAAATTACCAACTAATGCATTATTTATATTGGCAAGATTGTGACTCAGAAATCGCAGCTACAAACAGTAGAAAGGTCTATGCAAGAGCAGTGAAATTATACTGCTATTTTCTCAGCTACACAGATAAATTATTTCTAAGCAATATATACCATAAATAGTAGTGCTACACAAATAAGCTGTCCCTGAATTATAGGGGAACAGGACAAAATGCTACAAATTTCAGTGAGAAAGTCAGCACAGTTTACAAGACAATGACAGTTCTCACAGACAGAAGAATACATGGTTCCCAGCAGGCTACAAACTGCAATTTAAACCGGGAGCTCCATTGACAAAACCGATTGCTAGAGTCTGAAGAAAGAACCATAAAATCATGAAATAAAAATACCAGGTATTATCAGGTTTAAATTGGAAATCTATGGTGTAGGAAAAGAAGGTTTATCATGCATGAGATGGAGAAAGAATACTAGTGAACATGTGATCTAGAAAACAGAATTTTGCTCTAAAACAATGTTCTTATTGAGTCCTGGGCCTCCTCTTCTCCAGGCTGAAACATCCCAGCTCTTTCAGCCTCTTCTCATATGGGACATGCTCCAGTCCTTTCATCTTCATGGCCCTTCAGTGGACTCTCTCCAGTATGTCCATATTTCTCTTGTATTGGGAAGCCCATATACACACACAGCACTCTGTGTGTGTGGCCTCACCAGTGCTGAGTAGAGGGAAAGGATCACCTCCCTAATTCTGCTAGCAATATTTTACCTTATGCAGCCTGGGATACTGCTGGCCTTTTTTTTTTTGCCACAACAATGCATTGCTGATTCATGGTCACCTTGGTGTCCACCATTACCTGTAGGGCCTTCTCTGCAAAGTTGCTTTCCAGCTGGTCGGCCTCCAGCTTGTATAAGTGCATGGGATTATGCCTTCCCAGGTGCAGGACTTTTAACTTCCCTTTGTTGCGCTTTATGAGAGTCCTGTTCCTTTATGAGATTCCATTTCTCCACCCTGTCAAGGTCCAGATATTCCTCCCAGTTTTGTATCGTCTGCCTCCTGAAGGTACACTTTGCCCCAGCAACCAGTTCATTAATGAAAATGCTGAACAGTATTATTATCCATATTGACCCATATTGGGGTACACCGCTAGTCACTTGACTTCAACTGGACTTTTTGTCACTGATCACAGCTATCTGGGCCCATCTTTTAAATTAGTTTTCAACCAGCCTCACTGTCCACTAAATTGTACTTTTTCAGCTTGTCTATGAGGATGTTATAGGAGACAGTATCAAAGGCTTTACTAAAGTCAAGGCAAACAACACCTACTGCTCTCCCCTTGTCCACGAAGCCAGTCACTGCATTATAGAAGGCTATCAGCTTGATCAAGCATGATTTTACCTTCATAAATCCATGCTGACTACTGCCAATCACCTCCTTGTCATTTACTTGTTTGGAAATGGTTTTCAGGAGGATTTCCTCCATCACACTCTCAGCGACTGAGGTGAGGCTGACCAGCCTGTAGTTGCCCTGATCTTCCTTCTTGCTTTTCTTGAAGATAGGAGTGACATTTGCTCTCTTCCAGTCTTCTGTAACCTCTCCCATTAGCTGTGGCCTTTCAAAGATGATCGACAGTGGCCTTGCAATGACATCGGCCAGCTCCCTCAGCATTTGTAGGTGCAACCCATCAGACCCCATAGATTCATATATGTCCAGTTTGTTGGAAGTACTCCCTAACCTGGTCCTCTTCCTTGGAGGGTAAGTCTTCCTTGTTTCAGACCCTCCCTCTGATCTGAGGTTCCTGGGATTCCTGATAGCCAGTTTTATTGGCAAAGACTAAGGCAAAGAAGGCATTCAGTACTTCATTCAGCCTGTTTCACATCAGTTGCCACCAGTTTTCCTGCCCCATTCAGCAGCAGGCCTACATTTTCGCCAGTTTTCCTTTTGCTGTTTATGTACTTGTAGAATTCTTTCATGTTACCCTTCCATTAATAAATTCACATATGAATTTTGAAACTTACTAAGACCTGTAATTATTTTCCTCATAGATTGGAAAAGAGGTTCTTTCTTTCTTCCTCTCTCTTCCTTCCTCTCCCTTCCTTCTCTCCTTCCCTCCTTTTTCTTTCTTTTTTTCTTCCTTTTCTTTCTTTCTTTCTTTCTTTCTTTCTTTCTTTCTTTCTCTTTCTTTCTTTCTTTCTTTCTTTCTTTCTTTCTTTCTTTCTTTCTTTCTTTCTTTTTCTTTCTTTCTTTCTTTCTCTTTCTTTTTCTTTCTTTCTTTCTTTCTTTCTTTCTTTCTTTCTTTCTTTCTTTCTTCTTTCTTTCTTTCTTTCTTTCTTTCTTTCTTTCTTTCTTTCTTTCTTTCTTTCTTTCTTTCTTTCTTTCTTTCTTTCTTTCTTTCTTTCTTTCTTTCTTTCTTTCTTTCTTTCTCTCTTTCTATCCTGGGAGGCAGTCAGATGAGGTTCTTCCAAGCTGACAGAATTTGTGAACCTTTTACAATACATGGGCCTCATGTGAGCCAGGATTTCTACTGGATTAGAACTAATTTGTCATATGGTCTTTTGAGAATCCAGGGGTTACACAACAGTGGAACATGAGATAACATAGTTTACACCAAGGCTCTGAATAGGATGTAATTGAATGAAAACAATGTAGTATGTGTTGTCAAATATTGGCTGTATTGTAAAGCCCAGGATGAATGATTAATTTTACTTGCAAAGAAAACTACAGATAAAGAAAACTTAAAACACAAGAAGTGCTGCAGACAAGTGAAAGGCACACAGGGAAATAAGAATCACAGATGAGAATTACTGCAGCTAGGACACATATAGCTTAATTATGCTGTCCTCACAAAAAATACCACAAGATCGTTAGCAGCCAGCAGGGATAAGTACCTCAGTTTTATTACTCACACGAAACGTTCAAGATAAGTGAGCATATGCTTTAAAATGTCAGTGTCTCATTTTGACCTCTTTTTAGGTTGTCAAAATTTGTGACTCTTTTACCCTAATACATTTTAATTTCTGCTATGTTCTGGAAACTTCCTACAGCACAATGTTCACAACAAAATTTGTAGTGTAGAGGCGGTCAATGGATCTCACATTAGTTCCCAAACATACTATTCTAACAAAATTTAGGTCTATAACCTAATTCATAGACATAGTCTTTATTTCCATCTGCAGGAATGAACAGGTTCACGAGCCATAGGATGCCCAATGACAGTGCTGCTGCTCCTGCAGTAGCTTGGTCCTGTGGGTCTCTCCAGGGAGGTGTCCTGGGTGGAAGCATTCAAACTGAGTTTTTAAAATGGCTCCATTCCTCACCACTGTCTTAGGTGTGCCAGTGCTGCACTCTAGACAGGGCCTCCTCTGCCACACTTAACCCACAAACCAGTGAGGCTCATCTCATGCTTCTCTTGTCTGAGCCATACATTACAATCTTCCAACCCTTTGTGATGGGCAATTATGCATTTCACCAGGACTGCATGCTCTAATTAGCTGGCACTCCTGATGCATAAGGCAGGGCAAAGGAGTAGTCTGGAGGAGCAGAGAGGTGATCAACAAACACGACACCAAGCATCCAGCTCATCTTAAAGACTGAGACCTCAGGTAGAGTCAGCTATATGTTCTGTATGCCTTTTTGGTCCACTGAAGGCCTAACAAAGTGTCTGGAGAGAATCAGATCCAATCTCATGCATGCTATGTCTTGGTAAATCTGGGATAATAACATTTTCCAGACATAGGCTGATCATGTCTGGGTTGTTTATATCAGGATGCAAAAGGCCTCTTTTAAGGTCCTGTGCCACTAAGTGATGCAGATCAGAGAGAGAAAGGATGCAAATTTCAGGGATCTAAATTGTCCATGTGGTCCAGACAGGTAGCTAGCGCCTTCCAGATGCTGACTGTGCAAATACTTCCAGACTCCCTCAGAAAGTCTGAGCTTTCTGTCTTTTTCATTTTCTAGTGCATACCGTTTGCACATATCCTGATTTGTATTTCAACAGATCTAAACAGAAACTTCTTCTAAAAATAAATCTTCTAAGCCTAAAAGGTTAAATTTGCATTCAGCAAATTAGTAGATCCAGAATAATCTTCTATCATTTGAAGACACTCTTATAATGGCTTTCATAAATTTTAGGTTCTATACCAGCTGCACATACTCCTCCTTCCACCTGCTTTTTTACCCAGAAAGACTTACATCTTGATATATTACAAACATGATTAGCGTTTGACAGGAATATATAAACTTAGTTCACTGAGGTATCTCTCACTGTAAGGCATAATCATTTTTTGTGCATAGCAATAAGGATAGCTCAGCACTCTCAGCAGGTCTCTTCTTTCCATCCTTCAGTGAGGAAAGACTGAGCTCACCTGCCTACCATCTGCTTTGAAAAATATTGAGACCATTACATTTGAGCACACCGCAGAGAATACAGCGAACAGAAATAGATGAGTATCCTAAGACCATATCACTTTGCTTAACTATGAACATTTCCACTTATCACAGCCCCTCTGCAACATTTGCTAGATTTTGGACAAGACAGAGCAATGGAAGGTTTGAGAGTTAGCCGCAGAACTTGAAAAAGACAAAAACATATTAGAATTTTCTGCATGAGATCCCCATCATATAACTACATTCCATTTCTATCCTTGCATTAATTTCTAGCCTTTCAAAAGAAATAAGAAGCTGAATATGTACCATGTCTATGTAATTACCTTAAGATATTGAAATCATTCTAAATGCTGTACTTCATAAAAAAAAATCAAACTAGCTCCTTAAAAATTCCTTTTTTTCATTGTAAAAGAAACCACAATGTGGTGGGGTTGCTTCAGTGACAGCTCAGAACTGTTTTCAGTTTACGCAAAACCCTGTACAGAGCACCAACTTCAAATAACTGCTCTTCTGGAAGCTGATTGTTCAGACTGTGTTAAAAATAGGAAACCAGAATTTACAGGCCTTGGTACCATCTGCAGCTCTGGAGGTAGAAGAAGCAAACAACTGATCCTCAGAATCAGGTGTGGTGAAAAACCACCTACTTACCTGCAAGTGATTTTCTGTGGAGTGAAGCTGGACCGGAAAGCTATCCTGGGAGTGTTATAAAATTACCTTTTTATCTTCCTTGAAAAATGCAGAGTTCATTGCCAGAACTGGGCATAGGTATAGAAACTAGCAGATCAAACAGACTTAGGAACAAACAAAAGAAAATGGATGTCCTATGAAAGAACAGTGGAAGTATGTAAAAGACTATGGTGGGATCCTGGTGGTACCTTCTGTTGGGCACATAGCACACCTCTTTGTCTGCTGAGTTTATATTCTCGGTGCAATATCTGAACCACTGTTCTCCTGAATTCCCAAATAACATTAAGTCCAAGCAATAATTGATTTCTCCTATCTATGGCTGGATGGCCCACTTCCTCTTTAACATGAAACTCTGCAGAGTGATTTGTGATTTCTCTGCAACAGAACTAATTTAAACATGCTGTCAAGAGGACCTCATTGAATACTGTATGTAAAATTTGCATAGTTGAGAATGTGGGAGTTTACTTTGTAAGTTGGAGAAGTTATTCAAATGATAAAATGTTCGTGGAAAAAAAAAAAAAAAAAAACAACAACAAAAAAACCCAGCTCTATGACTATACAGCAATGTTAATAAATTAGCTATTCTCTCACTGGAAAGTGATCTTTGGAAAACTTCCCATAAGTACCAGCTCAGTGTTCAGAAACAGCCAAAAAGGCAAGCAGAATGCTAACAACTGTTACAGAATAAAATAAGAAGGAATGATTTTGAAAGCAACATTCTGCCAGTACAAATATCCACAGCACCCCACATTTTGAATACATGACACATTTCTTGTATCTCTTCTGAAAGAATAAGAAGAGGCTAACAGCATCTTGAAAAAAAGACCGCTAAGGACTAATAGTACAATGCAAGTCTATGAAAAGAATGGTGCGGCAAACTGGAACTAGGAATGATTAGACATCAGTCTCACAGTAGAAGAACTAATGAGAATTTACTGCAGTTACCAAGCAGCACAGTCAAAACAAAAAAGTCCTTCTTCATGCTCTTCCACTGTGGAGATCATTACGATTGAATTTCGAGAGGAGGGCAAAAAGCAAAAGAGAGTAGAAAAACTCTTTCTACTCCAAACAGAGTAGAAAAAATGAGGGAAGATAAACAGAGATGCAATATCCTAATAAAGAATTCCTTAAACTACCTATGGCTGGAAAGTAGGCCAGGGAAATATTATCCTGCAGTTATCCTGTTTCTTGAACGTTTATCCTAAGCACCTGTTGGATGCCATTGATTGCTATGAAACACTAGGGCTGATGGAGTTCCCACCTGATTCTTAAGGCATCCTTTTCAGAAAGTTATTGCCAGGGATGAGCAAGAGCGGGCTGCTCTGTAACGGAAGCAGAGCTGGGAGCTTACAGTGAAAGCAAGATAGGCAGGGCACCAATCACACCGATAGGTCCCACAGTACTAAGCAAGGTAAGCCATGCCAGTGTGGTGATCCAGACTGTCAGGTGACCTGGCGATGACACAGGAATCAGGTCAAGCCAGGAGATAAAGTCAATGGGTCAGGGCATGAATCAGTGAGGCAGATAGCCAGGCACTGGAAGACCAGCAGTGTAGCACAGGCAAAGCCCAGATGAGAGGGGAAGCCTAAAAGTAAAAAGGGTGGAAGCCCTTCTTTCTCACAGCTTTTCCTTACAGGGCTCTCCCCACACAGTTCTCCGATCCAAGGCTAGGCAACTGCACCAAAGCTGTACCTGAGCCCAGGAAACCAAACCCCTAAGGGCAGTGGGAGCGGAGAGGAATTCACTCAAGACCCTGACAATCACCTGTATAGGGTTTCCATACTCCACCAATGCACTGAGTGCTATGCAAGGTTGTTGTATTTCAGGCCCAAACCACACTTGTTTTTTAAGTGTTGAACTCCATTTACCTAAGAATTAGCCTTAACCTCCTTGTATTAAGGGCACACATTTCTGCTCCACTGTCATCATTCCACCTATTTCAGTATTAATTTTCCTTCTCATTTAAAAAAGACAGTTTATGATAGTGGCTGATGTGTTTCCTTTTATCACTTGTAGCCTATCATTATGACCTGCTACAATGTTGGTGGGCATAGCCTTTGGAACACATTCCTTTCAGAACATTGCCAGAATTGAGCGTAGCAAACTTAAGGCCATGATGTATGACATTTTTCATTGGTCAAACATTTAATTAACCATTAGATCATTTAAAGTACAGCAAACACAGGTTGCTGGCTATTTTTTATTCCTTTCCAAAGGATGTATTTTGTTTTAATTACATCCTAAACCAGTAGAATCAGATCTGTTAGTGAGATGATGGATGCCTCTGTAAATTTTTTAATGTGCAATTACATTCATTTTGACCTTCAGATCCAGAATATAGAAGACTATTCTCACACTCAGATTTAATTATCAACCCTACTTGTCTATTAGCAACAGCCCTCTTCAAAGAAAGCCACAGAACTAGAGTTTTAAGAACTGTATGGTTCATTAAGTACTTGCATTTCTTAGAAATTTCCTTGAGTTCTTATGGTTCAGCAAACTCACTCTCGACTGCCAAAATGCTTTCACAGTCTCCTGCTCTTAACAGAACTGCACGCAGAATTTTAACCTGAAAATTGCTTTGTTCTCTATATGTTCTATGCCACAGTAATTCTTTGGCAGTTGGCATGTTTTTTAAAAATATGCCAAGTTCGTCTCAGTGAAAACAGGGTAAACAGTGTATTATTTGTGCTTTCCCATGAAAAGAGAACACCTAACAAGATCCTGTACATTCTCCTCCCCACAGAAAGGTGAAAGAAGAATGAGCAGGAATCTCACATGACTCGCTAATGATGTCACTGCAGGGATGGAGGAGACATTAGTCATGGGATACAAAGAACTACAAAGCTGAACGAAAAAAAGCATGTTTCATTATGTTGGAGATAACTGCCAGGTCAAAGTGGTTGAGAACAAAGTTCTAACTCTTAATACGTGATAGAGAAGGAACTAAAGGCCTTGCAGAAAACAGTTTCAAAGGAACATACAACACTCCTCTGCCTGCAGCATTTATTATTACCTCTTCAACACTCTGCATGCTCTCTTTCTTTAATGTAGAGTGCAAGACAAGGGGAATTTAGAGTAGGAGTCTCTGAATTACCTTCCAAACTATACTGTTCTATGCTGATTGTGGTGGAAGTCCAGGAAAACTAGCTGGCAGATATGATGAGCTAAAATAGATGCTCATAATTTAGTGGTGTGAAAACACATTTCATTGTGCAGAGAGTGTCAAAAGCTTAAGCCAGACTGGAAAGACCAGGATAGAACCGCGGAGAAGGAACTACAGGCAAATAAATAAATAAATAAATAAATAAATAAATAAATAAAATATATATATCAAATGACTTTAGAAAATAAAATTGCCTTTATTACTATATACAGCCTGCCTGACAAATTCTGAAGTGTCAATTGTTTTGTAAGACTTTAATATCTTCTCCTCTCACCTAAAACAGTTTTTGAGAAATTCTACTCACTGAATATCACTACATGTTACTGAGTGCCAGTGTGCTCAGTATTAGTACTGTTAAAAAGGACTTGAGGATTTTAAAGTTTTAACATTTTAAAAGTTTTAAAATGTGATAAAAGGCCTTATATGTGGCCAATACATACTAACCTAAGGGCAGATCACAGAAAGTACTGTTACTATGTTAATGAGATTTAGAAATAATTTCACAAGATAATGTAGATTTTACCACTCAATAATTTGAGCAAAATAGAATATATACGTCATATATTTCTCATCTATGAACACCGAATAGGCTAGATATAACAGGAGAAATTGTATAGTACAGATTTGACATAGAATTTTAAATAATAGCAAGAGGAATGGATAGAAGATTATATACCTTTATTTCAGTAGATATGAACATGATGAAATCTGGATATTTTATCATTAACATTACAAATGTCATCCACAGGTTATCAGCATTAATTTGAACATAATGCCATGACGCAGTTGGTGCCTAACAGCACCAAGATCATTATGAAGACAGATGTTGAGCTGAGGGCACATTTAATTAGATTAGCTAGGTATATTACTGAATGAGTTACTATTTCTGCTTGCTCTGACTAACAAATGGCTTCAGAATGTCATTAACAACCCATTTTTTGCACCATGCTTTTAGGAAATGCTCCATTCATTTGTAATGCCCCAGTACATATATTCTTTAAATTCTTAGGCACTAGAATCTGGACTCTAAATAGGATTGGTGGTAGCAATTGTGGAAAGGATGTGGAAAGATGTCTCAAAATCAGGCTGTAATTCCATTAAAGGTGAAAATGAGACAAAGAAGTGCTTTGTTCATGATAAATTTTTGCACAAAGAATACTCAACAATTATGTTCAGGAAAGATGATGATGAATTCTAGCTAGAAATTTCCATTTACTTTGCTGCTGATTTCAATTTATTTACTTGCCTACCTATCTGCCTATCAATCCTCATTTAGAAATTTGTGAATATAACATAGTGTTTCCACACTAGTTGAGATCACAGATCCACCCAGTGCATAATCCTGCCTTCTGTGGTGGCAAGTTGCACGTGTTACAGAAAATGGATAGGACGTGAAAGGCCTTTGCCTTGACATCTCCTGTACATTTCTGCTAACTGACATTTTTATCATTGAGGGCAATCTTCAGCCACTATAGACTATTCCATTAGCATGGAAAGCTCAATATGGACACATAAAAACTGAGGCAGACAAAGTCATAAGAATTTTTGAAAACGCTGCCTTGACACTTGAAGGCTATTCTAAATAACCTTATTTGGGGTAGCTATTGTACAACTTCTTGATCTTTTTTTTGTCTTTTTTTTTCAAAGAGGAAACACATCTGAAGTAAAACAATACGGGCAGAAAAACACTGCTTTGTATCACAGAGCCATGCTCACCTACAGTTATTAGCACTCCTTTGGGCTTCAGTAAGCCTTTTCATCCCTATGTCAGGAAAGCTGATAAGGTTAATGGATGATGTATTTTCCTAAGCATGTTTCTCAGCCTGGTAACACTGCCCTTTAAAATATGAAACAGCCTCTCTGAAGTCATATAAATAACAGTTTACCAGAGACCTTCAGAAAAGTGGTTGATGCCCTTGCCTTTGGCAGTATTTTCTTGACTGTGTCAGATAGAAACAAGAAAAATTGCTCTGTAAAATAGGTGATTAAACAAAAACAAAAGAAAAAGATACTTGCCACCCCAACCACCAAGCTTCCTCTATGAATACAAACCAAATTGATGGAAACTGAAACTGATAAGCAAGTATGATAAACCATTCAAGTAATGCACTACAAAGGGTAATGAACAAAATAATGCATTTATTACCACACGTACTTTTGTAAATTTTCTGGAGAAGATGTGCACTGTTCCTTCAGATTAAGGCAGGCTTGTATTTGAATTTTCTTGACATTTACAGAACTGTTAAGAACTACCAGAAAGTAATTATTGTTATTGAACCTTGTTCTGAACCTAGGGCAGGGTAGAGTAGCTATAATTTCTATCAGGAAGTGCTGCTAACCCGCATTCTATTTTTGAGCATGGTTTCTTGCTTTTACTGTTACAGATGCCAGCTTTATCAGTGCTTTTAAATGAGAAAAGCTTTTAAAGCTTTTTTTAGTACTATGATTCAGTAACTTAGTTCTCCCAGGAAACTTTTCAGGTGTGTGTATCAACAGATTTTCCCCAGATTCCCAGGTGAGTAGAAATTCATTGGAAAAAAATTCTGAATGGTAAAAGCATGGCAGAAATTGACGTCGACTTTAAAAGTACATACTGACTAATCTTTAAAGAATGCCAGCCTTCTTGGCTGCCTAATTCCCTCCCTCACAAACAATTTCATGTCAAATCAATTTAGAGAGCCCACGCTGGAGCCAGGGAGAGGTGTGAGGAGGAAGGGGCGGCAGAGGGGAGCTGCTGTGGGCTGACCGCAGCCCCCGCTCCCCAGCCCCCTGCACCCCTTGGGGAACTGAGGGGAGGTAGAGGAGTCAGAAATGGAGGAGTGGGGTGAGCCTGGGAAGCAGGTGGGATGGGGCAGAAGGTGTTCTAGTTTTTATGTTTGCTTCTCTCCAACAAACTCTATTCCATTAGGAATAAATTAAACTACTTTTCCCCAGGGTGAGTCTGTTTTGCCCACAGTGGTAATCAGCAAGCATTCTCCCTGTCTTTATCTCGACCCACAGGCTTTTCCATCTTATCTTCTCTGTGTGTCCTGTTGAGGAGAGGGAGGAAGAGAGTGGCTGGGTGGGTATCTGGCAGCCAGCCAAGGTCAACCCACCACAGAAGTTTATATGAACGGATTTTGCATCACACACCTAGAGAATTTTCAGCTGAACAAATAGCAAAGTAGGCTTTGTTTATTGTTTAACTGATATGAAGCTTCTGAAAAGGTTTAAAAGTCAGCAATTTCATCCAGAATGGAGAATCATTAATAAACAATTAGAAAAATGTCAGTTATTTCACTTGCAAAACCTTAACTTGCTTATGTAGACTGTATATTAAAAAGGAGGGGTATAATTGAAGATGCAATTTTATTCCATCATATTTACTAGAATCTTATTTTTAAAAGATGATTAAAATACTTGAACCATTTATACTTATTCTGAACTTCAACGGTGATTATAGTTGCTTAGTGCCTGAAAAAGAAGCCTCTCATCACTATATTAGTTGAAATAAATACCTGAAATATATCTCATCCATTACTAAAATGTACAATATTAAAGTGTAAGATGAATCCATTTTGCTTATGTCTAGCAAAGTAGAAGAAAAGCCTTGGTTGGAAAGAAGAACTCATAAATGCAGTTGAAAAAGGGTCAAAAATATTACTTCAAAGTAAAGTAAAGTTAATGCAAGTTGCACTGGGAATGATGTAGCATTCCCTTAAAATATAACTAAGGTTCTGCCTCGGAGTATTTTGGTTCATAACTGAACACTACGATGATTCTGTTTATGAGTTATGGAATGAATATATCCTAACTATATCAAAAGAAAACAGCTCTGAACTCTGAGATCTGATGTTATTTACATCACACTGCTCCTCAGATTCCTTTGGGTGACAAAAGTGATGGAAAACAGAGAGTATCAGAGTATCTCCCTGCTAATACCATCTGTAACAATGAAGGTGATAAAGTATATATTATCTTTTTACCTTAAATTGTGAAATCATTACGTATCTAGTGACTGGATGCAAATTACCATATAATTTCATATAATTTAGAAATAAATAATGTGCTACAATATATATAAATTAATGAAAGACAGGAGTAATTACACAGACCACATACAAATACAATATGCTCTTTGGGAATCTCAAAATTAACCACAAAAGTTTCACTGAATATGGAAAGATATAAGAAGTATCTGAAATGACAGAATTTGAATATGTGTCATTCCAGTAACAGAAAAATTCACTTGTGTAAATGAGGTGTTTTCTTATGTTAACAGTCTGAAACTGAACACTGTTACATTATTACTATGGCTGTATTTCCTCTGTTTGGAAGAGTAATAATTCACAGTAAGAAAGGCAGCTTCTGTAAATGACGGCAATTCTCTTTGAATCTCCTGTGACATTTATACCAACAAGTGTCCAACCAAAACACTACTAAACATTTTGGGAAAGAGGTCTGCTGGATTTCAGGAATGTCTTCCACTTTATTACGACCCTGCTATCCAATATACAGATATAACACAGCTGTGGTGATTGTGGCCTTACCCTGTGGGACTTCACAACACAGAGCTGGAAACAAATTGGTGATGGAGGGTGTTGGCTTTACAAAAGAAAGAACCATAAAGCCCTTTAACTCTTAAGCAAAAGCAGCCCAATTTTGCCAGGAGCTCTGCTTGTAGGATGGGTTGGAGGTTAACCCACTAGTTAATGGAGGCTGGGTGACAAGACAGGGGAGTCCTAATTGGATATTTTAATCAGGAGCTACTCAAAGTGCTTGTGTGGTCTTGGGTTGCACAGGGCTGTGGCCAGCTGGAAGAAGCCATTCATAAGACTTCACCACTTCCCTCCTGAATCTGATTAAGCCTGTGTGTGCCTTGCTCTGCTCCAGCACTTTGCTAGGAAGCATCACAAGCAGTCAGGGTTGAGATGTGTGTAGAAAAGGAGAGAATATCTGAGGGCAAAAGGGGAAGTGGTGGTGAGAGGGTGAGCAGTCCAGAAGAGGGCTAGATCCCACAGAGCCATTACCAGATCTAAGGATTGGCTGGGAATAAAATGGTGATATTATTAGTTAGGAAGTTTTGGCATATATGGCACCAATAACTGTGATTCCACTGCAGTAGTATCACAGTATATTATCACTAGCTGCTAAAGACACTGGATTCACTCTTCTAACAAGTTATGAATAGAAAACATACAGTCAGACAACCATCAGCTTCCAGTAAATGTTTCCATGTTGAAAACCACACTATTGAAGATCAGTGCAAATAGATGAAAAAATTGTGCTGACGACTACAGCTTCGTATCAAATAACCTGTAAAGGATGTGCTTTGCTTCAAATGGATACATTTAGAAAGAAAATTTTAAGAGATGAGCTTATCTCAATTACTCATGGATAGCATGCTACTTCAGATCCAACTTTGCTTTCAAATGCCAGGATTTAGTTGATATGAAACTAAAAACAAAAATAAAAAATTACACCTGCATACCAAGAGAGGAAAAGTGCAACATGATGAAATCCTGAGCTCAGTGAGGTTGACAAGGACATAATTTTATTGAGCATATCTCAACTCTATTGTCATTTCCCTTTTAGTTGAGACAAACCTATTAGTAATCAGTTATTCCTCAGTTCTTCGTTTATGGCATAAAAATTTTGCTGCTACTGCAACACATTACTTACTAGGTCTCCAACCTAGTATTTTAGATCTGAAGACTGTAATATTTCACATCACTGATAAAATAAGAATTGTTACACACAGTTAAATACCTGTAAAGATTAAATAGGAAGGTACTATTGTTTTCATATTATATATATTTTTTCCCCTAGCAGGACTATCAGTAAGGAAGGATATTATCACTTCATTCAAAATAAATAAATAAATAATAAAAAAAAGTAACCTACACATTTAATAGTTTTCATTGCTCTGAGGCTATGTCAAGTGCGGATAATCATCCAGTGATTTAGCTCATACTGAAAAATCCCATTGTTCATTTTTTTGCTTCTGTTTCAGCACAGTTCTGTGGATATTGAAATTATCATTATCTGTCCATAGGCAGTTTCAAAATACCCATTGGCATCTTGCTTAGCTGCAGTTTGAGGTTTTGGAAGAAAGTAGTGCCATACAAAGCTGCAAAACCTATACTATGCACACAGAAAAAATTCTGTCATTTTGAGGTATTTCAATATGTAAGACATATGCTGGAGGTCTCATGCTGCCACTAGTAAAACAGCCTTAATGTTCCTATGAATTCTACACAAGAACTCTCTAGCAGAAACACATTGCTTGAGGCAGTCCTATATAAGACAGCAGTCTGAAAGATAAATGGATCCCGTGGTTGAAACTGATGTTTTTTCTTAAATACAAGTGATTATAGCATAATTTCATGAACTGCTAGCAAAGACTGTATAGTCCCAGCTGGTAATATAAGTAGACATTATGACTTAATAAGACCTGTTTTCCAAATGAGGAAGGAAAGTATGAACACATCTAAACGAGAAGCAAATATTGGCAAGATTTTCTAGGGTAAGTGGCAAGGCAACTGCACCTTCCATCACATATAACTCCTGAGGAATGCAGAAAAGTGGTGCTTATAAGCCCTTGGATCCTTGCAAAAATGGTGGGAGAAAAGACAGGCTATGTTACGTATTACCTGCACCAATACAAAAATAAGGGCATCAATAATAACTAAAAAAACAAAAACAAAACCAAAATAAAATAAAAATGAAAAAATAAAACCACCCATCTTTAACAAATTTAGCAAAAATATATTGAAGTAAATGAAATCTTAATGATATTGAGCATCTGACAGTAGCTCAGAAGGGTAAAACCAAACTAAAATACAGAATAAATATGAATTATTGAATTGCCATATTCTTCACTATTTTCCCACAAGCAGAATCACTCATGTTACAACAATAACAAAATATTTTCTAATGATTAATAACTTGAGTGATATGAAGGAACAATTATTATAGTGATCTTTCAGACTTTTTAGGACTGAGTAAATTGCATCCAAGAACATCAAAAGAATAAGCTGAGAAGATTGTTGAACTGTTAACGTTAATTTAAGAAAATACTAAGACTTGCAGTGGAGATCTGGAGATCTGGAAAAAAGCCAGTATTATGCCACTATTTGAAAAGAGTAATTGAGATGACCTCAGAAACTGAAGGCAGCATAGCTTGATAGAAATCCTATCAAAAGGCAGGAACGGTGAGTGGTAGGAGGTACAGCTAGTGTATAACTGAAAAAATGGTACATTTCAAATCAGTATAGCTCAAGGAAGACCAAAATCCAACAAGCCTGATATAACTTCTGTGCAATCACAAATCTAGTTAACAAAAGTCACAATACAGGGCCAAGTGCTCAGCTTAGTTAAACAAGACAGTCAGAGAGAGAGATGATGATGAGCAAGATGAGAGATGAGAGAGATGAGATCACCACTCAAATACTTCTGTGAGAAAGTGATAGACTTGGATAGATCTGTTACCTCTTCAATATCCTGCTCATTGTCATTAAGAAACTCTAATCCATGGTACTATTCTGTTAGCAAAGACAATCTTTCTGTTTGGTTATCACAACTCAGGTCTTTAAAAAAGCAAATACATAAACTAACAAGTGATTAAAGAGCTCACAGAGTGTGAAAAGGATCTGTGTTTTCTCTGTCAGTTTGATGTCAAGTGATGTAACAGCAACTGTTCAAAGTCAAAATGTACAAAGTTCCTTGCAGGATCAGATACCCAGACTAACATGTTGTTGATAAACTTTAAAAGGCTGTGGCATTTTACTAGTTACGGCAAAAATCTGGACTATATGTCTGGACTACGATTTTACATTTAAAAAAAAAAAAAAGGATAAATTAGAGGAGTTTGAGGATGAGCTATATGACTTTGGGGAACCACAAGTGATTACCACAGTCTATTGAACCTCCACCTATTTAGTTTATTCACAGAATCTTCTGATGAATAAAATGAAGACATTTCTGAGGAAGACCTTTTTTGTTTTAGTGGTAATGAGATTTGAAAGCTCCAAGTTGAAGCTAGACAAATTCAAGCTTGAAATAAGATACCTACTTCTAATTGTGAAAAAAATTAACCAGTGGAGAACAGGAAAACAATTATCTTAAGATATAGAAGGCTTTCTATGTCTTGAAATAATTATGTGAAGGTTGCCTTTAAAAAAATAGAAAAGAAAAGGAAAACAGGAGAAAGTATCATATGGTAAAATTTTTTGTCTTCTGCAAAGCAAGGGGCTTAGGCTAAGTGATCTTAATGGATTGTTTTGACCATAATCTATAGCAATCTCTTATGTCAGAGTGACTTAATTTGTTTGTAATACTAAGGAAATGCGTCTTGGAAAACTTAGCAAAAATGAAGTCCTCATTTAATAGTATACCTGCCTGGGTTTTGGAAGGTCCAAATTTAAAATCTTAGAGGCAAACGCAGAAGGGTCTACAGTATTAGCATGTATATCTTAATGCAGTGCTGGATATCAAAGTACTTATTCTGGTAACCATTCTTTCACAGTTCTCACAGTCTGCAAGATAAAAGAAAGAATAATTGTCCTAAGAGCAAAAGTCCCATGCACTAAAAACTACTGATGGTAAATAGGTTACTTTGTTTTATTCAAAGATCACGTGAAGATATCTGTGTATATTTCTATGACAGACTCCCATGACCTTTTTTTTTCATTAAAAGTGTCATTAGTGCATTGCAGCAGACACCATTTTATGTGACTTTTTGAATTGCACCACTATAGTACAAAGAAATTAGACAGAGCAAAAGTCCTGAATAATTACAATGTAACAGGACAATACTGACCGAGAGGGTAAGTGGACTGTGTAATCAGCATCTGTCAAAATAATTGTTTTGTCTTCTGAACATCAACCTAAAACTACTAAAATTAAGTTTCAAATAATTGTGTTCCTGTTCTATAATGTGATAAAGTATCTGTGGCCTTAAGAAAAAAAAGATGCATAGCCTAGATGTACTGCTTTCTGTATTTCTGTTAGCATGTCTTTTCATCCAATATTTGTTAAATGCCATTGCAAGAAACATGACAAGTATGACATTTATGACATGTAAAACTTATGACATATCACCATTCTGTTATTTTCCTTTCAGCCAATCATTCTGGAGGCAAAAACATGATATTCTTTTAAGAAGTTCATTCATTTCATAGTGGGTTTGGCCTGTGGAGTAGGCTATTTTAGACATGCACCAAATTACAACGCATTTTATATAAAGCAACTTGTTCCCTGTTTTATGGCTTAAGAATAGAGCAGAGGGCCAGGACCAAGATTTGGCTTCACTTTTTTTTCTCCCTTGAAGAAACACAGTTATTGATCATACAGCACTCATTGATGCAGAAACCCCTTTTTCTTTGTCGTGTACAACCCTCTTCCTTCTGCGCCAAGCATTTAGCTTGTGCTTAAACAACTTAAATAGCTATGTGACTTAAATGTCCGTCTAATATAAAAACTACTTTCCTATTTTCAAAGTCAATTTACTGTTCATTCTGAACTGAGAATTCTATAGCTAAAATCCTCCATTACTTTATATAGCAAAAACAGTAAACTCCATAATAGTGTATTCCCAGACAACTGCTGCCTAGAAAAGATAAAGAACTGTTCAGGCCTCTCAAATTGTTTGGCAAGCACTGCTTACTGGTTCAAATTCTGCATTTTATGCCTGTAAACACTTCACACTAAAGGTCTACAAAACTCAGCTCCTTCACTATTAACTCTCTTACTCCTTTCCTTTCTTTCACTTCCTTTCTTTCTTTTCCTGTCTTTCTCTCATATTTTAGGAGAATAAGTTACTTATTTCAACAGATATGCAGATATTTTTAAAGGAAGTATTTCATATTACGTGGATTAGTAACTGTATCTTCCTTTACTGCTTCTGCTTTGGTGGAATAAAATAAATGAGCCCATAGGTATACATCTGTAATGTTTAAATAATACATGATGGCGACTGATAGTATTAAAAAAGGAGAAAGCATATTTTGAAAATTCAGTGTTTTCAAATGTATTTCTAACATCAAAGAGTAGCATCATACACTTGTGTCAAATCAAGAACTTTACTTATTTCATAACATAATTATACTGTTCTAAGACAATTATTGTGTACTTTTAGGAGATGATATAATGCAACTATACTTTGCAGAGCACATTTCATGCAAACTGAATGTACCACTGAGATAAATAATAGTTACACAGTCAAATAACAAACAATAGCAGAGAGAAAAAAACATTAAGTCATGCAAAATGGAGAAGAATATATTCCACAACATTTGTAAAAAGAATAGAGTCAATAACACAGATATAAAGGCATTTCTAGGAGGTAACAACTACAAAATAAAGGATTTCAGAACAGCTAAAATAAGACTGCATAAATAAGATATACGAGATTGCTACTCTGATGAAAGAGATGAAGAGAATGAATTACAGTTGAAGAGAAAAGGTCATTTATTTTTTGCCATATTCTGATTAATTGTCACATGGCCAGTGAAGCATTAATTGCTTGGAACACGCTGACAACCACAAACGTGTTACTAAGTGTGAAAAACTAGGAGGGCAAGTCCAAATAAATGCTGTCAATACTAAACACACAAAAAAAAACGTGTCGGAGGGGTATTATTTGACCAAACACTGAAGTAGTTAGCTTTTGATATTACAACTGATTTTGAGTGAAAACCAGCCAGCAGAGGAAAGTGATTATGCTTGAAGACTTGTTACTGTTCTCAGAGGTCCTGAATCAAACAATCATACAGTAATAAAAGATCAGAAATGACAACTGATGATCCCTTGAGCAATGCTTCAGATAGGTAAATTTAATATAAGGGGTACAATACCATGCAGGACAGATCTCATCTTCTGCTTAGCATTAGTACAAACTATAATTTAAAAAGGTAACTAAACTGAAGAGAGGGTGAGAGAAAAAGAAACATCAGTAAATTCTAGAATTAACTGTATTGGATCTATTCTAGGCAGGAAGTAATTTTATTTACTGAGTTAATAATTTTGTGGTCAGTTTGTGTAATGGCACTGAGTTAGTCTTTGCTGGAGTTTAGTGAAGAAACTGCAAAGGAATAGGCAGAACTAACGGTTATTGTACTGTAAAAAGTGCAGAAATTGTCGTATTGAAACAGCAGATCAATAGCTCCAGATATAAAAGAGAAAAGGAGTAGATATTGCCTCTCAGGTTGCAGTAGAAAGAAACATTTTAGGAGTTGGATTTCTTCTTTCCCATAGAAATCTCTGCAGCTTGGTATTCTTTCTTTAGTAGGAAAGTGAAAAGTGAAGTGAAAATAATAGCTACCTTCACTAAAACTGACAGTGAATTTCCAGCTTTGATTTGCAGAAGAGGAAGTTAATAGATATAGTATGTGAAAGACTCTTCTGCATGTGTACAGATTGAGTAGCACAATCAACTGTAAAATGTCTAGACAGCTTTTCAACCTCATCAGCTTTAGGAATTTGATCTGAAAAGTATTCAGCTTTTAATAGAAATCCAGGAGGATGTGTCAGTAATATCCCTACACCGGTAGTCAATATTTTAAGTGAAAAATCAGAAACTCTTAAAAACAATGAGGCTTAGTGAAATTAGAATTTACAGTGCTATCTAGCATTGGGAGCTAGAGAGCATTGAAGGTCTTTCCTTACAACTATCTATCATGTTTCTTGTTATTAGACTCATACCACTTATGAGTTGATCTGTTTATTTAGGACTAATTTATCTTATTTGCATGTTCATTAACTTCTGAAAATGATTAAAGAAAAGAAAAAATTTCACAGTATTTCAACATGAAAATCATCTCTTTAGATAAAAACTTTCCATACAATTTAATGGGAGCTATTTAATGAATTAAACTTTAAAAACCAAAGTAAGTATTTCAAATAATGCAATAGTTGTGCTCGAAGAAACATTTCCCATGCAATTGCAGGACAGTAAACAGTAGTTTATCACAGTCAAATCAATCTTTCTGAACAGCATTTCACAATGTTGCCTTAGAAATGATTGCTACGTGAATCCATGATAGAATAAGGATAAATCAATCAAATAAATACTTCTACCAACACGTTTTTGTATCAGTCTTTGAACAATGATCTACAACAGTGCCTAACATTGATTATATGAAATCTATACAGTGTCATACAGATTAATCACAACAATTGCAATGCTGTGGCATGAAAAATGCTAAAAAGGACCAATGAAAACTTGTATTCTGTCCCCTAGGTTTGATCAATTCTGAAATAGACTCAGTATGAGGTGCCAAAATAAAAAGTTAAAGTCAAGTTAACTGCTGCCCTCTAATAAGTCTGACTTAACAATGAAGCATATAACAATGACAGAAAAATAGAGATGTTATCCATTGAATGCATGGCAACAGATAAATGCAACAAATGTATAAGCAATGATTAGCTTTTCAAGAAAGAAGAATCAAATGTTTTTTCAAGGCACAAGAAAAAAGCACTATAGGTCTAAATTGTAAAATACTTTAGAGAAAATATCTCCTTTCATTATACCATGTCAGTTCAGCTTAAATTCTTGATCTAAGTGCCCTTGCAGGTAGTTGTAAAGGCTTTCAAATCCCAGGCACAACTACAAGCATACAACATTTTTTGATGTCTAGGCACTGACTTATCCTATGGGTTTGAAATCCCTTCTTCTTTTCTTCCACCAGTGGAAGAGTGTTGCATTTAATTGGCACTGGAGCACTGAGTTTCTTATCCACCAGTACGGTTTCTACAATATGACCATATAAGTTGATTGATTCTTTGGTTGAAAGAAACACAGAAATTGCTGCCAATGTAAAATGTACAGGCATCATATATGTTTTTCCTAGGAATCAGTGTGTAGAAAGTCAGTATGGTAGTCTGTCTCTCTCCCTTGCCCTAAAGCTAAAAACAGACAATCTACATAGACTTCCTTGTCTTTCCTTCTGCTTTGGCCATTTTACACTGATACTGTTTTCTGAATACATATGCCATATATGGCAAAATAAGGTGCTTACATTCAACAGGGTCCAACTTACAGCCTGTGGGCAGAAGCTGGCCTGTAAGATACTTACTTCTGTAGGGCTGCTACATTTTCCTGAGAGGACAATTTATTAGGCAACTAATAGAGGACAACAAATTAGGCAATTAACAGAGCCTGACCAGGCAGACATTTCTGTCTGGATACACGAGTACTCTAGGACAGAATCGGAACTGGCTGCTCTCACCACAATCAACTCAGAGGAAAAGAAGGATCTGATTTCATGCAGTCATAAGCTATGCTCCCTCCTCTGCTGCTGATTTGAAAATGGAGCCCCAAACTGGTTCCCACAGCAGGTGTGGTTGAAGATCACACTCGGACCCTCACTTCAACCATTAAGCATGTAGGTGCAATTTCAGAGGTTCTGAACAATCGTACTTCTACTGCCTTCTGCTTCACTGAACATCTAATGAATAAATCTTTCGTTTAGATCTCTCACTATGTACATTATTGAAGATAACTTTGTTTATGACAACATTTAAAAAAATGTATGAGGGACTAAGCCCCTAATAGAAATATAACAGGCCATTTTGCTGGCTCTTCAAAATGTTCTCCTAAATGCCTTAATTCTAGAGGTCTATTTTAACAACACAACCCATAATCCTAATATGTATGTTTTCATGATTTTTTCATTATAGCAATATTTTATACATATCATCCACAGAATTTAAAGTTTTACATCAAAATTATGAGTTTTATGTAGCATAAATTGCAAGAAATAAGTATCAGTGAAAATTTTGTTGAAAATATTGACATATAGGATTGATACAAAATATTGACATATAGGATTGATAGAAAAATTTTACTTCTGGGCAGAAATACCTTACAGCCATGGCTTTTTTTTTTTTTTATGATTTATACACTTCACAGCCTAAAAAGTCTTAGAAACAGCAAACATAAAATATATTTGTTCTACAGTTACAAATAAGGGATAGTTCCACAAAGCATTCTTCTTAATTACTAAGTCTTCTAATCATTTTCAAAATATTTTCTTTTAAAATCACTCAGGTAAGATCCCTCCTTATGTTTAATTAATGATCTTGACATCTTACCAGGAAAAAATAGAATATATTTAACGCACAGCTTAAGTATGTATGCACAGCTTTCCTTCTGGTGAAATCCAACCCTATTCATACCTCTCCTAATCTAAATCTCTATTCAATTTTCATTTCCCTTCTGCACCCTCCTCCAACCAACAGGATTGTATTAGTACATTTAAACTATCCTTCCAGAAAGGCATCAAGGACTAAGTAAGTAACATCTGACATGTATCCGCCAAGGAGTTTTTTTTTTTTCCAATCTGTCAGAAGAAAGCTGGTTATGTTTTATCTCAATTTCTCATCAAGAATTGCCACCTGCCTTTAATTTGATGCACAGCAGAAATCTCATGAACTCACAATTTTTAAAGTGCATAATTATAAACTTTTTGTGCAACAGCTTTATAGACATTCAATGTAATGTAGGAAGGAAGTCTGAGTTTACTGGAGAACAAGTTTGACCTGCAATTGGATAGGCAGAGTTCAAAACCTTGTTCAACCTCATAGTTTATATGTGATCTTGGGAAGCCACCATGTGACCCCAAAACTATGTACCTACAC
>VXAL01005431.1:266953-305391 GCA_013399475.1 Chauna torquata | reverse complement strand
TCCCACAGCAGGTGTGGTTGAAGATCACACTCGGACCCTCACTTCAACCATTAAGCATGTAGGTGCAATTTCAGAGGTTCTGAACAATCGTACTTCTACTGCCTTCTGCTTCACTGAACATCTAATGAATAAATCTTTCGTTTAGATCTCTCACTATGTACATTATTGAAGATAACTTTGTTTATGACAACATTTAAAAAAATGTATGAGGGACTAAGCCCCTAATAGAAATATAACAGGCCATTTTGCTGGCTCTTCAAAATGTTCTCCTAAATGCCTTAATTCTAGAGGTCTATTTTAACAACACAACCCATAATCCTAATATGTATGTTTTCATGATTTTTTCATTATAGCAATATTTTATACATATCATCCACAGAATTTAAAGTTTTACATCAAAATTATGAGTTTTATGTAGCATAAATTGCAAGAAATAAGTATCAGTGAAAATTTTGTTGAAAATATTGACATATAGGATTGATACAAAATATTGACATATAGGATTGATAGAAAAATTTTACTTCTGGGCAGAAATACCTTACAGCCATGGCTTTTTTTTTTTTTTATGATTTATACACTTCACAGCCTAAAAAGTCTTAGAAACAGCAAACATAAAATATATTTGTTCTACAGTTACAAATAAGGGATAGTTCCACAAAGCATTCTTCTTAATTACTAAGTCTTCTAATCATTTTCAAAATATTTTCTTTTAAAATCACTCAGGTAAGATCCCTCCTTATGTTTAATTAATGATCTTGACATCTTACCAGGAAAAAATAGAATATATTTAACGCACAGCTTAAGTATGTATGCACAGCTTTCCTTCTGGTGAAATCCAACCCTATTCATACCTCTCCTAATCTAAATCTCTATTCAATTTTCATTTCCCTTCTGCACCCTCCTCCAACCAACAGGATTGTATTAGTACATTTAAACTATCCTTCCAGAAAGGCATCAAGGACTAAGTAAGTAACATCTGACATGTATCCGCCAAGGAGTTTTTTTTTTTTCCAATCTGTCAGAAGAAAGCTGGTTATGTTTTATCTCAATTTCTCATCAAGAATTGCCACCTGCCTTTAATTTGATGCACAGCAGAAATCTCATGAACTCACAATTTTTAAAGTGCATAATTATAAACTTTTTGTGCAACAGCTTTATAGACATTCAATGTAATGTAGGAAGGAAGTCTGAGTTTACTGGAGAACAAGTTTGACCTGCAATTGGATAGGCAGAGTTCAAAACCTTGTTCAACCTCATAGTTTATATGTGATCTTGGGAAGCCACCATGTGACCCCAAAACTATGTACCTACACCGAAAACTATACAGAAAGACACCATCTGGTTGCTTCACCACCTAAAATTTATATCAGAAGCAATGGAAAGCCTCTCTTCACTTAGCCTGCCATCAAACCCCTCTACATACACCAACTAAGTATATCGTGGGCCTAAGTACAACATTATTTATGCATTCTGTATTAATCAGTTGTTGAATAAAACATATAAGCACTGTCAGAAGCAGGGATGTTCAGTTCTCCCGTCATTACTACAGACTTGTGTATGTTCTTGTTTGAGATATTTCTAGGCCATAAACAACTGCCTACAGTCTTCTCAACACCTAGCTCAGTATTTTGGCTGCGGTTAGTCCCACTCTTCCATGCTTATATCTACCTACATGCTTATATCTACCTACTTACACTGCGCGGGATTCAAGTACTCTCCCTCATTACTAGGCATCCCATTCCCACAGACAGAAGCACAGAGGTTAGTGAGTATCATCACACATAAATCCTGTAGTGGATCCAGGCCTTTGGCTTTCACTAGCTGCACTTCCCTTACAGGAAGATATGATGATAAACACATCAGAGATGCTGGGATCCTTAGAAATGTTAATATTGCTGGCTACAGAAAAGCATAAAACAGGTAAGATGAATCTGTTGCCTTCAGTGTGCAAGTATCAGAGATGGATTTCACAGAATCACAGAATGGTTAAAGTTGGAAGGGACCTCTGGAGGTCATCTGATCCAACTCCCAGCTCAAGCAGGGACACCTAGAGCAGGTTACACAGAACCATGTTCAAGTGGTTTCTGAATGTCTGCAAGGAGGGAGACTCCAAAACCTCTCTAGTCAACCTGCGCCAGTGCTCTATCACCCACACAGTAAATAAGTGCTTCCTGATGTTTAGACAGAACCTGCTGTTTTTCATTTTCTGCCCACTGCTTCTTATCCTGTCACTGGGCACCATTGAAAAGAGGCTGGCTCCATCCACGGATGGTTATAGGCTCTTCAGAAAGGACAGGAAGGGCAGGCAAGGCGGGAATGATGGTACTGTATATAATGGAGGAGCTAGACTGTATGGAGCTTGCAGTAGGCAATGACATGATTGAGAGTCTCTGGGTACAGATTAAGGGACAAGCAAATAAAGGGGTTGTCACTGTGGGAGTCTGTGATNGTCACTGGGCACCATTGAAAAGAGGCTGGCTCCATCCACGGATGGTTATAGGCTCTTCAGAAAGGACAGGAAGGGCAGGCAAGGCGGGAATGGTGGTACTGTATATAATGGAGGAGCTAGACTGTATGGAGCTTGCAGTAGGCAATGACATGATTGAGAGTCTCTGGGTACAGATTAAGGGACAAGCAAATAAAGGGGTTGTCACTGTGGGAGTCTGTGATGGACCACCCAGCCAGGATGATGACACCGATGAATTATTCTTTAAGGAACTAAGAGATACCTATAGATCAACTGCCCTTGTCCTTATGGGAGACTTCAACTTGCCAGACATTAATTGGGAGAATCACACAGCTGATACAAACAGGTCCAGGAGACTCCTATAATATCTTGATGATAGCTTCTTCGTACAGGTATTAAGGGAGTGCACTAAGAAAGGTGCCTTCCTAGATCTGTTGCTTGTAAACAGGAAGGGTCTCATGGGTGAAGTGGCAATTAGTGGCCATCTTGGCTATAGTGACCATGAAGTAGTCGAGTTTAAAAACGTTGGTGATAAGAGGAAAACAGCTACCAAAACTTCAACCCTGTNACAAACAGGTCCAGGAGACTCCTATAATATCTTGATGATAGCTTCTTCGTACAGGTATTAAGGGAGTGCACTAAGAAAGGTGCCTTCCTAGATCTGTTGCTTGTAAACAGGAAGGGTCTCATGGGTGAAGTGGCAATTAGTGGCCATCTTGGCTATAGTGACCATGAAGTAGTCGAGTTTAAAAACGTTGGTGATAAGAGGAAAACAGCTACCAAAACTTCAACCCTGTATATGGGGACAGCAGACTTCAGGCTGCTCAGGGAACTATTTAGTAAGGTCCTCTGCGAAACTGCTTTTGAAGGCATTGGAGTTCATCAGTGGTGGTCAATTCTTAAGTACCACCTCTTTAGAGCACAGGAATAGGCAATTCCAAGATGTTGGAAGTCAAGCAGGCAGGGCAGAAGGTCAGCTTGGCTGAGCAGTGATCTTCTAGAGCTTAGGTGGAAACAGAAAGTGTATGGCCACTGGAAGTAAGGTCAGGCGACATGGGAGGACTACAGAGGTCCTGTTCGCCTTTGCAGGGAGAAACTTTGTGCGGCCAAAGCTCAGTTAGAGTTGAAGCTGGCCAGTACTGTGGGGGACAATAAAAAAGAGTTTTTTAAATATGTTAACAGCAAAAGGAGGACCAGAGAAAACATTGGTCTGTTACTTGATGAGGATGGTCACGTCAAAAACAGAGACACAGACAAACCAGAAACATTTAATGCCTTCTTTGCCTCTATCTTCAACAGTGATGATGGGCTCTAGGACTCCCAGTTGACTAGAATCTGGCAAACGTTCCAAGTTTCAAGAAGGGAAAGAAGGAAGACCCTGGTAATTACAGGCCTGTCAGTCTCACTTCAGTACCTGGTAAAATTATGGAGAAAATTACTCTGGATTTATTGAAAAACACCTGAAGGACAACGCAGTCATTGGTCACAGCCAACACAGGTTCACGAGGGGAAGGTCCTGCTTAACGAACTTAATTTCCTCTTATGACAAGGTGACCCATCTAGTGGACCACGGGAAGCCAGTTGATGTAATCTTTTCGGATTTTAGTAAAGTCTGCAATACAGTTTCTCACAGCATCCTTCTGGACAAAATGTGCAGTGCAGAGCTAGACAAAAACATAATATGATGGGTGAACAATTGGCTGACAAGTCGGGCTCAAAGGGTTATAGTAAGTTACATCACACTGGTGGTCAGTCACTACTGAGGTTCCGCAGGGCTCCATTTTAGGGCCAGTTCTCTTCAATGTTTTCATAAATGACTTGGATGTAGGACTAGAAGGCGTATTGAGTAAGTTTGTAGATGATACTAAATTGGGAGGAGCTGTTGACTCCCTCGAGGGTAGAGAGGCCTTGCAGAGAGATCTTGACAAATTAGAGAGCTGGGCAATCACCAACAACATGAAGTTTAAAAAGAGCAAGTGCTGGATTCTGCACTTGGGAAGGGGCAACCCTAGTTATATGTACAGACCGGGGGATGAGAGGCTGGAGAGCAGCCCTGTGGAAAGGTATCTGGGGGTTCTGGTCAATGGCAAGTTGTATATGAGTCAAGAATGTGCCCTGGCAGCCAGGAGGGCCTGGGGTGCATCAAGCACAGCATTGTTAGCCGGTCAAGGGAAGTGACTGTCCCACTCTACTCTGTGCTGGTGTGGCCTCACCTCAAGTACTGTGTTTTGGTTTGGGGTGCCACAGTATAAGAAGGACACAAACTATTAGAGAGTGTCCAAAGGAGGGCTACAAAGATAGTGAAGGGTCTAGAGGGCAAGACGTATGAGGAGTGGCTGAGGTCACTTGGTTTGTTCAGCCTAGAGAAGAGGAGACAGGGGAGACCTCATGGCAGCCTACAGCTTCCTCATGAGGGGGAGTGGAGGGGCAAGTGCTGATCTTTTCTCTCTAGTGACCAGCGATAGGACTCATGGGAACAGCATGAAGCTGTGACAGTGGAGGTTCAGGCTGGATATTAGGAAAAGGTTCTTCACTGAGAGGTTGGTTGGGCTCTGGAACAGGCTCCCCAGGGAAGTGGTCTCGGTACTGAGCCTGCCAAAGTACAAGAAGCATTTGGACAATACTCTCAAACATATGGTCTGATTTTTGAGTGGTCCTATGCGGAACCAGGAGTTGGACTCGATGATCCCTGTGGGTCCCTTCCAGTTCAAGATATTCTATGATTCTATGATCCTCTCTGCAATACACATTGATAAGATCCCCCCTAGCCTCCTCTTCTTGAGGCTGAACAGTCCCAGCTCCATCAGCCTCTCCTCACAGCAGATGTGCTCCAGTCCCTTTTTCACCTTTGTGGCCCTCCGTTTGACTTCTTCCAATATTTCTAGGTCTCTCCTGCATTGGGAAGCCCAGAACTGGACACAGTACTCCACGTGTGGCCTCACCAGTGCTGAGTAGAGTGGAAGGATCACCTTTCTTGACCTGGTGATGATACTTTGCCTAATGCAGCCAAGAATACTGTTAGTAAGTTGATTACCTTTCTTCTGTTATTAGGCAGTACTCTATTGTCCTGCAAAAGATCTGTGAAATCAGTGTCTGGGAGAACTATAATATTTAACGTGGAATAATATTTTCATCAGTGGATAGACATTCATTTTTGAAAGAGGCTAATCACTAGCAAAGCCTCACTACCAATAGAAATTCAGAAACAACAACATAAGTGCTTCTTTTTGAGAAAAGAAAGCAGGAGAGATGCAGACCCATATTAAGCCTGAAGCACATATCTAGACATTATTATTATCTATTTCCAGTGATTTCAGAGTTATTACTATTATTTTTCCAAGCTTTAAAGATCAACCTATAACTATTACAAGACTACTTCTAGTCTATTAAACTTATAACTCAATTCCTTTAGACTGTAACCAGTACGAATATTCTACATGAAAAAGAGATTTCAATAAGCTACTTTAAAAATGATAATGATTCCTGAAAAAAAAAAAGAAAAAAAAAAAGGTAATTCCAGCAGGAACTCTACAGCAAGCCAATTTCTGCTAAAGTCAAACCCCACCCACAAATAGCTAGGAGTCTTTATTTCTAACAGTGTTTTGTGCAAGACAAACTACTTATTCTGAAGATTTTATTGCTTGCCTGTATGAAAAAGAGATGGACTTACTATTTATACCAAAAGAGGCACTTGGTAAAAAAATATTACTATAGAAAGCTATTGCCAGATTATTAAATGGTTATTATATGGTCTTAACAATATCCCTTGTAACAGATCCAGCGCAGATTCCAGTAAACCACCAGGACTGGTTGCCCTCCTGTTTTAGATCCACAAATTTCTAAGGAACTGGTTGAATTTACACACAGCTTGATATCAAATTACAAAGTCAGACTTAGAGTCTGAAAACTGGTCATAATCTGACCTGTGCTGCACACATAGAAAAAATGTCTACAACTGTTTTGCTTCTAGTCACTGAAAAATATTTAAAGTAGAAGGAATAATATTCATATCTGAGAAATCCATATTTTATAATCATAAATGCAAGTGAGAGGATGGCACAACTCTAGTCTTACCTGAAAGCTAAAAGCAATAGTAACACAAACAGTCCTTGAAGCAACAGCATGATTTTTTTCCTTGGTTAAAGTTTTAATAAATTTTAAGGCTCAGATGGCAACCCATTTTTATTTATTTTTGAAAATGACTATATAATGACGGCTAATCATTAAGAATTCTGTTGAATTCTGTTTATTCAACAGAAGGATGTCTTAATCACATAAAAGTAAGCAATCTGCATAATATAATCTTTTTCAGCTATGAGCTGATGAGAAGTGCTAAGTGATGAACAACTTCTGAGGGTCATCAGAGCAGTTTGGCTTCAAAACTTCGTTGAGTAACCAGGGAGTTACTGTTTCAAAGGTATTATTACGGTATCAGTTCAATATTTACCATCTAGTCTTTTGAGAATACAAATTTCACATCAAAGAGAGAGTTTTGTGGATGTTTGCTCAGTGCTTACATCTTTCCCACAGGAAGATAAGAATAAAATAATAATTAAGCATGAATGTAACACAAGCTGCACATACAAGCAAGTCCCCTGAGTAAAGTAATGTATTTAAGGGAAAACAAGAAATGAATTCCCACACAGAGCTTTTGGTTATGACCTTTATAAATTATAGATTACTCCATTTCATTAAAATGCTCTTACACCAGTGATGTGTTAGCAGATGGCAAAAAAAGCAGAGGTTCTGCCAAAACAGCTTTTAGTATTATTTAAATGAAATTTTAAAACTCTGCCACTGTCGATAAACTTTTTTCAAATCCTTGCCCTACTGATCTTACCAGAGTACTAAATGTAGGTAGGTGTGTACTTGTGTGAGAGTAACCACTTTCTCTCTCATGTACAGATAAAAATCTGCAATGCAGAGCACCCAGCGTGTGCATGGGCAATGCACTGACTCACAGCCATGCTGACTGAAGCGGGTTGTCAGATTCGATGCTGCTGGGGTAAACACTAAGGTTTGCCCAGCCATGCCTAAGGGTAAGTCAAACAGGAGTTGTTAAGAATAAAGAAGAGTGAGTGGGTTTGATTAGCAGGCAATATCAAATGCTTCTGAATCAATTGGACAGTCTCCTGTGTCAGCTCAGGGACTGCAATATCTATGATGTGCATGGGATGAGAATGCATGATCATGCACTTCTCCTTCCAGGCATGATAATGCTAATTATCACTGATAATGATAATTCAGTCTCCTTCTGTGGACAACTAGCTAGAAAGAGCTAGGAAGAGCTGTTAGATTTTGATGATCCTGCTCTAGGTAGGATTTTCAAGGTAATGGCTCTCTGGAATCTTCTTTTTGGGACAAGAAGAAGCCGGCTACCACCACTCCCTGACACAGCCCAGGATTAGCATCAATCTTTTATTCTCTGCCTGTACTGCACCAGCCAGAGCTTTTAAATTGAGCCCTTTTTTGTTAACACATTTACATGTGCTACCATGTTACAGAGTCTAAAAAGCCTCTACCATAATCAGTGTAAAACTTTTTCATATAAGTATGGGATCTGCACATGGCAAAGGAGAGAGAAATATGTATATATTTATATAAATTTATTTTTTTGAAAATGAAAAAAAGATGGTTGTGGAATCAAATGTTTGGGGGGGTGGAAAGTTAGGTACAGCGCTCAGTTTGCACTTAGCCCTGCACAGCTCACTTCTCCATGTGACCTAATCAAACATTTGGCCTATAATTTTTTTCTCATCAGACTTGCCATACATCATCTCCTGGAGCTACCCTTGACCGCTCAACAAAAGTAAACACCATATCAGGTTGTCCAGAAATCTGCTTTACAGCCTCTCCTTCTTCAGTAAGACACCCAAATGTTAACTAAGTGTTTACCTAAGGCTAAAGGCTTAGCTTTTGTTTTAGCAAGAACAAGCATTTCTCATGTACAAATAATCTGCTTGCTCTAGTAAATGATTTCAGTAGCATACATTTTTCATAATATAAAGATGGATTAATATTCAAGTTAAAAAGGAAGGCTTTTTTTTTTTTTCCCACTCCCTCTGGAGATTTTATCTAGGATTAAACACAAAACAAAGAACAACCGAGGATTTCAGAGATTTCCAAATGTTTAGGCATCCAACTAGAAGATAATGTATAAGCCACAGAGTTACTTGAAAGGTTCTGATCTGAATGCTATTGAGTATTGTGACCTGTGGAATATAAAATAAAATAAAATAAAATAAAATAAAATAAAATAAAAACACATAACAAATGCATAATTATAAAAAGCGTTCAAACCATTTGCAGTTCAAACTATTCTAAGTTGCTTATAGAGCAACTGATTACACTACTAACTTATTTAGCAGACTGGGTCATTAGTTATACTGTTCCACATCAGGAACCTCACATGTTATGAAGCCTTCTGTCTCTGCAGTCCTACACCATCCCTTGATGCTTTTCATGTGGGCACCTCCATGATCTAACCAGCTTCGTCTTCTCTTGGAGTTTTTAAGCTCCATCATCCAGAGCTCAAAGGGGATTATAGTCCTAGTTCTAAACTGATTGTAACCCTCACTGAGAACTGCAGAAAAGAAAGTAAATATCTTATTTCTCTCTCCCCTTCTTTCTGTTCTCTATCTGTTCTGTGGAAGAGCACTTGCATCCATTTCACATGCTGGCTTTCTGCACTTAATTTATTTCTTGTTTTACTGTTCATTTCTATGAAACTCTGAGAAAGTCTCCTTTTATCCTTCATTTAGCTTCTGTACTCCTGAGTATATCCTTTTCAGTTCCCCAAATGCCCTTGTTCTGTACCTTCTTCACATGCATCTTTTACTTCCAAGGTGTCCTCAGCTGTTCTAGAATGTGCTGATCAATCCATTTTATTTCTCACAAGAAAAATGTAAATGAAAAGATCACGGATTACTTCTCACTGCGATAACTTTTTTTTTCGTTAAATCTCAGAAAGTTTTATGGAAGAGGAAATTGCTCTCCTCACAGCCCTTGTGATTACCCTACTTAAAATACAATGTTCATTTTTTGCCTTCATTCCTCTTTCAAGCACTGGCAAATGCCAATTTCACCACTTATTCTCAACAGGAGAAGGTTAAACTGGATGTGGTTGTCCTTGTTCAAAGACCATCCCATACAGCTTGTTTGTCAGGCTTGGGAAAAAGCAGGAGAAACCAGCTTGAGTAAAGAAACATTCTGAAACCATTGCTCTTTTCACGGTTTATTCCATAGAGTTCCACACATTCCACATTCGCTCAAACAGGCAATGCATCGTGTCTACCTGTCTGCCTTATTTTAGAACTAGCAACTGTAGGTCAACGATGTTTCCTTCTGTTTCAGATTCTTAAATTAACACTTTTTACCATTTATGCAACTAATACTTTAATGTATTCTACTGACCTATATTCAGACTGAGTACAATAGTGATGAATCCTAAATCTCTGAAAAAATTTATGTTTTTTTTCATCCTCAAAGCTTTTCCTAACTTTAGTAACACAACTAATGCAATGAGCACTCTGAAAAATCACCCCCTTACTTACAACATAAGCTGTGCCCTTCTTTGTTCATTTCAGACTTTACTTGATTAATTAGTTGTTTGCAAAGAATTATGACTATTTGAATCATAACGAATATCAAGTATTATTTCCACATGAACCTTACATTAAATTGTTTTAGAATCAGCTAAAATGATCATTTTTTGTATTTAAAAAACAAACAAACAAACAAGCAAAACCCCTACTGTTACATTGAAAAGAAACTGAATTTTCTTTACTGTAAAACTCCAGGACACAGCACAGCTCCAGCTGATGTAAAATTACATCCACCTTACAAGAAAGGAGGAGGCTGATCTTTATCTAAGAAGAATCAAGAAAAATACCTTTCTGAGGAAAGCTTACTATAAAGTCTACACTATTACAGTCACCAAAACACATGAAATCCCTAAGTATGATTGATTTGAATAGCCCAAACCATTTTGTAACAATTCACACGACTAGCCTGTGGGCCCAAAAGTTTATATAAAAAATCTGCACGTTTTGCTGTCTTGTGGAAGTCCCTTCTAATTAAGGACAATTGGAAGGTCCAACAAGTTTCCTGAGGATACCAAAGTGCTGCACTGACATCTTCATTCAAGCAACTGTTAGTCTATCAGTGTCTTATCTCTATAACAACATAAATTTTAATTCTCATTCACTTCACTCTTCATTAAATTTTGCAAGTTAAAAATTCGCAATTAAGTGGGATGAAAGCTAATTACCTACTCTTCCCCTTTTTATTCCAACTGTATGCAAGGGAGAAAGTTTGTGAACACATGGGAAAACCCAATTCAACTAATTTGTTGGTGTTTCTCATTCATGCTCCCTCTTTCCCAATTTTTACAGTGTTTTCCCTTTTTTTTTGATGTGAGAAAATGGAGATTTTTTCACATTAAAAAAAGAATTCTGGAGGAAAACTAAGATATATTGTCAAGAGAAAGGTAATTAAATCACTCCTATTTTGTGGCTATTTCTGTACAGCCAGCTGCCTAGTGACCTGTGTTAAATAATATGGCAGTTGTCACACTGTGGTACTTAGTTGGCAAGTGTCACAGTACTAAAAGCACGGCCGTCACTTGAGCCATCACATATGTATACAAAGTTACCTTTTTGGACTGAGTTGGATCATGAAGTACATGCATTTGAAACTCTCTTGTTAAAAGCCTTGTTAAAAGTTGTAGTCTTTCCATATAATGTCCACATCAGAAAGCATTTCCACATCACAAGTTTGTACAGTTCTGAAGAGAAGTAGGGAGAGGGAGAGCGTATGTATAGGAAGGGGCTTCCAACCATATGACCAGGCAGGTCTTCTGCTGGCAAGCTGAAGCCATGGTTTCAGATCTTCCCCGGTCCTACTTTATTTTCTTTTTGTGAAATTTTCTTGGGAAGAGCTCAACTGTAAAGCAGGTTTGGCTACAAGTCTAGCCATTGGTATATCATCTGGTTCTTACGCAGATTACTATAGGAAGATGTCTGTCTTATTCCTCACTGACTGACTCACCGCTGAACTGGCAGAGAGAAGGGGGAGAACATAGAGGAAGGGCAGAAGCTTAAAGCCCAAGTAAATAGCCAGAAGTGAAGAATTTTAAGATTATTTGAAATGATCATTTTTTATTCCAAAAAAACCTCTCTGTTTTTCTACCAGTTACATTGTGGCCATTTTTATGCACTAGTATGCTAGTAATTACTGTGCTTTGTTACATAAAGAAATTATTTCAAATTTTGATTGGCAATCACATAGTATCGAAAATATGTCTGTACGGGATTAGAGCAGAATGCTGGCATTCTGTCATACAGAGTGTATCACCACAGCAGGTGAGCAATAATCACCCAGAAATGTACTACCACACATATCTTGTTACTTACATTAATTCTTTAATGTAAAATTACAGAAAATCAGCATCTAATTCATCTCACTGTGATACAGAGTGAATCACACAGTTGACACTTTCATGCAACACTGGAAGAGGCTACACGAAAAGTGTTGGTACTGAATTTGTTTTTCCATCTCTGTTATTTCACATCATATGGTACACTGACAGATTTTCTTTAAAGTTGGCATATGTTCTGCATAATCTACAGCAACAGATTGGACACTATATTTTGAAATCATTTTAGTGTCTTCTCATTGTGATCCTGTGATTAAAACCCATAATTTTAGCCACAACCAAGTCAGGCGAGCTTAAGAATTCTCTGAGGCTGCTGGGATAAATTAGTTGCAAATAATAATTCCTGTTCAATGTCCTGTGCTAAAATCCTGAAGTACAACTGTACCATCTGGACTGTAACAACAACTCAGTTTGTTAATGACAAGTAAAGGAGGTGTACAGGGACCTGTGCTTTCACAAGCAGTACAGCATATTGATCACTGTGACAACAACGCAACTTCCATTGCTAACACAATCAAAGTTAATTAAGACACAGAAGCAGGGACGATTATTTTTTCTCAGTAGTATTTTAACTGCCTGTAATTATTATATATATACCTGCATATAGTGAAATTATATACACTTATACTATTTGGCCACTGGTAAAAAGAGAATGTTCCTTAGCGTTGGTGTTCCCCCTTAATAAGATCTCAATTTGTAGGTGTAGATGCAATAGCAAAATGCCTACATGAAGAGGGGAAGACTAAAAATAAAAAGATACTTATTCAACATATCTATCTCCCAAGTATAAGTGTAACGCTAATGTGACTGTTCTTCTAATGTCTTAAAAAAATACTGGAACTGAAATGCAGTGGGGTGGGCATTCAGCTGGCAGAGTGTAGGACTTTGGGAGTAGTTATCCCAAGGCTGATGCAACATAAGAACTCGCCACACTGAGTACCTTTCATCATGTCCTTACAAAGAAAATTGTCCCCTCCTTGCTATTCATTCTGGCTAACGATGAAAAATGCCATCATTCACAACTGCATGTTTTTTTTGCTCCAACCAAATGGCTGAAGTATGCAGTAAGAATAATTCAGTGTGACAGCTTATCTTTTTACCCAGTGGGGGTCTTCACTGAAGTGTGGCTATGAAAGCAATTTCCATGTCGATGAAGACCTAAGCCTTTATGATTCAGAGCGAAACAAGTGAAAAAAAAAAGCCGGAGGATCCCAGTATCACAGGCACAAGTATACTCCTGTTTCAAAGGAAATGAAATTAAGCTAATATATAGCACACATGGTACTTAGCCAAATATAGAAATGTTATATGTAGTGGCATATTGTCATAGATGTGCTTGTAAAATCTTATTTGCAGGTCTCAATAAGACAGCCATGAAAATCCAGTCAGATCTAAAAGCTTGGCATTATTACTTCGTAGTAAAAGGGTTTCTTTTAAAGTACAAACTACAAAGAAATAAATTTGATCATGGGAGAATAGCAAACTAGATGGCATCTCAATCCTTAAAAAAAAAACTAAAAATTTTTCTGCACGCTGTTCTAATTTCCAATGATAGGGGAATATCAGGGTCCAAGGTGGCACAAGAGAGAAAACAGACTGAAAATAGCTCCTCTTATTTAAAGAAAACACACATATATAAACATATATCTAAAATAATATGCTATTATAGTGTATAATAAATACAAGCAGTAGATATATTTTTGCAATATAAAATTCATATAAAATACATGTTAAATATGTAAAATACATTCAATAGTTCAATATATTGCAATGTATTTCATATAATATATAGCGTGTAGTATTGTATTATATGAAATTTAAATATAGCATATATCATATAAAGAAATATGTATCTTATAAATAGTAACTTCTATATGAAGTTCACTTCAAAAGTAAGCTTCTTGACATATAGAAAGCTTAAAGTTCTATTTTTCAAAAACGCATTGTATTCCTCTGATTCTAATTAACTTACATTGTGAGTTAATTGTAATTACATTGTAATACATTATAAAAGCCTAATTCTGATTAACTTCACTGTGATGATGGAGTTACTTCTAATAAATACTGGCATAAGTGGGATCAATACAAATTGTCACAAAAGCTTAGATTTATCCACTCAGGGAAAAACAGAGACTTAATTAGATGTATCAGCACATCCTTTCTTCCAACTTTGTTTGCATTTCCAAAAACAAATATTCAAAATAAAACTACTCAATTCAAACTACCAAGTGCTAACCACAGGGGGCCATTCCAATGTCAGTAGTATGGTAGGAGATAGAATAAACTTTTTCCCTATGACAGTAGGCCTTCATTTACTTCCCCTTTTCGCTGTGACTTCAACTGTCAACATGTCCATGAGAAGCAGAAATCTAAAATGGCCTGACATGCCAAAACAAGTCACTGCTACTCCACAATGCACATTCCTTAACACTGATATTATTTAAATAGTTTACTGGGTCTGGCTGGGATGAAGTTATGAAGTTAACTTTCTTCATAGCAGCCTGTATAGAGCTGTGCTTTGCAGTTCTGACTAAAACAGTGTTTGTAACACACCAGTATTTTGGCTACTGCTGAACAGGGCTTGCACAGCGCCAAGGCTTTCTCTCCATACACCCCTGAAACCCTGTCCCTCTGTGTCGGTACTCTGGGGATGGGCAAGAGGTTGGGAAGGGACACAGCCAGGATGGCTGACCCAAACTGACCAAAGCGATATTCCATTCCATATGACATCATGCTCAGCAATTAAAGGTCAGGGAAAGGAGGAGGAATGGGGGACACTCATTGTCATGGCATGTGCTGATGATATACAGAGCCACACAGTTTGTGGAATCTCCATCCCTGGAGATACTCAGAATTTGACTGAACATGACCCTAGGCAACCTGATGCAGCTTTGAAGTTGGCCCCAATTTCAGAGAAGGTTGGACCACGTGAATTCCAGAGGTTTCTTTGTAACCTGAATTATTCTAAGATTCTATGGTCTTGTAATCTTTGCTTCTTTCAAAGACGAATTTTAAAAGGCATTTTCAGCTTCCCAGAAGACTTGCAATTGTTTTAAAACTTAGGTAATTTTCATGAGAAGCAAGCTGCCTGCATTCAGCAGCTCCACCACTTGCTCCTTCCCCATCTTTCATAGTATTTTTTAAATTTATTTATTTATTTATTTACCAAAGAACAAGACATTATACCAAAGAACAAGACACTATCAATCAGGAGCAACAAAAATCAACACAGGTTAAATAGGTAAGCTTCAAAGCAAAAGCCTGACACTGTATAAATAGACAATTTCTGAATTACTGAATCACTTCTGAATTACTCTTCTTAGTTTGAGGGGAAAGAAAAACCAAACCAAACCAAACTAAATGTTATTTTAATCAAGTTTACACATTTATTAAATGCACAGTTGTGCAAGCATGTGCACCTATTTTAGTTCTCTGAGAAATTCAGTAGTAGCGGAGGGGACCGAAGCCAGGAAGCAGAAATTCGAGTTGCAAAAAGATCACTGTAACAGCCAGAAGCTGACAAAATGTGTAACTATTCAGACAGTTTTCTCTATTGAAGGCAGCCATATTACTGACCTGTGGACTGAATTTGACTTACAATAGCTTTTCACTTCCTCCTCTGCCTGAGAGGGCGGGGACTGGAGGTATGCTTTCCACTGCACGCTGCACAACCCACAACCCAAAGCCATCATCTCCATCTTCTAAGAGTGGTACCCACAGTTAAAACAGTGGGACTGCCTTGAGACTATCACTGGCAGTGTCAGAACCACCTTTTCTATAACACTGTATACTTTCAGAATATGCAGGATGTGTTATCAGTGTATCAGAGTATCAGTGATTGATGTCTCTGCACCTTACCTGTCAATAATGGCACACATGTCAATGGTGACGTTGGCAAAGCTTCCTAGCTGGCCTTGTTCTACTGCTTGTAAATCCACTAGCTGATCATCCACGTGAATAAACTGCATGCATCCTTGAAATGAATGCTGAAACAGCGAGTGATCTGAGTCATTCATCTGTATAGGAAACCCTGGAGAGCAGTAGAAGAAATAGCATTATTAACTTCACACACATACTGTTAATCAAGCCAGTATTTTTTTCACAGCAAAAGACATGTTTTCTAGACAAGGAAGAAAAAGACAATGTGGGTAGGAAATATTACACAGTTATTGGATTGCATTGCAATATTATTGATTTAAGTCATTGGAACTACCTGCAAGAATTTATACGGTACAGTTGATGATTCTTTCATTAATTTTTGTCTACAGGGTAGAAGTCTTCTGCTACCTTTCTTCCCTCCCAGCCCCCTATTACTGTTTCTCATTACTTCTCTATAAATAGATTAAGGGAATTGAAAAAGGATTCATCTCCTTGCTATATTTTAGGGATCACATTCCCATTTCTCAGATATTTTTATGCCATGTATTCCATAAACTGACTTTACAGTTCAGCTTTCAGCAGGGCTTCCTGTACAATAAATACTCCTGCTGGAAACTTTCTGCAAACTTAAAACTAGCCCTAAATTCCAATCACCAGGCCTACTTCTGAGATATCTGAGGACATTGTGTAGTATTTTCATTTTTGCTCTGAATAAGTTCATTTGCATATCTTTATGAAAGTTGTTTATAAGAGAGAAGAATGAATTAGCATCTTGACTTGAGATAAAAGGCAGACAGAGGATGGTTGTATGTACTTGTTTAACTGAATACCCTTCAGAAATGAATGTGTCAATTAACCTGAAAAAGTGTTCTTTAACAATGGACTCCCTGAAAAAGCCTCAAGAAAGTCATTTAAACAGAATATTTAAGAAGAGAGTGGGAAAGAAGAGAGATAGGCTATCAACAATTTATTGGTAAAGAAGGTAAAACGTATGCAAAATGCATAATGGTTTTGCAGACTTCAGTTAGGAAGATGACTAGCCATGCAGTTCTTGACAAAGGTAAAGATTTCACACACATTTATTTTGGTAGCTAAGACAAATTATACAGCTTCTATTCATTCTCCCACTTATATACCCAGCCCAGTGCTTTACCACCTTCTTTAATATCATGGAAACATGTTTGTGAAGACAGGAGAGTAACAGATTATGGAACTGATCCAGGTTAAAAACAACCTTGTAGTAACAGCTGCAGGTAGAAGGAATAAGCATCATTTTAAATTCTGTTCCTGAATAGAGTTTACAAAGTGCCACACAAAGCATTGGATTGGCATAACAGAGGGCAGTGAATGAAGGGCAGAAACAAGCAACTGGGGGTTGATGAAAGATGCTGCTTAATGTGGCAACTACTACTGAAAAAAAAAAAAAAAGAGAAAAAAAAAACAGCTGCATGTAAGTCTACCCCAAAATATAACTAAAACACATTTTTACTGAAAAACTTTGCCAGCATATCTATGACTGATAATCATGATTTAAATTTTCTAAAACAGTCTTGCCCATCAGCTAAAATTACTGCTGGTAACTCCTAAATTTCCCTGACTCACTTCAGAGTTCGCTGGTGGCACCATAGAATTAATCAGGGACTTTATAGTCATTAAGCAGTGGCCGTGCTAAAAGTTAGCTCCGACAGATATTTCAAGAAATTGTGCAAAACCCTGTGACAATACACATCAGATGGAGAAGGAAAAACTCATACAGATTCCCCAGTTGGCAAGGTTGTGCATAATAACCTCTTCAGATAAATTGCCTTCCACCAAAATTATGCTAATCACAAAGTCTGGAAATTATTAATTTGGATTGACAGAAAAACCAGGTTATAGGGACAGGATTTATACTCCCTTCCCAATATGTGCATTGGCTAGTGACTTATCTGAGGAAAAGAGGACGGGACCTTCAGAAACCTGCCTCCTACTTTTTTAACTTGTTCTTTCCAGTGACTGATTAAACCAATTACTCTGAGGCTTTACAGAAAACAGAACAGAGAGACAGAAAAGTGAAAGCTCATTCTTTGTTGTTTGGTGGATGCAAGCATTATATTTGCATATTTCTATCAGGTGCTTTCTCCAGTTAGATTTAAGCAGCTCACTCTTTCATTATAATCATCTTTTTTTTAAACTGTCACTAAAACTACCCTATAACTCCTTCTTGGCAAGAACCCCAAACTAACACCAAGGTTGTTTAGATCTTCTGTGCATTAGCTGACCTGTGCAGGAAGCCTGTATATTATCTTCTTATTCAAAGCACTTCCACAATTCCTTTGTTTTAAATATTAAATCCAAGGTTACCAACACTGATGTAAAACCAGCCCTTAGTAACTTTCATGTAAATCCAGCAAAGCTAAGGAATTATAGGGGTATGTCTGAATATAATGAAAGATTATGCACCACCATTCAAGCACTAACTAAAAAAGAAGCTCAAAGCCTAGAGCCATAATTCACTCTTTTCACATCAAAAAGAGTATGATCCAAACAACTAAGCTGGGAATCTATGATTAGATTTTGCAACATATTACTACAAATTACTACCAACATTTGATAGCATTTGAGGACTGTCCACAGAGGAATTTCAATATGGTGAGTCTCAGCTTCAGTGCATCTGAGTATCAGTTCTTCACCTACACTACTTTAGCACACACATTATTTATTGGTCTCTGGGACACATGCTCAGCTTTGCTACAGGGTGAACTTTCAAACTGGAAAGCAGCAGCCATGTCCCTCAGCCTGCACAGAGACCTTGGGACCGTGGATCACTGGCCTGGGCTCCAGCGGCTGGAGATGGAGGAGGCGGGAGGGAGATGGAGGCGGCGGCTGCTCCTAACCTGACAACAACATAAATCAATCTGTTACTCCAGGGAGTGGTCTACACTGAACACCAGTCATTTTGGGATTCTGAATTTTGCTGTATCTGTCAATGGATGCAGAGTATAATTTGCTCACTCATATCTCTTTATTTGACCACCTTCCTGCTACTTACTCCTGCTACTTACTCCCTTTGCTGTTTCTAGTTGTAGTAAGGTCCTGGAAGAGGATTTTTTTTTTCTTTTTTTTTTTTAATGCAGTTGTACGTCACCTTGCTTAAATTGTGAGGCTGACTGGGTGTCAAGGCATGTCAATATACTGTTACTATAATAGATAGCTAATGCAAAGAGAGAATTTCAGAAAACAATTCCCTGTCCATGGGTACTAGAAGACTCATGTTTTACTTTTCAACCATATGCTTTCTCCATTCTCACAAACAGCTTTCTTTAACACTATCTTTTTCTGCTTTAAGATTTTTCCATAGCTTAGACAAACTCTTCAGAATGCAGTTAGTAAATATACTGTTATGTAAACAGAACACCTCATCATTATATTTTTTATATTATTATTTTTACCTTTTGCTTTATTTGTAAGTTAATGATGGCACATGGGAAAGCAACTAGATTAACCGCATATGTAATAGATATGTTGTTTTCAATATATTAAGTATACCATCTAATACCCATTAATTTTGATGGTGCCTGGACACATTCTTCAGGCAATTTAGACAACTGCAGTATGAGTCACTTGGGGCAAAGCTGTGTTTAAAACCTGGAAACGACCTTGTACGTTGCAGTTGTTACTTGAATACATGATAATGCTTTTTCCTTTAAAATTTCCATTATGGAGACATGATTCTTCCTGATCCTTCCTACATAGAATGAAATTTTAATTAAATGAAGTTCCATAGCCAAGGTTGACAGCAATGCTGTCACCGGAAAGGCCAAGGATTGGATCCAGAATCTGGATAACACTGTATTGATTTTCTTGCTGAGAAGAAAAATGTGTACATTTTCAAACTGCTCATACAGTGCAATTTGGACAATTCAAAATAATTTTGATGCTTAGGATTACAAATGCACCTTAAAGTCAGGTAGACTGCTTTTTCCTGTAATTTTGATGTCTTTCTGCCTTTTTTCTACAAAGTCTGAATCTTACCAGTTTATTTTTCACATTTCAAGTCCACAAAGAGATGGATTATCCTGCAAAGTATTTGACTCATGCTGTTTTCTATATTATTTTAATATAATAAAATAAATACAATAAACAAATGATAATAGATATAATAAAATACCTACAAAGGGAAAACAGTATTTCTTTTCCAGTACCAAGATTTATTATGCTTCTCTTCCAATTGCCTGAGTAAGATTCTAACAAAGAAATTATAAGAAAGGAAGTCTAAGGTAGAATATATTCAGTTTCATGGTATAATGATGAATAAGCATATAGTCAAAGTACAACATTGAACAGCTGATGCACTACCTGTTTCTGATATCTGACCTAAGAATGAAATAGAACTTTTAAAAGGAAATTCAAATCGTAACTGCTTAGCAATGGTAATTTGTGACCAACGAATTATCTGACATAGATCTAATCTCAGATCTGATAGTGATATTTATCTGCATGGTGTATTTCAATCATATATCCCAAGTCCTTGCTATCCAGAATGAAGAAAAGGAAACAACACTATTTCTCAGGATAAACAACAGCACAGTACCATTTAAGGGTCAAGTGATCCTTACATTTTCTATACATATCATACAGAGTTGAAATGTTTTTCTGTTTTACTCACAGAACAAAACTCAAATTCTATGTATACTGATGTTCTTACATTGAAGATATAACAGTAAACAAACTGCATAAGAAACGAATGGCATGAGTTAAACTATAATCTTTTTTCATTGCATTGCGTCTCTGTAAAACTATAGAAACTCTCAAAAAGAGAACATACCAGAAAGTATTTGAAGGAACACAGGACCAGTACTGGAGATTTCGACAGTTTTGCCTTTTTAACTGAAGTCATAACTCTGTATTAGGGAACAGCATGACTATGGGGGAGGTTTGCCAAGACATTTGGATCCCATGTCTAGCAAATGTATGAACTGTCTTCAGAGTCTCCCAGCTTGGTGGAGCACAGAAAGGCAAACCAGAGTGGGAACTACAATTCTTCTCTGTATGTTTGCAATGAAAATCACCAACTTCTTAAATTTTCCATTTTTCTAAGAAATTCATCTTTACTTTTGCCTTCACTGTTTTGTTTGTAAAAACACAGAGGTTGAATGTGAGGTAGTGCATTCTAGTCCAACAAATGTAAACTGCTAACCTAAAAAAAACAAATGTGTCTGTAGAGAAAGAGAAAAGCACACTTTGCTAATGCTAAAACTTGAGGCAAGAAAATACTGTATTTCCAGTATTCCTGGGACACACGAACCCTCCAGGTAAAACAGGTTAGCATTAATGAAGTCTCCAGTGGATTTCACAGAATACTCTCTGTACATGTCATTCATGTTAGAAAAGTTCAACCAGATCTCATGAGACTTGGCCAGCATTTTCTACCTGTGGTTGGACTCCTGATTTGTTTTGTCTCCTCTAGAAATCTGGTCCTCAGCCAGACCCTCTTCTCTAAAAATATTTTATCACCAGCTGTCTGCTTATTAACTGGAACCAGCTCTAGAAAATTAAAATTTTTCAGTCTCTCTGTGTACTATCATTCCTTAACCCTCAGTTAGATTTCACTTCATGCACTGACACTGGTTCAATGCCTGGATGGGATTGAAGTCTTTAAAAAGTAGCTTCTAGCACCTCTCTAGCTAAGGTACAGACAATACAAATACAGTATTACAATTCTCCTCCACCATGTGCCAGAGAAACATTTCCTGGAGCACAAATGATATTTAGCTGTAATAATTTTATGGTTATGTGACCTAGCCATAGATATAGGTCATGTATAGCACAAAAGGTTATCTGAACATGTGATTATTGTTTATAAGCTGGTTCTTCAGGAAAAAAAAAACAGATAATTCAGTGCGCTATGTAAGAAAAAGATAGAAAACAGCTGAGAAATTAGCTGTGAACAGACTATCTTTAAGCCACAACACAACATGCATAAATATTTTTGTACAAAGATATTAAGTGGAAAGGATGATAGGTTAGAGAAAAAAAGTAGAGGAAATACAGCAGTGAAGGCACTGACAAAGCAGAAACAAGAGCAAGGCAGACTACCCTTAATGGCACATAGGCAGAGTTACCTAAAGTAAAAAGGGAAGGATAAGACTGTATAATCGTAGTCAGGCTTTGTTGATTCAGTGCATTCATTCTCTCTGATTGCTGTGGACCTCAGAGTGAACTACAGTATAGTTACTTAGAAGAACTGTTTTGAGACACTTTTCCAAAGTGCTGGTCATGGAATTCAAAGGATTTAAACATATTTGGGCCTTTCAGTTACAGTTGGAAACTAGCACGGTTGTAACCCAGGCTTTCAGGTTGCAAGGTAATGATACTGGTTCATTTGTTTGAAATGAACCACAGTGGGCCCTGAGGTGTATCTCACCTTTAACTATAGCATCTTTTCCCTTTCCTTTTCCTTTCCAATGCAAATGGACATGTGCTCTTTGCCTGTCCTCCCTCTCTCCCTTCCTTCCTTCTTTTCTTCCTTTCTTTCTCGCCCCCCCCTCCCCCGACCCGAGGTAACTACAAACATGGTATCTCTGCTATTTTTAAAAACACCTCCTGCAAGACTCATGTAGACCATAATGTCTGGTGGACTGCACCCATGCTCAGATAAGAGGAAATATGCACATAGCCCATCTCTGTTCTCAGATCACATACCACCTAGACTACATTTAAAAAAAAAAAATCCATGTATTATACCACTACTGGGAGCTAATTAACTAATTCAGCAGAGCACAAGCATGTTTTTCATTCACACAGAATGACTTCAGTCTTAATAAATACCACAAGGCATGTCCTAAATACTGATACTCATTTAAGTAGCTAAACTTCATACCCTAGGTTAGACAACACTGCAGCAGAATAGAAATAATTCCTGATAATCTAAAAAGACCTCTACATTTAGAAAAGCAACTACCTACTAGTATATTCTCAGACACAATTCCTCAATGAAAAAAGCCCTGCTGCAAACTAGGTATAATGGTAGTCTAAGCGAAAGTTGCTGCTGCAGACTTAGCCTCCCTAAGAGACACATTAATTGTTACAAATCCAAGCATATACCCATGGACACTAAGATTTCATGAGATGAACAATGTCTTTGTGCTGGAGGAGAACAAATGTAGTTATGTTATGGGACTGACTTTACTGATTTTGTCTTTAGACAGGAGGAAAATTAGATTGATGTCTTCTCTAGCTTCACGACTGCATGAAATACTATGACTTCCATGACTTCTCCCCCTGTATGGCTCTCTCTGAAGTTCTTCTGGATAAATGTTTGCCCAGATATTTGAGAGATGAAATAAAATATTCTTGTCTTCTGGGAAAAAAAGATGAAGTATTACTGTCAGGTATGGCAGCATGTTAAAAGGAGGAGCGTAAGGGAAAACATTAAGTAAAATAGTCTTAAAAATAACAGAGACTAAAACTCATACTTGCCCAAATCACAACAGAAATAAATGTTATCTACTCAATGCACAGATAATTTTCCATCTTTTATTTGACTCACTGTTGTACTTCCCTTGCATGGGTGGGTGGCTCAATTGTGCATGTTATTGGTTTTACAATGTCAGTATTTGTGTGGGGTCATCAAAAAAATTTCACAATAAACTGAATGCAGAATGACATTGATTGCATTCCAAGAGCATTAGGAATTTACTGATACAGGAAATATGTATTTCTTTTCACAAAATAATACGAAAACTGGATCATCTTGCTATCTTGATGTCTAAAAAATGAATGAACAGGAAGATTTATTTTCTTGCAACATAAATGTACTCCAGAAGTCCTTACTTTGACAAGAAATGATGCAAGTGGTTGGTAATTCATGTTATAAAAGCAGCTTACTTTATGCTGAAATGAAGCAGTAACTCCTCATGATGAAAACAGTGTCTTATATAAACAAGAGTTTCACTGAGGGAAGTCCACTTTTTGAAGTGGTTGGCGGCTGCATTTTTTGCTTTTTCTGCAGAAACAGCTTGATCTTGCCAGTTGTTAAACACTTCCAATTCCTGTCTACTTCAATGGAGTTTGAGAGTGGTCAGCCACTTAAGGAATAAATGAAGAGTCCTCAGGAAAATTAAAAAAAAAAAAAAAAAGACTAAAATAAAAGTGAATTTTTTACATACATTTTAATCCTTTACTTAGAAACTGGCAGTGGCCAAAATAAATCAGGATACTAAGATTGTAAAGAAGTGAATATAAATAGCACAATGAAATGGGGCATGAATGAAAAAAAAAAAGAAGAGAAAGAAAATATTGTTTAAAAAACAGAGCACTTATTAAGGAGCATTTAAGCATAGTTTTATGCTCTGGTGGTTTTTAGTACAGAGGCAATCCTGTTTGCTGGCAGAGGAACGGCTAAACAAATTAATAAAATATTTTGGGTATCATATGACAAATTAAAAATGATGAAAATATCTTTCACTGTTCTTAAATGAAGGTTTTATTATCTTTACAAGTGAGCTCCCACAGAAAAAAAATGTGATGCATGCATGGCTGAAATCCTAAAATAGGAAATCAGCAGGAACTTTATTTGCTTTGAAATAAAAATTTAAAAGCTGTCCTCATATTCCTGTTTAGGCAACATTCTCCTTCAAATGACTGGGAAACATGAGCAAGAGCAGTGAGTTTCAATCATCAGTTTTCTGACACGGAGGAAAGCAGTAAGTATGACCTTTATCACCAGTCTTAGCTAATTTATGTCAATCTAACACTTTACTGTGACTTTTATCTTTTTGATTGGATATCATGGAAAATACAGTACACATAATGATCAAATTACAGCAAATCTGAACATCACACTACCCATGTAATAAATTCTATTTACAGGCTTTCTATTTTATAACAAAGAGCAGAATAAATGTACACTAGATTTTCAAACTTACTGCAACTCCACTTCTACCAAAAATCCTGCATGAAGATAAAACAGGTCTAGAGTCTGCTCATATAATTATGCTGCAGAAGATATAAGCAGCATAAAATGTTCAATCACCACTTGCTGCCTTTAGAAAAATGGAATGGTTTGGGTTGGAAGGGACCTTAAAGATCATCTAGTTCCAACCCCCCTGACGTGGGCAGGGACGCCTTCCACTACACCGGGTTGCTCAAAGCCCCATCCAATCTGGCCTTGAACACTTCCAGGGATGGGGCACCCACACCTTTTCTGGGCAAACTGTTCCAGTGCCTCATCACCCTCACGGTGAAAAATTTCCTTATATCTAATCTAAATCTACCCTATTTCAGTTTTAAAACCATTGCCCTTTGTCCTGTCAATTCAGGCCCTGGTAAAAAGTCCCTCTCCATCTTTCTATAAGCCCTCTTTGTACATTCTAAGGTCACAATAAAGTGTCCGTGGAGCCTTCTCTTCTCCAGGCTGAACAACCCCAACTCTTTCAGCCCTTCTTCACAAAACAGGTGCTCCAGGCCTCTGATCATTTTTGTCTCTCCTCTAGACCCACTCTAACAGGCCCATGTCTTTCTTATGCTGGGGGCCTCAGACCTGGATGCAGTACCTCAGGTGGGGTCTCACAAGGGAATCACCTCCCTCAAGCTGCTGGCCATGCTTCTTTTGAGGCAGCCCAGGATACAACTTGGCTCATGTCCAATTTTTCACCTGCCAGTACCCGCAACTCCTCTGAGGGGCAGCTCTCAATCAGTTCACTCAGATCGTACTGATACTTGGGATTGCCCTGACCCAGGTGCAGGACCTCACACTTTGTGGTAATTGCACCAGTCTGCAACTGATTTTTTTCTTTAGATGCCTTAAAGATGCTGTTTCTAGTTTTTTACACACTGTCCTGTTCTCCAATATTCCCAGTTTTCCCATTCAGTTCCTATTGCCCTGTATCAACTATAATTTCAGAGAATACCAACCTTCCCAGCTAATAATTTTCAAAGTTACCAAGAAAATGAAATTATCTCTTGGTTACAAGGACTTTTCTCGAGCTTTGTTTTTAATGACTGCTTCAGAAAAGTTGTGTGGCACATATTTACCACAGTGTTTCACATTTCTGATGCAGATTTCAGAGCAGAAAAAAGAACGAACCTTTTACATATTTAAAACTTGAAAAGCTTTCTGATTGGAATTGAATTGAGATATTTGGTGCATCTTAAATTTCATATTCTGACACTTCCTTTAGCAGTAACTTCCAGGATTTGAACACCTTTAATTTCTTTTTTAATCTTAAAACTACCTTAAGCATAGTGATCATCAGTGATAATTATATCACCACACCAATGGCTTCCATAGGTCAAAATTAAGGATTAGGTATACCAAATGGATTTAAACATCTACACTGTTAGTTTTATGGGCAAATTAAATAATAATAATAATTGAATGTGTAAAGGGTTGTCTTAATCATTTGTACATTTTGTAAAACTTAAATTTTTCTTGATTAATCACAGTTTTGTTTTTAAGTTCACATAAAAATATATTATCTGAGCAACCAAATCAGGTACATTAACTTCTGTAGAGCTTAACGGAATCCCTATTAACACTCACAAATATATAGCGAAGGCTATGTTTATTAGACTCTTATGCAAAAAAGACATAGCAATTAATTTAAAAATCTTAGCATTACAAAGTATAGAATCATACAATCATCTAGGTTGGAAAAGACCTTCAAGATCATGAAGTCCAACCATCAGCCTGACCTACAGAGTCCCATCATTAAAACACGTCCCTTAGAGCCATGTTGACATGTCTCCTGAAGCACCTCCAGCTCTGGGGGCTCTACCACTTCCCTGGGCAGCCCGTTACAATGCTTTTTTGCCCTCTCTGTGAAGAAATTCTTTGCACTCTCCCAGCAGGAAGCTGTAGACAGCAATAATATCTCCCTTCAGCATTCTCTTCTGCAGGCTGAACAAATCCAGTTCTCTTAGTCAGCCTCTCCTCATACATCATGTGCTTAAGCCCCTTAACCCTGTTGCTGACTCTGCTTGACTTACTCCATTATGATATTGTCTTTCTTGTACTGGAATGCCCAACAGAGTGTGCTCCAGAAGTGTTCTCACCAGTGCTGAATGAGAGGAAGAATCAATCACTAAAACCTGATGACTTTGCTCTTGCTGATGCAGCTCAGTGTGCCAGTGGCTTTCTTTACCACAGGGGCACAATTAGCTCTTATGTTCAACTTATCCCTTAGGACCCAAGGTCATCTTCTGGAGAACTCGTTTCTGTCCAGTTATTAGTCTAACCTCAGTCCCTAGAAAAGTTATGGAGGAGATTGTCCTGGGGGATATTGAAAGGCACTTAGAGAACAAAGCAATTAGGCATAGTCAACACGGGTTCATCAAGGGAAAATCCTGCCTTACTAAATTAATCTCATTCTATGATAAGGTCACCCACTTGGTAGATGAAGGGAAGGCAGCAGAAGCCATCTGTCTGGTTTTCAGTAAGGCCTTTGATAACATCCCTCGTGGCATCCTTCCAACTGTCCAACTGTGAGATAAACTGGTTCACACTATGCTGGGTGATGAACTGGCTTAACGGTAGAGCGCAAAGGGTTGTAGTAAATGGAGCTGGCTGGTGGACGGTCACCAGCAGTGTTCCCCACGGCTCAATTCTAGGGCCAGTTCTGTTCAACATTTTTATCAATGATCTGGATGCACGACTGGAGTGCATCCTCAGCAAGGCTGCTGCTGATGCTAAACGGGGAGGTGCTGCTGACTCCCTGGAGGGATGAGGCCTTGCAGAGGGATCCAGATAGAATGGAGCATTGGGTGATTAACAACAGCATGAAGTTCAGCAATGGAAAATGTCAGGTTCTGCACCTGGGAAGGAGTAATACCAGACACAGCTATAGACTGGGAGACAAGTGGCTGGAGAGCAGCTCTGCAGAACGGGATCAGGGGATGCTGGCTGACAGTAGGCTCAACATGAGCCTGCAGTGTGCCCTGGCAGCCAAGAGGGCAAACCACATTTTAGGATGCATTAAATGCAACATAGCCAGCTGGTCAAAAGATGTGATTCTCCCACTATAATTAGCACTGGTGCAGCCTCACCTTGAATATTGTGTGCAGTTCTGGTCTCCACAATTTAAAAAGGATGTTAAGATACTTGAAAGTGTCCACATGAGAGCAGCAAAGCTGGTGAAAGGGTTGGAAGGCATGTCCTATGAGGAGAGGCTGAGGACACTTGGGTTGTCTAGTCTGCAGAGAAGAAGGCTAAGAGGAGACCTCATTGTCTTCCATAACTTCCTGAGGAGGGGAAGTAGAGAAGGAGGTGCTGGTCTCTTCTCCCTGGTAACCAATGACAGGACGTACGGGAATAGCACAAAGCTGGGCCAGGGGAGGTTCAGACTAGATATAAGGAAAAAATTGTTTAACATGAGGGTGGTCAAACACTGGAACAGACTTCCTGGAGAGGTAGTTGATGCTGCATGCCTGTCAGATGTTTGGACAACGCCCTCATTAATATGCTTTAACTTTTGGTGAGCCTTGAAGAGGTCAGGCAGTTGGACTTCAAACTGAACTATTCTATTCTATTCTATTCTATTCTATTCTATTCTATTCTATTCTATTCTATTCTATTCTATTCTATTCTATCCTATCCTATCCTATCCTATCCTAATGAGACTGGACTGACACACAGGATTATTCTATTCCTGGTGCAAGTCTCCGTCAGCTCATTCCTCCAGTATGTTGAGGTCCGGGTGAACAGCAGTGTTAAGTTACAGCTTACCAACCACTTCCCCTAGTTTGTTATCATCCACAAACTGCTGAGGGTGCACTCCATCCCAGGTTGTTTATAAAAATGTTAAACAGTATTGGCTACAGCATCAGTCCCTGAAGAATACTACCAGTAATTGGTTACCACTTAGACTTTGCACTGTTGATCAGCACCACTTAAGCCTGGCATCCAGTCAATTTTCCCCCCATATATAGTTCATTTATCCAGTCCATATTTCACCAATTTGCTATATATATTATGCTATATATGTCACACAGATTGTGCTGAAAGCCTTTCTAACGTCAAGGCATAAAACATTCACTGCTCTTGCCTCATCCATGGAGCCAAACATTTCATCAAAGAGGGAGATTTCTCAATCATTTCAAAGATGATTGAGAGTAACCTTACAATGATATTGGTCAGCTCCATCAGTGCTCCTGGATCCAGCCCACCTGATACAACAGACTTCTAAACATGCAATTTGCATGTGTGGTCTTTCTAGTCTAATCCAGTCTTTCTCTGACGTGGGCAATACTTAACTCCCCCAGGCCCTGCCACTAGTTTCAGAGGCCTGGGAGGCCTGAAAGCAAACTTTACCAAGAAAGACCAAAGCAAGGAAGGTACAAAGTATCTTGGTCTTTTCTATGTCCTACCCCTAAGTCCCAGTGGGATTACATTTTTCTTAATTTCCATTTGCTGCCAATATACTTACTGAAGCTTTTCTGCTGCCTTCAATATCCCTGGCTAACTTCAACTCCAAATGAGCTTCTTCCCAGTTTCCATCCCTCCATGCTTGGGCAATGACTATATATTTCTCTTGGGTAGCCCATCCCTACTTCTGCTTGCTGTGTTGTTTCCTTTTTGCATTTGAGCTCTGTCAGGCATTCTCTTTTTCCTATAGTTATGATATTTCATTAAAACAATATAAATTATTGAAATAGATCTGCAAAGGAAAAAAATAGAAAAAAATATAAAACAAAACAAAAAACAAGAAAAACAAACAACAACAACAACAAAAAACAGCGTTTTCTTTCAGTTTGAATGTATGGATGATGTTAAATTCCAGACGCATGCACATACTCTCTTGTGTCAATTGGAAATGAAAGGGACAATCAATTATAATGGGAATTGCCCTAATGCCCACTTTGTTCACATAATTTTGGAGTAAGACTTCAGGGTATTTTTGAAAAGTGCCAAATGTTAAAAACATTTATTACTATTATTATTTTTTTTTATTTAGGGGTTTTTACAGGGTTGAAACTCTAAGCAGCATAATGCACTGGTAGGTGCCCCATCCTCCCCACGCAGAGGCTCGGGGATGGGCCAGGGCCAGCAGGCCACACGCAGCGGCCGGGCTCCTCTGCCTGGGGACGGGAGCTCCCGCCAAGCTACTGCTACCGCCGGGGCGCGGGCAGCGGCAGGAGCCGCCGGGGGCTGCAGCAGAGCGGTGGGCTAGGGCAAAGGCCGGGCGGGCAGGGGCTGGGCCCGGGGCGGGCAAGGACGCGGGGGCAGTCTGGTCGCTTGTCCCCGCTGTACGGCAGCAAGAGGGCGGGCGGCTGGGGAGCATTGCTGGCCCCCGGAGGAGGAGGAAGGGCGCAGGGGCCCTCCGCGGGCACCGGGCGGTGTCTGACCGTGTGTGTCGGGTCTGTCTCCCCTAGGCATCGGTGGTCGCCGCGGGGTCCGTGAGGCCTGGGCTCGCAGCCCCCATATGTGGAAGAGGCTGAGAAAGGAAGGGATAAAAGGAGACACAGGAAACTTGCATCTAACCTCTGTGTCTCCTTCTCCTTCTGTCACTCTTTGTCTCTCAAGCACAAAAGGGAGTAATATGTGGTTTGGGCCTCTGAGGAAAAAAGGCAACGACTTAGCTGAGGACATTCCCTGCAGGCACTGCTATTCAGCTGGCAAAAGAAGGATGCCTTTCTCCAGTCCTCTTCCTTTCCTCTGTGCTGTGGTGAGCTACACTATGCAGACAAAAGCTCTGTGGCAGCTTTATTAAAACCTTGTGCAGGACTTTAATTCCATTTTCTGGGCTGAACAGACTTCCTGGCTGCAGGGAAGAGAATTTACTCCCTGGTAAGTGTTTGTGGAAAATGAATCAAGGAATGCAAGAACTGTGGGTGATTTTTTTTTTTTTTTCCCTTGCCCGTGAAATACAGACATGTTCAGAAAGCTCTGCAAAAAGATGGGGAAGCTATCTCGGCAATTGAGGGATTCAGCTCTAGCTGAACTCTGCTAAAAAGTGGATTGCAGAATTTGGGAGAAAGTTACGTTGTATACAGAAGCCACAGGGTGACTTGCTGTAATTTGGAAAATAAAGATTTTATTTTCAGGAGAGATAAGGGAAAGACAAAGACCATAAAGACTATTACAGAGATGCTAGAATATGACAGTTTGGCATAAATCAGTAAATGAAGAGAGGAGGGACCAAAATATTTGGAAAGCGACTAAGCTAAAAAAAACTAAGCACCTGAGAACCAGGAGTCTCTGCTATTAAGACTTGCTAACTTGTTCACTCAGCACACCCATCTGATTCATCATTTTGTATGTTAATGAAATAACATTTAAGTTTTCACAAACTAGAATGAACACAATGATTTTCTGTTTATGGCACTGAGCTTCTGAATTTGTTTAAACTGAAAGACCAGTTTTCTGTATCTTGTATCTAAAGTAATAAAACCAGCAAATGCGCATAATCAAATGAGCACAGAGGAAAAGACAATAGGACACATAGCTACTTCTTAGTAAAATAGTAAAGAGGCTTAGAGAATCTAAGCTACTCCACTGACTTCATATAGGGTTCATGTGGCTAAAATCTTAGAATTACTGAAAAAAAGAGGAATTTTTACATTCACAGTTTAAGTCTGTAAGACTCAACAAAACACATAAGCACACGTGGAAGTCCATGTATGCAGAAGTTCAATATAAAAGGCTTATTTTCTCAACTTGTTTATCTTCCTATCTAGTAGGTATTATTTTCTTGATAATGTGGCTTTAAATAAGACGGGACAGCTCAGGAGACCAGCTGCTACATCCTATCTGACTTTTTTATTAGCAAATTGTGTCTTAACTAGAGAGAAGAGTAAGTAGTAAAGTCCTCATTGCTCATGTAAGCCAGCTTTAAACGTAATTGGTCAAACAATACATAAATAACTTATCTGGACAGGATGCAAATGGCTACATAATATACAGTACTATATATTTATATATTGCTTTGCTTTGTCAGTTCACATATCCATGAACACTGAGTTAGAACCCTGAGTTCTAACTTTTATTTTCCCAGTTTTTCTCTTTTTTCCTCTAGATATTTTGTAAGACATACTAGGAGAATTTGAAATACAAGTGAAAAAAATGGAAACGTACCATTTCCAGTGTTCCTTAGAAATAAATAAAAGCGACTTTCTTCTGTTGCAGTCAGAGATCATTGTGAAATAGATTAGCCTAACAAACACATAACCTTGCTACATAAAGAAATATGTATTTGCATTTCACTCTTCATTTTCAGACAGACCCCATCAGCTGAAATCGATATGCTTGTGCACCTTACCATTTACTGACAGGTCCTATTTCTATATGCTTGTATATGGTACATAGAGTTACCATGTTGGTGATCTGCAGAAGCTGATACTCACAAATTGGTATTCATGGCTAAGAATGCATGGCGCATATTCTGTAAGCTGTGCAAAATACAGGAATATTTTGCTATATTTTGATGTTCATTGTAATGTTCATGAGGGGAGAGGATGAATTAAATTCCAGTTCTAAGCTAGGAGGCAGATGTGGGAAAATTTGTACTCAGTTTGCCTTCATGTATGCATGAAAGGAGTGGAAAAGAGAGAAGTAGTAAAAGGCAGAAAACCAGATATTGCTAACATCAAGCAACTGTATATACAGTCATTATCAGCAAGACCATAATTCTCCAAGTTTGACTGGGCGTGTATTTGAGGAGAATGCACCTTGGCAAGAAGCATGAATTGCCAGTCCATAATTTTTAACAGTGTATTCCCAGGACACTTAAGCACAAGGAGCCATGTTAGCAGAGGCCTATTTTTAAGACAACAAGCAGAACAAAGAAAGGCAAAAATGGATAGGACACGTGAGAGCAGAATGTCAGCCAGAGAGAAATTTCTTGATCTGGACTCTAGTTAAAAATGGTCAGATTATTCTGACTGAAGGATTTTGTCATCTGTAGTCCAGACAACCATTATAGGCAACTTGTACGTTTTAGAAGAGCCAGCTTACTTTATAATAAAATGCCAGTTAATTTCTTTTTAAAAAGTTAGGTTTACATTCATAATTGATTTGTCTCCACTTAAGCCATGAAGACAGTGAACTACACAATTTTATCAGTGCCAGTCGTAAAGAAAGAGGAGAAAGCTGTGTCAGTATACATGTTTATGAGTCATATTAACTAGATTGCACCAAACTGATCCAATAGGCAAGAATAAAAAGCAGCTATTTAGATAATTTTTGAAAATATTGAAGTCTATCAAATCAGGCATTACAGAGAAAATACTAGATAGTAACGATCCCAAGGAAAAACAAACAAACAAACAGAAACCCTTTAATTATCAGAACAATAAATACAATGATGTAGATGGAGATATCCTACCTGTTCATTTCTAAGTGGACCACAGCTATCAAAGCTAATACTGATGACTTATAAGCACAATCTGTTATTTGACTACATCTCCAAGAGAACTTATTTTCTCACAAGGTAAGAAGAATTCACATCATTCAGTTTTGACACTTAATTCGGAAGCAGAAGATAAGCAAATATTCTGATACACACAAACCAATGGAACACTTTGCTGGAGAGTGAAAGGCCGATTCTCCACAGAGAGCTGAAAACACTTTATAAGCATTACATTGCATCAGCTCAAGAGAATAAAATCCTTTGGAAAGCAACATAATTGTTTGATAATCAGAAACTTACATAAATCAACTGCCCCAATGTATAAATGGAATTTTAATTGTGTGTCCTGAAAACCATAGGTAACTATAGCAATAAACAGAACAGTTAACTATCCAATTTGTATGATTACAATATTGCCTTGTCATACAATGGTGAAATAAGAATTGTATTTACAGAATACAAACATTACCTTTTAGAGACAAATGAGTACACAGAGATGTTGCCTGTGTATTTTTCCAACTCTATTGCCTTCACAAACACTTACAAGGCAGCAAAGCTATAAGCAATGTTTATCTTGAAACTACTCAACCAAATTCTTGAATATAGCTTCCTGTGCCAATACTATCTCCCAAAATCTCCCAAAAGTACAACAGGTGTGCACCTACTCTACATTTACACATATTCATTTTATTCCCACCCCCCCTTCATGCACTCTGTTTTCATGAATAAATTAGATTAGAAATGAGAGAATATTTTCTAATCATTCAAGGAGGGAACTGTCTCAGGAATGACTTAGCAAATCAGATAATAGGAGCAAAGTATTTAGAGTGTTTTAAAATGGAGCTTGATAAATTTATGGAAGAAGTCATATGGCAGCTTAGGGTGATTTTTGAGTTACAAATTCAGGCTTGTGATATAAAACTTTTGGTGTGTGATTTGCTGATACTCCTAAGGAGAGTTGAAAAAAGTGGATTGCTGTCTGTTCATCATGTTTCTACCATATTTATATTGTACTAGTGCAATGCTTCAGGGCTTCTGTTGGTTACCTACAAAGGCATATACAGTTTTGGTTTTTTTTTTTTTTTTAATCTTTCATATATCAGTAGGCTTTTGATGGAGTTTCTCGCTTCTGTGGAGCACTGAATTGCCACAGCAAGACTAAATCTGACACAAGGAAGGCCAGTGCTCCCAGAGGTTTTTATTTCTTGAGTGACTCACCTTGACTTGCTCATTCAGTATGTTCAACCAACTGGAATAGCAAATATCTCTGGAGTGCCTTAAGGTATTCCTCTGTGGGTAAGATCCATTCACCAGGATGCATGGGAAATTTCAAACCGTAGCAGTAGATTCTGCAGGATTAGGATATTGGTGCTGCATCATAAACTCTCCAGTTCTTTTCCTTTGTTTACAAATATTCAGAGGTTTTAAATTTTCACTGTGATCAGAAGTCAGTTTTAGGGTACTGGGAATTTTCTGGTGGTAGATGAGCGTATGTGGAGAAAATGGTCTACATACTGTTGGATTAAGCATCTACCACATGGAATTGAGGGAAACAGAAGACAATGANAGATACTTCTCCCCTTTTTTTTTTTTTTAACCATTCTGTTGGTAGTTCTTTTATCCAGTCCGTATTGAAAGAATATGCAAAAAGCCTTATTTTAAATAGATTTTCCTACTTAAGTTTGATTACTTCTATTTTGAAATAGCTACAGATGTTTTTCTAATTGGCACTGGGGATTTTAAGCTGGCACTGACTGTACTGTCTTTTCCTACAGGAAATTGTGCACTTCTGTCCATTAACTTGAGTAAGTAAAGAATGTCAACAGGATAACATGCGCAACCAATCTGTTAGCCACGTATCTAGANGAGGGAACTGTCTCAGGAATGACTTAGCAAATCAGATAATAGGAGCAAAGTATTTAGAGTGTTTTAAAATGGAGCTTGATAAATTTATGGAAGAAGTCATATGGCAGCTTAGGGTGATTTTTGAGTTACAAATTCAGGCTTGTGATATAAAACTTTTGGTGTGTGATTTGCTGATACTCCTAAGGAGAGTTGAAAAAAGTGGATTGCTGTCTGTTCATCATGTTTCTACCATATTTATATTGTACTAGTGCAATGCTTCAGGGCTTCTGTTGGTTACCTACAAAGGCATATACAGGTTTGGATTTTTTTTTTTTTTTAATCTTTCATATATCAGTAGGCTTTTGATGGAGTTTCTCGCTTCTGTGGAGCACTGAATTGCCACAGCAAGACTAAATCTGACACAAGGAAGGCCAGTGCTCCCAGAGGTTTTTATTTCTTGAGTGACTCACCTTGACTTGCTCATTCAGTATGTTCAACCAACTGGAATAGCAAATATCTCTGGAGTGCCTTAAGGTATTCCTCTGTGGGTAAGATCCATTCACCAGGATGCATGGGAAATTTCAAACCGTAGCAGTAGATTCTGCAGGATTAGGATATTGGTGCTGCATCATAAACTCTCCAGTTCTTTTCCTTTGTTTACAAATATTCAGAGGTTTTAAATTTTCACTGTGATCAGAAGTCAGTTTTAGGGTACTGGGAATTTTCTGGTGGTAGATGAGCGTATGTGGAGAAAATGGTCTACATACTGTTGGATTAAGCATCTACCACATGGAATTGAGGGAAACAGAAGACAATGACTCTTCAGCCCTATGTTTCTAAGCCATACCTGAGATACAATACCAAAAAGAATGGAAAATATTTCATAATAAATATTCTTTTTAATCATTTAGATTTTCCTCTCCATTCAAAATCCCAGTATCCAGACCGCAAAGGTTCAAATTTAAGATTCTGATCAGAGAGAACATACCGTAATTTTTTTAGCATGAGTAGCAAAGCATGAAGAAGCTTTTAAAGATGGGTTTCAACACTGTAGCTGTGCATCAGCAACCTGTAAAACTCAGGCAAATTTGCTTAACATTTTTGCTGGTGCTAGGTTATACAAATTTTAAAGATACTTCTCCCCTTTTTTTTTTTTTTAACCATTCTGTTGGTAGTTCTTTTATCCAGTCCGTATTGAAAGAATATGCAAAAAGCCTTATTTTAAATAGATTTTCCTACTTAAGTTTGATTACTTCTATTTTGAAATAGCTACAGATGTTTTTCTAATTGGCACTGGGGATTTTAAGCTGGCACTGACTGTACTGTCTTTTCCTACAGGAAATTGTGCACTTCTGTCCATTAACTTGAGNCTGTTTTTATCGTTTGTATTCCCTCAGGAGTCTACACTGGTAGCACTGTAAAATTATATTGAAAATTCCATAAAGCACTCAGACTTCTGACTTGACACCAGTATTAAATTTCAATACTACATACTTAAAATGCCATTTAAAATACTGTCTAATGATTAGGTCTAGGGGAGGGAAATGTCTCACCATGAACAGTTAATTACAATTATTACTCTGATAAAATTTATAATATTACTATCAGGAGAAATAACATGCCCCACTATATTTTGGTTGTATTCAAGTGTACTTGACATGTTCAGTAGTATTTTAAGTTATTTCAATCTATTTCATAGGACAGTGTTAGCAGACACCACTGTGGCATGTCTGCTGAATTTCCCCTGCAAAAAAATCTAACACTCTCCATGGAAACCACTGTATGAATGTTGTCTCTGTGCCAGTTTCTTTTGGCCGGTAGGTCTTGATACTTCTGGTATCTCGGATATCTGTCAGCAAGCATAGTTATTGTTAAGATTAAAGTAACAAATATGACCTCTTGGATGTTTTGCCCTAAACTTACTCTTTCCATAACCCTGTTAGAAAGGCAAAATCATATTCTGGCATTTTTGGAAGCCAACTGCCAAATTTTAGTGTCAAGGTATGTGCATATCTGCAATTAAGGGAATTAACACATGCACACTGGGTAGGAAATGCATCCCTAGTTCATTTGGTGTCTAACTACTTATCCACTCTTGCCCTAATTTATGGAACTCTGTCTTCTTGGAACCAATCTGCACAACTCTTACCTGCTTTAGACATTCTGATGGAAAAGTATCCCTCAAACTGTGTTTTTAGTAATTCATAGTGATTAATCATGTTTACATATTTGCATAAATAGCATGGTATCAAGGCAAATGACTGATCTGTAAAGAGAAAAAGCATACCAACATTGCCCCTTCAGCTACTGTTAATTGGCCTAGCCCACTAACTTTAGTAGAGGAATGTCAATTTACACCAGCTAAGAACTTGCTTCTTTCATCCATAAGCTCAAAAATTTCTTAGGTTGACTTCTTCTGGTAGGTTACACTGAACTGTGAAGAACTTTATAAGATAATAAGTACTATTCCCTTATGTTTTTTGATAACGTAAATAGTAAGTAATCTAAGAATTAAACTTAATAAGGGTTTTAGAATAGAGTTGCTCCTCAGATTTAAAATGCAATGCTTTATTATAGACAATTTGGTAGGGATTTATCCCATGCAAGGTGGTACATGTAATTTTTATTTTCAGTTGAGCTACTCTGTTCTGAGAATAATGTCAAACCTGGAAACAGAAAGATTAAAAGAAGACAGCTTTGATATGAATGCATTTGATACTGTCTTGTTAAATTTGGCAGAATTTAAACTTTAGAGTGGATTCTAGCCTTCCAGAAACACAGCTGTTTGGTTGACACTGTGCTACAAGTGAAATTCCCCTGCATATAAACAAATAGTACTACTTTAGAATGATATTAAAACTGGAGATTAGGCCCTGAGCATGTGAGTAATTCATCTCCAAAGCATCATACTCTTTTATTAAGCCCTACATAATGTGTTACCACATCCAGGTGCCCTGCAAAGACTCTGCATATTATTAAAAAGTAATAAAAACTTTTCCCCATCATTGTGAATTTCCACAGTTCAGACGTACAGGATTTTGTCCCACTTCCACTCAGTTATTCATTCACCATTCTTTGTAGTCTCTGCTATCCATTACTTATTTCTGATCTTTCTCACTTTTTTTGCAAATTCATTCTCCTCTTTTTCACTCCAGATTCTGTCACAATTTTGCCTTCTGCCCATCTGTACTTTTCTTCGTTTCCTTTTCATACGGCTCTTTTTCACGGCTTACTGATACCTTTCCCTTCTGTTTATTCACTCTCGTTATCTCTACATCCAACTTTTTTTCATCTTTGATATTGCTGTAAATAAACCACATGGTCTCTAAGAGTGACCAGAAGTAGATTCTCAGAAAAATGGTATAAACACAGCAAGAACAGGGTGATATCATAGAATGGTTTGGGTTGGAAGAGACCTTAAAGGTCATCTAGTTCCAACCTGCCCTGCCATGGAATATGCCCTGGCATACTCTCTCTTGGCTTC
>VXAL01005431.1:254403-264536 GCA_013399475.1 Chauna torquata | reverse complement strand
CTCCTTGTATGTCTTTTTTTCTAGCTGTACCTGAACTGATAGAGCTTATATCTTTTGGAGTTTCTCTGTAAATCAAGAGTACTCGAAACGAAAAAAAGCCAAGCATCTGAAGTCTCACAGTTGTATACAGAACAATGGAAAAAGGGAGAGGAGTATCAGTACAAGACTCCCCTGGGTCATCTGCTTGTGACTGCCAGCCAGTTACTATATTGTATGAAATGTTATCCTTTAACCTGCAGGAAGGAGATAAGCATTTGATGGAGAATGAGGGGATAAACAACATATCTGGAACTTATTTGTGTGTACTTCAGGAGAGAGAGAAAGATAAAAGAAAGGATACAAAGTTTATATTAAATATGAAAAGAGGAAAAAAATAACAATAATCTCCAGTAAATGTCAAGATGAAAGGCTGTTCAGTCAGCGCAAGAATTCTCTGTGCTACTAATGCATGTGCATTAGTGCTGAACATCACAAATACCAGTTTTAACTAGAACTAGGAGAAGGACCCAAACAGTGACTGCAGATTTGGATTTACCAAAACTGACACGGTCAAGGATATCAATCTAGAAACCTTAACGGCTGGACTTATTTTTAAAAAGGTCACTTTAAAGGGAAATTTAGTGTCAATAACTGACAGTTTAGTCATAACAACATTACTACTATTTTTCACATATTTCACTTTATTATAGTTGCCATTAATGACTGTTGTCATTATCATGAAGGGTCTTTAATCAGAGATCTTGCTGCAAATATCTTCAAGTGTGGTTCTCTAATAATAAAGGAACATTTTGAATTTACTGCAAATTCATAGCAATTTATTTCATAGCCAGCTGAGAATGGATATATAGTTAAATTATCCTAACATTATTGGAAAACCTTTGTATTTCACTTTCTATTTAACTATGGGATCACTGGCTTTCAAATTTCCATATTTTATACAAAGTATGCATATTGTATTTTACCCAGTATGCATTCCATGGAGAGTGGAATCAAAGCAAAGAGCCTTTGATTTTGATGTTGATACTATTTCAGTAGGAACTAAAATTAACATGGTTTGTATTTTCAATCCCAATTTAGTGTGTAGACATATTTGTGTTGACACTGAATTGTATATTAGCAGGTATTTGAAGGATAAGACCTCTTTCCAATGTGGACATCTCAAATATTGTCTGGCTTACATTTTGTTCAATTACTTCAACAGCTCATATAAAGTTTTATAAAGGGAGAACAGGTAAAAAAGATCAACCGAATGTACCATTCACAGTGACTAATTCATAACTGTAAGAAGCATGCGGTTTAGTAGTTATATTAAATGTACTTCTTCACAAGTTCTTGATCTTGAGGGGCAGTTTTGAGAGGCATCTGCCACATCAGTCTGAGAATGGAAAACTTTTTCAGACTGGTTGGCATAGCTTAGTAGCACCATGCCACCTAAAGACTTACGGTGCTTTCTGTGACCTTGAATATGTTGGCAAGTTCTCTTAAATGCATTTAGACAGAGTTTCAAAGGAGAACAAATTGCAGGAATCATTACTACTGGCAAGTCTGACCTTAATGGCATGAAAAAGCAGTGGCAGGGAAAGAAAACTAAAAAATATCCAATGGCATTGTGCTTCACAAGACTCTGGAATCACTGCTTATACAACTGACTGCTTATACAACAGTCTGAGCTACCACCTTATCTTTTATAAACATACATTTCCCTGCCACTATTACTGAATACAATAAAAGACCAGAAGCTGGAGAGATTTTTCTGGATATTAATTGAATCTGTAATGTTTTCTTCACAAGTTCCATGCATTTGAAAATTGAAAATCTGCAGGACTGTTCCTTGCTTTAGAAACAGAGCTCTTGCAATAACAGAACTGAACCACTCACTTATGAGAATTATTTCACTTTCAAGTAAATTAAATGCAAAATCAAGAGATGATACTCTGAATATGCAGTTTTGTGTGAAGTCTTTAAATGATCTTACTTTGCCTAAAAGCCAAAGCAAAGGCTTTACTGACTCCAAACATATCAGAAACAGGTTGCTAGCAGTTAATATCAACAATGCATTTCTAGAAATGCAGCACAGGTTGATTTTGGAACTAAGGAGAATGAAAACAGACCGCTCAGGGTGCACTATTTGGATTTTACTCTAAATAACGTATTCATTCTGCAGCATCAGTGCAGGAAAAGACCATGAAATAAGATAAGGAGAAAGAAATGCAGTAGCAGCACTTCCTGTGTTTACAACCAAAGCTTATGCTGGACTTTAGGCCAACATACTATATAAATAAACTTGTAATCACACAAGTGATTTAACTCTGAATGTGGCTCTGGTATGAGCAGGGAGTATTGGACCACAAGACCTCCAAAGGCCCCTTTCCGCCCAACTACTCCACAATTTGAGCATGAAGCAAACTTTGCAATGCAAGTTTTGGACTTAGAATGCCTGAAAAGATGCATATTCAGGTGACCTGAGCTAGCATAATTCAGTGATGAAATGGATCTATCAGCAACAACAAACTGCAAAGTAAAACCTGCAGTCCCAACATTTGGCAGTGGAAGAAATAGAGTATTAGAATCCATTGCAAATTATTAATAAATTGTAAATACAAACATCACTGTGCTGTTATTTCTGTCTGCTGTGAGGAACACTACTTACTGAAGTGTTTCTGATTATAAAAGCCTATATATACTATCTTATCCTTATTTATTATGTTTCAAGAAAGAATGCTCAACTTTCACCTTTGCTCTTTCTGGAAACTTGCAGATGTCTGTCAGCTGCTTCCTTCTGCCACTGTTAGTCAACACGAACAGGGCTTTACTACTCATCCAATCTCCAATTTCACTAGTTAACTACGTACAAGCAGGTATGACTTCTGTGACTGAGGCCTCAGAATATGGTCTTTTAAAATGCAATTCTGAGGTCCAAATTCCAGATTTTTTCTGTGACAGCAGCGCTGACAAAAGGATGGGAAGATTTAACGCTCTCATTCATCTTTGCAAAAGAAACATACCATTGAAAAACAAGCTTTAAAATTAATACGATTCTGACTGCATCAAATGTAAGTTAAAAAAATGGAAAAAATATACTTTGACTGCTTATCACCTTTTTCATCTTTGACCACATTCTTCTATTTATATATTCATTTTAGATTGTTGTTTATTAACTTCTGGATACTTGATCACATCAATACACACTAAGAATACATTTATTTCTAGTACTACATTCCTATGTATTGGATTTGAAGCAAAACCCGATTTTCTGTATTTGAAGTCCATCTTCTTTGGTTGAGAAATACATAATTCCACTCATTGCTACCATTTGCATTACTGTATTACAGGAAGTTTCATAACAGTGTTACCAAAGCAGGATGGTCACTTAACTCCTTAGGAGAATAGTTGATCAAATAATAGATCAAAGTTTTACTTCAGTCTGGTCTTTCAGCTTCCTTTGTTTTTCCACATACCCTAAACATTAAACGAAGTCACCAGACCCTGGTTTTCAATCTGAAAGACTGTATAGACACATTTGGATAATGTTTCTCACACACAAATTCCTTCTGCCTCTTTGCAAGATTTATACATACAGACAATGGCATCTAACTGAAAGCAGTAATATCCCAATTAGTCAGTGCACTAAGCATTCTGTGCATTTACCATTGTTTTTAATTGTTGCAAATAGGGAGGAATTTGTAATACTAGACCAAAGTTTCTGGCAGACTGCTTTAGGAATTGTAGTCATTTAATCAAATTGAAACAGGTATAGGATTAGATACTAATATCCAGCAGAACAAAGTGAAAAGAACTTCAAAAGCCTGCTATTTTGTAATCTATTGGCATTATTTTACTAGTAAATATTTTCCTGTTGTAAATGCTTTAACCAGCTAAAAGATACCAACCATTGGCAAACAGTTCAAAACTGATACAGTTATTTTATTATGGTACTTGGTCTTAGCATTGCAGTTTATACTCACTAGGCTAACAACAACAACAACGAAACAATCTGCTCTGCTAACAAGGACTCCAACTAAAGCTCTGCTAACTTTTGCAGCAAAACTCAAAACCACAAGGCATTCTCTGTGTTTTGAATTTCATTATCAACTCTGTTCATGCTCAGTGAAAGATGTGCTGGAAGTCTAAAGCCTTCAAAGTAAGCCCAAGATCAATATTATACTAACAGAAGTATATTTAATGGTTTTACTTCAAAAGCACATAAACCCCCTCATATTGGTTGGAAGCAGACAGAAGACCATTTTAAGAATGCTGAGAAATCTGGCACGAAGCCCTTTTCTGGGTCAGATTTTAAACAGATCTGAAAACCAAGTATCTTAATGAATCTACATAAGCTTTGGGATTTTCAAACATTTATTCAAACTTTCAAGGATCTTTCCGTTGATAATTTTCATGGTAAAGACCATTTAAAAAACATATCCAATGACCTTTCAGTTGACAGACAGACAGGAATGATGAGATATTTAGACTTCTATGCCTAAATACATTTAAAGACGTTATGGGGGAAGCTCTCACTTTTTCTGGGAAATCAGCACGACTGGGTGCCCTTTCGAAATGCCTGTAGACTAACGCAAGCAAGATGGATAATAAGCAGGAGGAATTTGAGATGGATGTGTAGTTGCAGGGCTACGATCTTATTGGGATCACAGAGATGTGGCGGGATAGCTGACACACCTGGAATGCTAAAATGGATAGATACAGGCTCTTTAAGGAGGGCATGCCAGGAAGGCAAGGAGGAGTAAGTGATCTGTATGTGAGAATACAACAGAAATGCACGGAGCTCTGCCTTGGGATGGACAGTCAGCCAGCTGAGAGCTTACAGGCACACAAACATGAGTGACATTGTTGTGGATGTCTGCCACAAGGCTACCTGATGAGGAAGAAGTAGAGGAGGCCTTCTTCAGACAACCAGAAGAAGCCTCAAGTTTATATGTTCTTATGGGGGACTTCAACTACTCTGATATCTCCTGGAGGGACAACACAACAAGGCAAAAGCAATCCAGGTTTGTAAGTTTGTTGCTTCTCGAGTGCACTGAAAACAACTTCCTAACACTGGTGATCAAGTAGCTGACTAGGGGAGGCATTCTGCTGGGCCTGACACTTACAAACAAAGACTTGTTTGGGGATGTGAAAGCTAGGGACAGTCTTGACTGCAGTAACCATGAGATGCTAGAGTTTAGGATCTGTGAGGAACAAGGCAAAAGGTAAGATGACAAGTCCAGACTTGAGGAAAGCAGACTGGTCTACTACAAAGAATCCCACGGGATACAGTCCTGGAGAGGAGAGGGATCCAAGAAATCTGTTCCAAGAATCACAACCTCCAAGCTCAAGAAGGGTCTATTCCTACATACAGGACGTCAAGCAAAGGTAGCAGCAGGCCTGCATAAATGTACAAGGAGCTCCTTACAAAACTCAAATATAAAAGGAAGTGTACAAGAAGTGGAAGCAGAGGCAGGTGACCCAGGAGGAATACAGACACACTGAGTTTACAGGGACAGGGGTTGGAAAGCCAAAGTTGCGCCTGGAGAGATTTAGATTAGATATCAGGAAAAACTTTTTCTCTCAGAAAGTGGTCAAGCACTGGAACGGCCTTACCAGGGAGGTGGTGGAGTCACCAACCCTCGCGATGTTCAAGAAGCGCCTGGACAAGGTGCTACAAGACATGATTTAGCAACTTAGTGGGTAGTATTGGTGATGGGATGATGGTTGGACTAGATGATCTTGTAGGTCCTTTCCAACCTTGTGTTTCTATGATTCTGTGATTCTATGGAGTTGAATCTGGCAAGGATCATGAAGAGTAACAAGAAAGATTTCTACAAGTACATCAACAGTGAAAGGAAGATTCGAAAATGTGGGCCTGCTGCTGAATGGGGCAGCAGATATGTTGACAAAGGACATGAAGGAGGTCAAAATACTCAACGTCTTCTTCACCTTAATCTTTACTGGTAAGACTTTGCCTTCAGTAAACCCACTGTGTCCAATGGAAAAGTCTGGAGCAAGGAATACTTGCCATACGTGGAGGAAGATGAGGGTAGTGAACATTTAAATGCACTGGGCATACATAAATCTGAGAGACGTGAATGGGATGCAACCATGAGTGCTGAGCAAGCTAACCAACATCACTGTACAGACACTCTCAATTATCTTTGAGAGGTCATTGAAAGCAGAGGAAGTTTGTGAGGACTGGAGCAAATCAAATGTCACTCTTACCTACAGAAAGGGCAAGAAGGAGAACTGTGGCATAACAGGCTGGTCAGCCTTACCTCAGTCCCAGGGAAGGAGATAATCCTGACAACCATTTCCAAACATATGAAGAACAAGAAGGTGACTGAGAGTAGTCAGAATGGATTCACCAATGTAAAATCATGCCTGACCAACCTGATAGCCTTCTACAACAGAATAATTGGCTCAGCAGATGACTGTAAAGCACGAAATATTTTTTATCTTGACTTTAGTAAGGCTTTCAACAGTCTCCTGATACAGTGTCATACACAAAGTGATCAAGTAAGAGCCAGATAAGTGGACAGTGAGGTCAACTGAGAATTGTTTAACTGCTGGGCTCAAAGGACTGTGATCAGCAGCATGAACTCCAGGTTGAAGTCAGTCACTAGGTGAATACTGAGGCCAGTAGTGTTTAAGAATGGACAACAGCCCCATGGGCTGCATTAGGAGGAGCATTGCCAGAAGGTCGAGGGTAGTGATCCTTCCTCTCTACTCAGCACTGGTTCTCAGGTCTTGCATTACAAGAAAGACATGGACAAACTGGAGTGGGTTCAGCAAAGGGTCACTATGATGATTAAGAGACTGGGGCATCTGATGAGGAGATCCTGGGAGATTTGGAATTGTTTAGCTTCAGGAAGAGAGAGCTCAAGGTGGATCTTATAAATGCATACAAATACCTGTTGGAGGGAATAAAGATGGAGACAGGGTCTTTTCAGTCCCCCATGCCTCCACCAGCAACAGAACAAGAGGCAATGGGCACAGACTGAAACTCAGGAAATTCCATTTGAATCTACGACTTTTTTTTAACTTTATTGTTTATTTTTTAATGTGAGGATGGTCAAACACTGGGACAGGTTTCCCAGATGGCATCTCCATCCTTGGAGATATTCAAAGCCTGACTAGCCATGGTCCTGAACAACCTGCTCTAGCTGTCCCTCCTTTGAGCAAAGGGATTAGACAGTCTCCAGAAGTCCCTTCCAGCCTCAATGATTCTGGGATTAATTTAAAAGTACTTGTAATACACTGAAGGAAACTGAAGGGTCTATTTTCTCTTGATATATTTAACAGCAGTAGCATATAGCATTAATAAGGAAGTCCAAAACTGGCTCTCTACCATTTTGCAAGGAAATACTAGAATAGAATAGAACAGTTCAGTTGGAAGGGACCTACAAAGATTGTCAAGCGCAACTGTCAGACTACTTCAGGGCTGACCCAAAGTTAAAGCACATCACTAAGAGCATTGTGCAAATGTCTCTTAAGCAATGACAGGGATGGGGCATCAGGCATCTCTCTAGGAAGCCTGTTCCAGTGTCTAACTACCCTCTCAGTAAAGAATTTTTCTTAACGTCTAGTCTGTACCTCCTCTGATGCAGTTTTGAACCATTCCCACATGTCCTGTCACTAGATACCAGGGAGAAAAGGCAAGCATCTCCCTCTCTACTTCCCCTCCTCAGGAAGGTGTAGAGAGCAATGAAGTCACCCTTCAACCTCCTTTTCTTCAAGCTTAACAAACCCAGTGTCCTCAGCCGCTCCTCATAGCACATGCCTTCCAGCCCTTTAACTGGCTTTGCTGCCCTCCTCTGGACTTTCAAGCATCTCAACATCCTTTTTAAATTGTGGAGCCTAGAACTGCATACGATATTCCAAATGAGGCTGACCAATGCTAAATACAGTAGGATAATCACCTCTTTTGACTGGTTGGCTATGCTGTGTTTAATACACCCCAGAATATGGTTTGCCCTGTTGGCTGCCAGGGCACAATGCTGGCTTACTTTGAGGACTGCTCTCCAGCCACTCGTCTCCCAGTCTGTACTGGCATTACTCCATCTCAAGGGCAGAACTGGGCATTTGTTCTTGTTAAATTTCATGACGTTGCTGATGCTCCAGTCTATCTAGAACCCTCTGCAAAGCCTTTTGTCCCTCAAGAGAGTCCACAGCACCTCTCAGTTTAGTATTGTCAGCAAATTTACTAAGGATGCATTCAACTTCTGCATCCAGATCATTTATAAAAATATTAAAATGAACTAGCCTCAATATTGAGCCCTGAGGAACACCACTAGTGATTGGCTGACAGCCAAATGTAGTTCCATTCACTACAACTTTGAGCCCTACTGTTAAGGCAGTTCTTCACCCAACATACCATGTACTAGTTCAGCTCACAGTTGGACAATTTGTCCAGAAGGATACTGTGAGGGACAGTATCAAAAGTCTTGCTAAAATCCAGGAAAACTGCATCCACCACCCTCCCTTTGTCCACTAAGCAGGTGACCTTATTATGGAAGGATATCAAATCTGTGAGATAGGACTTTCCTTTCATGAACCCATGTTGGCTGGGCCCGATGACTGTGTTATCCTTTAAGTGCCTTTCAGTGGTGCCCATGATAATCTTCTCCATAATTTTTCCTGTTACTGAAGTTAAACTATCAGGTCTGTAGTTTCCAGAGTCTTCTCTCATGCCCTTCTTGTAAACGGGGTGACAATCAAAGAAAAGAGAACTCTCCTTAGGGCTCCCACCAGCTTCTCTGGGATCACTTGTGTTACCACACTGGGCACCTTGTGGTGCCAATCTCTGACATTCAGGGATCTAAACCTGACTCCCTTTTAATTGGCCACGGAGGCCATTGCCTGTCCCTTTGGAACAGCACTTGCCCATCGCTTAGGACTGACTGAGAAAGGTTTATTCATTGCTTATCAGGAAAACTAGGGCAGAAATGAGCTAAAAGTGTTAAAACCAGCACAAGACAGTGTGAATTAAAAAGAGGAGTGGACTTACTTGTAATTGGTAAAGTGTTGATTATGATTGAGCATACAGCGATACCAGTTTGTATCTTGCCTAAAGCAAATCAAGAAGTGGGAAAACAAGCTTTCATCCTCAGCTCTCTTGGCAAGAAATATCTGTGTTACCAGTTTCCTCCTAAATGTCTAATTTCAAATCTGTCAGGAAATGTTTAGTAAATCATGACACAATATCCAGTACTTCAGGCAGTAAGAGACACTTCCACTGCCATGTTTACCATTTTTTTTCAAAGGCAAAGAAGAATACATTAAACAAATAAAAATGGCTCACACTCACAAAATATTTTAAAAACCTAGTGACATGAATGTACCAAAACTATTAGGCTAGAAAATTTCAGCAAACATGGTAAAAAAGAAGCATTCTCCAATACTCATACCATTTCATCTCATGATGATGTTTATCTGATCTAAAAAACACCCAAAAGATACTTTTGTGAATTCTTAAAACATACTGAGCTGATTTAGTAGCCCAATAGCTCTTAAGCTGTGCTGAAAAGGTACACTTAGGATTAAAAACTCTCAAGCACTCTTCCTAAATTCCCTTTCATATAAAAGCTAAATAACGTGAATTTATGTTAAAAAATTAATGATTTTCAATCTTCACCTGATTCAATTTGAGCTACAGATTTTCATTTCTAATTAATTATAGATGACCTAAGGGAGAGAGTTATATAAACAAAGGTATGGACAATATTCTAGAATCACTTTGCCCACAGAGCTCTCCTTACTCTAAGTGAGTCACTCATATGCTAAATTGCTCAGGGATCATAGGTTTACCTTTAAGTAAAGATCAAAAACACTTATCGGAGTCTTCAGAACTACTTTGAGGAAATCACCTTGGAAGAAGATTTCAGATTACCTCCTGATACAAATTTTGCTCTACACTGTATCAGAAAAATGCTGAACTGAAATTACTGCTCTATTATACTGTATGTACGTTATCTATATTATACTAATAGAGCTCTTAACTGAGCTCTTGGTGACATTATAGTCCTTCTTTATTTTTACTTTTACACAATGATTCAAGTTAAAATAATTGGTTAGGAATTGGAGAGTTATTCAATCAGCTATACAATCATTTTATGGATATTAGCAATAGAAATTATTCTTAA
>VXAL01005431.1:227086-241362 GCA_013399475.1 Chauna torquata | reverse complement strand
AGTTCACAAAGAAACTAAGACCAGAGAGAAAAATACAAGCTTGAAAAGTGTAGCAAAAGATGAGCACTTTAATCTAGTAGCTGCAGGACCCTGACTCTCCCTCTCTCGTTTTTAAGTTGTTGGATGTTATGGCAGAGTTTCTGTCACTTACTTTGTTAAGAAGTTCAGCTGTCATCCATCTTCCCTGCACTATTTAATACTATGAGATTAAACTTTCTTAGTATCACTGTTATAACATCTTTTATTTAATCACCTATTTTCTTCAGGTCCAGAAGAACTTCCCCTGATTTAGCTTACTCAGGGCCACAGACTAGTTTTCCCTCATGCTGATTCGGAAAGAAATCAATAGTTTAATGCACTTGCAACTCAATGGATCACTTAATTAGTAGCCTTCTGAAAATGAAATGCGTTACTTACACTTAACTTCTCCAGAAAGCTTAAATGATAGCCAAGGCTATCAAATTTATTATTTCCACCACAAATCACTGCTCTTTGTTCCACATATATTTCCCATCATGCAGCTATTGCTAATCTACTGGAGACATGAATGTCAGGCCGTGTAAGCATAGTTGTTTATTGTGTGCCTAATTAAACAGTCCAAGCAGGTAGGTCTATGGATTTCAAAGGACTATACTTACACATCTCAGGCTTATTAGAGAAGGATGCTGGATTTACAGCAACTCTAGAGTAATTTGTAAGAACACTTTTATTTGTCTGACTATTGAGAATTGTATGAACTATCGAAATGTATGAGTTAATGCAAAAGAAGGCTGCCTGGGGTAAAGACAGGAAAGAAAAGAATGGCAAAAGCCTTTTCTCACCAAACATGAGAGTTGTTAAGGAACAAAGTCAGAATTATTATGTTTGATGATTTTGCCTTCTCTCCAGTCAACTTATAAAATAATTTTTGCACAGAAGATGAGAAGCTCATTAACACAAATAAACAAAACTACTGGGTAGGATGAATGTGATAGATCTCTGGAAATGGAGGCGGTCCCCTTCCCTTGAGGGAAGGCCATATCTCTTCTGGGATAGGAGTTTAGGTAAGAAGAGCAGTATGACATTACCATAGAGACATTCATGTATCTTGTGTAAAAGTCTCCCTTTTTCTCTAGAATTTTTCATTTTACTGGAAAAGCAAACAATGTCATTTTATGACCCACTAGTAATACACTTGACAGAGAAAGCTGCAGGTACCCAAATTCAATCAGATCTACTGCAGAGTACTGTAGCCAGGCTTGGAATTGGAGTCTCATGCTGTCCATCTCTCCTCTGCAGTAAAATAAAAGTATGAAAGTAGATATCTAAAGGAATGCATTCAGAAAGACGAAAACTACACCCTTCAGCTGTCATTTTAACATTGATCTAATAAGATCCTTAAGAATTTTTCAGCAATTCACTTACATGTGATTTACAAAAGAAGGGACATCTTCAGTGTAATAGGGACCTACTAGCTAGCTTAATAATCTATAGAATATATGATCTAGCAAATATGTACTCCTAAAACATGAAGGGGAAAATAATCAAAGGTTAACAGCAGAAACATTCTGGATTGGTAACATATAAGTACAGCACAGACTGCTTATTTCCTCCTTCTATGGCACTCTTATCAGTTCAAAATTATCAGTCTGATGTACTTTTCAGTCTCACCTCTAGGAAATGTCATCCTTGCATTTGACTGTTTGCTTTTATCTGCATTGCTTTTTGCCAGATCACTGTCTACTCCTGAGAAGGAAATATGGGACAGAAAAACTGGCTATATTTTAATCCAAGAAAAACAAAGGAAATAGATTTTAAAAATCTAAATTTATTAAGATTACCCCTCAACAGAAGATTGCTTTCTGCATGGAAAGCATTCTCCCTATGTGCAACATCTCTAGATCTTCTTATTCTAATTGTTCAGGCTGTATCTGCTTTAATGTGAAAGGACTTCTGTGGCACATGATGCTGCAGCACCGAAATGATTTCGGAGCTAGTCAGAACTTCCTAGAATTTCCTACAGAAATAGCCTCTACTGTAGGTGTAATTCAGCCATTAAATGGTGCAATTACAGAATCACACACAGAATCTCAGAATCACAAGGTTGGAAAGGACCTTCAAGATCATCTAGTCCAACCGTCATCCACAATTAGCCATTTTATGATTCATTAGTGTTGGTCTGTTTGTTTTGAAGTACAATAAAATTAGGCAGGGGGAGGAACAACTCCATTAAGCTTCTAAACAGTACCTATGTTTTCCAATACAGTTTTCCACAAGGTTTACCACTACAGTGAAGTTTGTAAAAACACCGCTAAAGCCAGAGTGGTCAGCTGTAGTGCAGGGCTCTTTCATAAACTGAGCTATTGCACATTTTTTTCTCAGGAGGAGTGAAAAATCAGCCTAGACTGAGAAGTATTTCTACATAAGTAAGGGCAGAGACAGAGAGGGACGTGGAGTTAAAATGAAACAAAAAAAGTAACACGTTAAAGGAAACAAGGGTGGGGGGGTGAGAGGGATGAGAGACATTAATTTAGGAGGTTTGGTGATAAGAACGTGTCTGCAGTGGCCTGCAAAACTGCAGTCTTCTCTAACTGTCATGAACAATGTGCGAACTTCTAATTCTGGGCCATCATTAGCATCAATCTTTCCAAACCATACATGGAAGTGTAATTTAAAAATTCAGTAAGCCAGTGTGTGCATGGGGCATGCTAACCTGCAAGCAAAGCTTTTTGGCCTTCATGCAAAAAGCAATGAAATGTTCAGGTAATATATTTTATATTTTAAACTTAATTGTATTGACATATGACACTTGAAATCCCTGTTTTTGTGATGAGAAATACAAACATCCTGTCCCTTTTAAAAGAAAAAGAAGCTGACAGTTCCGTGTGGATCTAAATTTTAGTGCGAGCAGTAATATGCTATCAGTATGTACCCATCCAATGCCTGGGAACTTTATGTTTTCATTTAGCTTTCTTAGAGATGAGAACACATGATAAACCTATCAGAGCTACCATCCCTCAACGTTCGCTGGCAGCCTAGGTGATAGAACCTGCTTTACATTCAGACAGAAGATAAATTAGACTGCACTGAGTTCAGGCTTCATGCTCTCTTCTTGCAGCAGAAGCCATTCATCTCCTCACCTTGATTGAGAGATACTGGTCAGTGTGCTGGTAAAGAGGGGAGGATGATGGAGTCAAAAATCAGGGAGGAGGGAAGAAAAGTAAGAGAGAGAATAGTAGGAAAAATGCTGTCTAAGGAATTCAGGGCCTTATAACCCTAAGTAAAATATCATGATAATGTGTAGAGACAGAATACAAGGCACATTCTTAAAAATGTATTTCAGTTATTTAAGAAATGAATGTGTTTCTAGAATTAGATTACCCCCGAGCATGAAGGTGAAGACATGACAAAATGCAGACTATAGCACACATTATCCAGCCCATATTGTCCAGGCTTAGATTTAATCAGGAACAAGATGTCTTAATTGCTTGAAAAAGGAGTTCTTCCACTGCCAAATGAGCAGGTGTGTGACACTCTAACTGGATCTCTAGAATAGAGTCCGAATAATAATGAGTTAATTAAAAAAAAAAAAAGGGGGGAAGAAATTAACATTGATTACATTTATAGTCTTAAAAGCTGCAAAATCTGTTATTTTTAAGTCAAAAGGCATTGAAGAGCAAAAGCTCTATAAGGGGACTGCCTCAATGACAAACCCATAAGATGTGCTAGTTCTGGAACACTGTTATTATTATAGTGCCCTTTAAAACATTTTCTGTCTTTTGGTTCTACAACTCCTTTGAAAAGTAGTAGAGACAGCAGCACGGCCCTGAAGTCAGAAGGCAAAGTCCTGAAGGTATGCTGGAGAGTAGTTGTGATTTCACTGGAAATTAGCAACAACTGGCTGCTTCCAGCTTTAGATTATCTTGCCTACACCTAAAAATGACTTGGCTACACTCTCCTTTGTCCACTTGAATTTCACATGTGCACAGAGCAACAATACTAGTGTCCACGGAGTTCAACATCCTTCGTACATGAAAAGTTATTTTGCCTCAGTTTTCCTTCCACTTCCAAGACAAACTGAAATACAGGCTGCTTAAGAATCAAACTTATTTTTATCCTTCAGCTTTCAACTCTTACAGAAGGTAACTTATTTTTATTAAAAAATTATGCAAATACATAATAAGAAATAAAAGAATAAATACAATCTGACCCTCTAATCACTATCCTACAAAATTTATTGTCTTGCCATTAACTTGAATGACTGTAAGTGGGGTGTATCTCCTCAATTACACTAGTACTGTAAACACAGAAGTTGCTTATACTGATCAATAGACTTGGTAATAGAATACATAAACAAACAAACAAACAAACAAAGCCAATAATGATTTCTACAGGATCTATTCTGTTCTGTAGTCTATGCAGTGTTCTGATCACAGAGCTAAGCTCTTTTTGGTAATGCTTTAAGCAACTTAACTAATGTCATTTCTTTATACTGACAGAGTGAACATTTGAAGACTGAGTTTTCATATAATTCAAAGTAATGTTTTAAGTATGGCATGCCTCTTTTCTTCCCTTAAATATTATTTCAATCAGCAATGATTCTATGAAATTTGGTAGCATCAGTACATCACAAAGCCTAACTGTGAAACAACGGTTCATCCCTTAACCATCTCTAAAGTTAAACTTACTTCATTAATATCTGATATGCGCATCACAGCATATCTGAAGTCTTTCATGACAGTTACTTCTACTTATTTGCAAATAAGATTTTGAGATATGTAAATACATAACTCCATGATTCAAAACAGTTAAGAAGAATGGAACAAATACATTTTCTTGTTTTTCTTAAAGTATATCTATCTTTATAGGTTGTGAAATAATGAACCTAATATTTCTTTTCCTCTCTTTGTATACAGTTGCTATTTAGTAGGCAGAATAAACTCTCAGGAAATTTTAAAATAACTATTATTTTATCCTTCTTGAGTTAAAAAAAAAATTAGCTTTTCCCTAAGGAAAAAAAAAGAAAATTGTTCTTTTCTATTAGTAAAACAAAAATCACGATATTTTATGTTTACCTAAAATGATTTCGTTCTTGAACACAACAGCATTTTTATATTATTAGATACTTTATTAATACAAAGCTCTTTCTATAATCTCAGTAAATTAACTGCTTGTCAAAAATATATTAATATGTAGGAAGATTACTCTTGAAAGAGTATTCATTTCAGTGCATCTTCAAGGCATATTCCAGGATGTGCTCTTTATCCCCCGTGCGTAAAATGATGAATCATTTGTAATAACACTAGTATCAATAGCGATAACTGAAAATACTATTTGTATCATGTCATTCTCCTACAAATCTGAACTGATTCACAAATACCTTTTAAAGAAGTCTTGCAATAAGTCTCTGAGACTATAATTTATCAAAATGGAACCTTAAGTAATTTGTCAAAAGATATACATGCAACAAATGTTTTCCTTAGGAAAAATAGTCAGCAAATTTTTCATAAAGGAGATCATAAAATCCTTGAACTTATTTATTATAGGAAATTATTTCTGAATTTCATCAGTGAGTAAATAAGTAATTTGCTTTCAACTTACAACTAAAATTATATTAGCAATTAAAAGTTCATTTTGTCTTGGTTTTGCCTATAAGTCATGTAGTATCATTGCTCTTCTCTGACTGGGTCATTTATGTAACTAATTAATGTATCACAAACTGGAAATCATATATACATATGATTATATATAATCATATATACATACATATTATACATATGTATATAATTATATACATACGCTATTTGCAATTCATTATTTCTGGGAAGCATGTAAGATAAAAATTACAATTAGTCACCAGATAGAATAAATACAGAATGAATCTACTGTTATAGAAGAGTTATTAGGAAACTTGAATTTCAGTTTCAAAATATTATAATTTAAAAAAGATAAATAGTGCTTGACTATAACATTATAGAATAGCAGGGTACACTAAATGAAGCACAAAAGCTTTGATGGAAGCACAAAACCACAATAATATCATAATGTTCATCCAGATTAAAGCTTTAACCTCACTTTGTTAAATGGCTGGCCTGATGATATGAGAGGGAAAAAGGGAATGGGATACTCTCATCTATTTTCAATAAAATGTTTTATTCATTTTTTACTATTCTTTGTTGTTGTTGTTGTTGTTCAATATACATTTTTATTGTAAAACCAACATGTATAAAAATAAAATCAATTTGAAGTTAGATTATTAAATGATCTATGTAATTTATAGACTTTTTAAATTTTTCTCTTTTAGTTTTTTTACTAGTAAAGTTTTTTTTGAAACAGTCTTGGGCTTATGATACAGGCATAATACTGCTATATATTAACTCACTATTTCACAAAGGACATCTTATATATAGTTTGCAGTCTTCTGAGATGTTGACAGAGAATGAAACTGTAGATCAATAGGTTTAGAAAGGTGAGCTACAGTCTTTCTGATCCTCAGAGCTGTTAAACTCCTCCGGTGTTCCTGAAAGTGCTAATAATCAGATTCTTTCTACCCTTGCATTTTCTGAGAGCAGCAAAGCAGAAAATGGAGTGAGCTGTGTAAATGAGACTAGTTTTGGAGAAGTCTCATGGAAAATGATAGTTAAGAAAAAATGTTCTCTATCTCACACTCCAAAATTTAAAAAGACCTTGGATAGAAACAAATTTCCTTACAATCACCCTCAATGTTGGTATCATGCTGTTGACAATTTTTTTTTTTTTTGTCAGCATAGGAAAATCCTGGTTAGCACTGAAAGCCAAGTGGAATCCTTACACAGTTTTTCTTCATTAGAGAAACAAACGTAAAGGGTAAAACATAAATGCTAGGATAGTTGCCTAGCAGTAATGATGCACTTAGAATATGTCAAACTCTTTCTTAAACAGTTCTCTGTAAAGAATACAGTGGAGTCCAGAGTAACCGAAAAGTACATTTCTATTAGCAATATTATGTATACAATGATTTCAAAATATATGAAAGTTATGGGAAATTTCTTCAGGGCAACTAATGAGAATTTTACTGCAAAATTGCCACGGAGATCCTCGGTTGCAGTACTTTTCTCCTACCCTCCTAATCAAATGTGATTTTTGAAAACATCTTTACCAATTTTAGATAACTAGGTGTCCTGGTTTCAGCTGGGACAGAGTTAATTTTCTTCCTACTAGCTGGTATGGTGTTGTGTTTTGGATTTAGGATTAAAATAATGCTGATAACACTTTCTAGATGTTGCTGACTCAGTGCTTGCACTGAGTCAAGGACTTTTGGCTTCTTGTGCTGCCCTGACAGCAAGTGGGCTGAGGCTGCACAGGCAGCTTGGAGGCGACACAAGCAGCACAGCTGACCCAAAACGACCAAAGAAATATTCCATACCATATGATGTTGTGCTGAACAATAAAACCGGAGGGAGTTGGCCAGGGGGGCTGCCATTGCTCAGGGACTGGCTGGGCATCAGTCGGCTGGTGGTGAGCAATTGCATTGTGAATCATTGTCTTTTTTTATTCTTGTTTCTTTTCCTTTTCCCTTTCTTATTAAACTATCCTTATTTCAACCAATGAGTTCTCAAACTTTTATCTTTTTTCAATTCTCTCCCCCATCCCACTGCAGGGGAGTGAGCAAACAGCTGTATGTTGCTTAGCTGCCTGCCAGGCTAAACCACAACACAACATCCTTTTAGATGTCAGAATATTAATTTTACAAAGTACGTATAGATGTAAACCAAGTCAAACTTTTGGGGACAGGTATCAACTATGATGCCTGAACATACCTCCAAAAGGCTTCAGTGAAAAACTATAGAGACCTTGCATGGGGCATAATCTGGTTCTAACGTTAAGGACTTTCCCATTACTGGTCCAAGCATGGAACAGAGACAGCAACAGAAAGCTTCACATTTCAGGACATTCCTATGTGACATTCAGGTATTGTTTCTACAGGTAGATAGCCCTAGCTATGCAGTTTGCTTCTTCATTTGAATATCAAAATTTTGAAGCACTAAGAAAAACGGGTTAGGCTTCTGTATAAAATCAGACTACTTGTGTTGAATGTATTTTTAATGTGAGTGTACGTATGCATACATGGATCTGTAGTGTTGTAGGCCTATCCCAGTGGTTTATGACATTTCAAAAGCAGGAACATGAATCACTATTTTTACGCAGTACAATGTAGCCATTGATGCAAATGAGAATTTCACTTACCAAATGATAAATGGTATCATTTATATATGTATATATACACATATACACATGACACTGTGATATTTTTCTATTTCTGGGCAATAGCAATCTTGTTGCTGATATCTGTAGAATTCCTGAAAAGATCACCCACTGCATTTATTAAGACCTGTCCTATTTGACTTTTGTTGAGGCCATAAATACAATAAAGTCTGTTTAAACATGAAATAGGCATATATAACTGACAAAAACAGCACTGCCATTCTCAAGGAGATTTAAGATTCATTTATTATTCCAGTTGTATAATTCCTCAGTGACCTTTCTTCAACATGCGCCAAGATATGGACCATTCCATCTCTTTGTGCTACCTCAAGTTTTTTCATCATGTATCTACAAAATAACCATGAGTCACTAACAGCATGAGCACTGTTTACTCACACCATGATCATTAAGATATTTAAACAACAAAAGGTGGTAAACTTTCTTTCCCACTCATGTTTTCTCTTTTAGCTAGGTTCTTACTAAAAGGCAATATTGAAAATGCAATCCAGAAAAATGCAACAAGGAAAATCTCTTATCAGCTCTATGGAGAACAAGAATTGCAAAGACAGTAAGTAAAAACAGGAGAGTTCTAAAAGAAGCAAGAGGGTCAGATTTTGGGCAACCTGTTCCTATGAATAAAAATCATGGGAATATGGGACCTACATGTCTCTTTTCAAAATTCCATTCGGTTTCACTATGATGCCAGTGAAACCACAATACACTTAATTAAGAAATAATTTATTCTAAAGCTCTATAGAAAGCTCCAACTCACAGGATCAAATATAAGACTTGGATTTCAAAAAATTAACATTAACCTGTTAGAATAAAGAGATGATTAAAAAATGGCAAGCAAGTAGAGAAAGTGATTTGGGGAGGGTGGTCAGTAAGAATGATGAAAATGAAAAAAATGCAAGAAGGAAATTAAGCATTTTCAAGTATTATTTCATGTATATTTGAGGTCTCATCTACTTGGAAAAAGATCCACAAGGAAATATCCTTAGTGCCATCTAGAAAGTACTCCCCTCATTATACTTTAAAGCAAGATTCTTCTTCCTATACAAACACACTAAAACTTGCACTAATATTCTACAGAACAATTTGGCATGTTCTCATTGCTAAATAAAAGTTTGTTTACTGAAGGATTTTCAGTCATTGTGTATTACTAGTCACAGTGTCTAGTCTCACTTGGATTTGTTAGACAAGATCAAATGATAAGCATGCAGGTTTCAGTCCAGAAGCAGAAAGCCTGTAAAATCACATCTCAGGATCATTCAAGTTACACATACACTTGGTACCACAGGTGATGAACTCAAATTGCCTTATCTTTTGTTGCCATGGCAACAGATCTAGTTTCACTTTTCTCCAGTTTAGAATATAAACTTGAAAGTGACCATTACCCCTCAAAAGTGTCCTATTTCTTCTCTTCATTAATGAACACAGCTACACAGTTAGTATTTATGCTAATTGTCCAATTTCAAATAAATTCCTATGCCTTAAGATAAAACAAACGAAACCAAAAAATGGATTGTGGCCATCCAGTGAATATGCTGAATGACGGTCCCTTTAAAAGGACTCAATAACCCAGAATCACAGAATCATAGAATGGTTTGGGTTGGAAGGGACCTTCACTGATCAGCTAGTCCACTCTCCCCTGCCATGGGCAGGCTCATCTCTCACTAGATGATGCTGCCCAAAGCCCCATTCAACCTGGCCACAAACAACTCCAAGGAGGGGACATCCACAGCTTCTCTGGGAAACCTGTTCCAGTGTCTCACCACCTTCACAGGGAAGAATTTCTTCCTCATGTCTAATCTAAATCTACCCTCTTTTAATTTAAAGCTGTTACGCCTTGTCCTGTCACTACACACCCTGGTCAAGAGTCCCTCCCCATCTTTCCTGTAGGCCCCCTTTAAGAGCTGGAAGGTTGCTATAAGGTCTCTCTGGAGCCTTCTCTTCTCCAGGCTGAACATCCCCAGTTCTCTCAGTCTTTCTTCACAGGAGAGGTGCTCCAGTCCTCTGATCATTTTTGTGGCCCTCCTCTGGACCCATTCCAACAGGTCCAAGTCTCTCTTGTGCTGCAGGCCCCAGACCAGGATGCAGTAGCACAAGTGAGGCCTCATAAAGGCAGAGTAGAGGGGCAGAATCCCCTCCCTTGACCTGCTGGCCATGCTTCTTTTGATGCAGCCCAGGATACGGTTGGCTTTCTGGGCTGCAAGCACGCACCACTGGCTCATGTCCATTTTTTCATTCACCAGTAGCCCAAGTCCTTCTCTGCAGGGCTGCTCTCAATCCATTCATCCCTCATTCTGCACTAGTATTTGGGATTGCCCCAACCCAGGCACAGGACCTTGCTTTTGGCCTTGTTCAACTTCATGAGGTTCATGTGGGCGCACTCCTCAAGCCTGTCCAGGTCCCTCTGGATGGCATCCCTTCCATCTATTGTGTCAACTGCACCACTCAGCTTGGTGTTATCTGCAAACTTGCTGAGGGTGCACTCCATCCCACTGCCTATGTCATTAATAAAGATATTAAACAGTATCAGTCCCTATGTCCTGAGGGACACTACTCATCACTGATCTCCACATGGACATTGAGTTGTTGACTACAACTCTCTGGATGCGGCCATCTAGCCAATTCCTTATCCACTGCATAGTTCAACATTTAAATCCACAGCTCTCTAATTTAGAGACAAAGATTTTGTGTGGGACCATGTCAAAGGCATTAAAGAAGTCCAGGTAGATTACATCAGTTGCTTTTCCCTTGTCTACTGATATAGTCACTCCATCATAGAAAGCCACTAGATTGCCTTTCGTGAAGTCATATTGGCTGTCTCAAATCACCTCCCTGCCTTCCATAATCTTCCCATGCACAGAGGTGTGGCTGACTAGTCTGCAGTTCCCAGGGTCTTCCTTTCTACCTTTTTTAAAAATGGGTGTGAGGTTTTGCTTTTTCCAGTCACAGCAGACTTCACCTGATTGCCATGATTTTTCAAATATGATGGAGAGTGGCTTGGCAAATACATCAACTAGTTCCCTCAGGATCCCAGGATGCATCTCATCAGCACCCATAGACCTTTGTATGTTCAGGTTCATCAGGCGGTCTCGAACCCCATCTTCACTCACAGTGGGAGGCACTTCGCTCCCCCTGTCCCTGCCTTGAAGTTCAGGGACTTGAGAGATGTGGGAACAGTGAAGACTGAGGCAAAAAAAAAAAATTGTTGAGTACCTCAGCTTTCTCCAGACCTGCTGTCACCAATTCTCCCAATCTTTTTTATCAGAGAGAGTACACTCTCTTTAGTCTTCCTTTTCTGGCTAATGTATCTGTAGAATCCCTTATTATTCTTTGCATGCCCTGCCAAGTTCAGCTCCAGCTATGTCTTGGCTTTCCTGATCTAATTCCTACACATTCAGACAGGATCCCTATACCCTTCCCAGGCCACATATTCCTCCTTCCACTGTCTATGCATTTTCTTCTTACATTTCAGTTTGACCAGCAGGTTCTTACTCAGCCATGCTAGTTTCCTGCCTTCCCTGCAGGATTTCTTACACATGGGAATCAAGAGCCCTGGCACTCTATGAAAAGTGTCCTTAAAGAGCTGCCAGTTCTGATCAGTACCTTTTTTCCTAATGACAATTTCCCAGGGGACCTCATCCACTAATTCCTTAAACAATTGGAATTTCACTCTTCTAAAGTTCAGGGTCCTGACTTTGCTCTTTGCCAGGCCCATATCCCTCAAGAACACAAACTCTACCAGAGCATGACCAATGCAGCCCAGACTGCCTCCAACTTTGACCTTATTAATTAGTTTATCTGCCTTGGTGAACACCAGCTCCAGTAATGCTTCACCTCCAGTTGGTCTATTACCTGGACCAAGTAGTTATCCTTGATGGAGTCCAAGAGCCTCCCAGGTTGCTTACAGCTTGCCATGTTGCTTTTCCAGCAGATATCTAGGTAGTTGAAGTCCCCCAGCAAGATGAGAGCCTGCAGGTGCCATGTTTCTTGTAGGTGGAGCAAGAAGGCTTCATCAACAGGCTCTCTTTGATCAAGTGGCCTGCAGTAAACACCAACCACAAGGTTTCCTTTGTTGGCTCACTCCCTAATTTTTACCCATAAGCTCTAAACCTGTTCATGGCTATTTTTCAGAGACAACTCTTCACAATCAATCAATTTCTTTACATAGAGGGCATGCCCCACCCCCTTCCTCACCTGTCTCTTCTGAACAGTTTGTAGCCATCAATTGCAGTGCTCCAGTCATGTGATTCATCCCACCACGTTTCAGTGATAGTGATTAGGTTACAGCTGTCTAGTTGCAGAGTGCTTTCCAACTCCTCCCATTTGTTTCCCATGCTGCATGCACTGGTATAGAGGCTATCAGCTGGGCTATCAGCCACATCACCTTTTTAGAGAAAGCACACCCTAATTCCTTTGAGATAATTCACAGGTGTTTCCCTGTTGCTTCCTAATGTATCAGCCCTGGCTCGTCTCTATCACTCAGAACTCCATCCCCTTCCCCTGTTAAATCTAGTTTAAAGCTCTGCTTGTTAAGTCCAGCCAGCTCTTTACCTAGGACACTCTCGTCCCACTTGGTCAGGTGAGCCCCATCAGCTCTAGTCTAGTGGTTTTCTGGTTAACTATCAATTCCTTCATAAAGAGATCATCAATATTGCATATTTAGTACTGCATTACCAAAACACTGTCTACTCCAAATTAAACTCAAAGTAGACATATTCTGCCCTTAAACTGGGCAAAAAGCTGGTTCCCATCAAAAGCCCACAATGGAGACTTGTGCATCGCCAACTTGTTAGCTCACACTGCAAAGTATTATACAGTTAAATTCAGTGCTTTGCTGATAAGAGGAAAAAACAAACAAACAAAACACAAAAGAATTTAAACAGTTTCATCCTCATATTCCAATTTTGCCAATTTATGCAGACAAATCAGCTCTAAGCCACTGACAATGAGATTGAATGAAGTTCCGGCTTAACATGAGGGGGCACTTCTCTACTGTGAGGGTGACAGAGCACTGGAACAGGTTGCCCAGAGAGGTTGTGGAATCTCCTTCTCTGGAGATATTCAAAGCCCGCCTGGATGCCATCCTGTGCAACTTGCTCTAGGTGATCTTGCTCGGCAGGGGGGTTGGACTAGATGATCTTCAGAGGTCCCTTCCAGCCCTGCCCATTCTGTGATTCTGTCTTTGGAAACATATAAGTCCTTAAAATCTACTTCATAATTTACAAAAGCATCGCTAATAAGTGTTCCTGTTAGAGTCCCAGACTGCCACTTTTATATGATGGGATTTGTTGTCTTCAGTGAAGGATGATAATAACATCCTGGGACTGTAGGCATGCAAGAATTTAATTGACTGCCTGCCCTAGACACAAAGGGCTACCTGCAGTTTGCTTATATAGCAGAAGCAGCAGACAGCAATTATAAATTTAATTGGTACTCCAATAAGGTTTCATACATGAGCCAGTATTTACAATGAGCACTGGAAACTATTCTCAGCTGAGATCATATCAGTCAGAGGCAAGCCCCTTACCAGAATAACTATTTTTGTTCTATTTCCCATTTTCATAAACATATTTTTGTGAGTTCTGGAACGTATCCTGATATTTTCCTCCTATTACATATTTATGACTCACTAAACCAGATTTCCAAAGTTACTCATGCTCACAACTATATAGACAGGTAAATTTTCCAAAACATGCAAGTCAGTTGTCTGACTGTCACCAGAAGCAATGGCAGGTAGGCAACTTCTTGCTTAGTGTTTTTTATAATAATAACAGTTACTTATCTACACTCTTAAAAAATTGAAATGCAATTGAAAATTTGGCTCAAGTTTAGAGGGTTCAGAGGAAAAGGGGAGACTGAGGTAAGTTCTATCATTTTAAAGAGGAAAATCATAGATTCTTCTCTATATATGGAAAATCCACTGAGAAACACTGACATGGCAAGAAGATCAGTATGTCACTTTCCAAACCAAGAAAAAGCTCTGAAAACAATATAGCCTATTGATGGTAGTAGGAACTTAGCTTAGCTTTTTTTTTTTTGTG
>VXAL01005431.1:165968-227073 GCA_013399475.1 Chauna torquata | reverse complement strand
TTTGTGTGTGTGTGTGTGTGTGTGTGTGCAGGTATTGCTGAACTGTGGTTATCGACAACAAGCATATTCATACATCTAGAAGCAGAATCATGATACCCTGGAACACAGGTTAAGCCATAGATGTGCTATTCCATTATTAACTATCATTCTCCACTATTTAGGATTATGATTATTTTCAAACACTGGGAAAGAATATGTGCTTATTGTTCACAACATAATTCAACTCAGACAGACATTTGTGATTCCTAATGCCATCAATAGACTACATTATTTTCAGTGTTCTAAAACCATACTAGTATTGTCTAGTGATTAATATTGGTTAATCTTCTTCCCAACATTCACTGTTTGTTGAAATATCCTCTCTTTCCCTCCTGTAGGCAGTGTTTCCAGCTACTGCAACTGAAAACCTGGAGCTTGACCTACCAAGGCATCAGCAAAAGAGACATATAGGAGGATATAGGTATAATTGCCACTTATAAGCGTCTCGCCAATAGCTCTCTTCTGAGTCTTAACAAGATATTTCCTTCTCCAAAAGTTTCTCTTCTAGAAGAAGAGTTATATACTTCTACAAGCCCTATGGAATCTGAGCTATACCATGTAGGGTATTTCCTCTATTTCTAATTGAATTTTCTGTAATATTCAGGGACTTGATAGAGTTTGCTTATGACTGAGACTCGGGCAACAATACGACTACTGCACTTAGTGGAAAAGGAAATCAATCATATATACACAGAATTAGAGACATTAAAGTTCCATTAGGTCAATTTACTCTTTCCTGGGTCCACGTACATTTTTTCTCTATTGTACATGTTCATTCTTGCTCATTCTTTGTTCTTCCTTGGTTTTCAACGTCCATAAGAGAAAAGAAAATCTACTGAAAAAATTGTGGTTCCCTTATCTGCTACACACAGAAATTTGCTTTAGTGATTTCAGGAAGGGGGGTGGGGTGGAGCAAAATAAAGCAAAAGAGAATCAGTTCCTTCACTTCACTTTTTTGAGAAACTTCCAAATATATACACTGTGACCAGTATCTTCAGTTTAGCAAGAGATTTGTGTTGTATAACAAAGAAAGTACATCTGAAAACTTCATTCATTTTTCAGTGGGCAGACATTTCTCAGCTCTTATAAGCCTTTGCACAAAACGTGAAGTTATTCCAGCAAGACTGCTGCTCCCATATATCCATTCCTAAACTCGTATTATCATACGTTTGATCTTTTATTTCCTTGCACAAAGTATCAGATTCCTGACTGCACTTGTTTTTCTTTGGGAGATCAATCTACCTCCAGCATTTCTGCTTGTACCGTTGTATGCAATATGTTGGTGGATTGGCATATTATAACTTCATCAACAATATTATTGACATTACTGAAAATTAATCACAGAATGTCAACATTATTTTATCTGGTCTCATTTGTCTAACATTCAAAGTATTTGAATAAAAGAAAACTATAAAAGATGAAAGGCATGAAACTCAGAGTTAATTGGCAACATTAATTGACTTCACTTCCTTCAGTTCTGTCAGATGCACAAAAGGAGTATAACTTCAGCTGTGTTTCATGGTGGAAGAGAGCAGATGAGACAATCAAGAATTTGAATCATGTATTAAATAGCAGAGAGAGGCTTAGATACCTACAATTGCCCGTGTTTATTTTTATTATTTATTTATTTATCTGAACTTAACAGTGAAGACAAATGAAGCTCCAAAAAGAAAAAAGAAAAAACGAGTAAACAAAACCAATTCCTTGATTTACTCAGGTTTATACGTTCTGCATATTTGCATTCTGTGTTCATTTACTCACACATGTTCTGGATTTAAAAATCTAAAGCAAGAGGGTTGTTAAAAAATACAGCCCATTCCAATTCTTGCCATCTGATAACACTTGTAACTCAGACAGACTGAATGCTTTTGAAATCCCAGTGACGCTGCCTAGGAAGTCTGACCATGACTATAACAGCTGTTAATGATTGATTTTCACAATGATAACAATAGATAACTTGATAAAAATGTAGGCACACCACCCAAAGACTTAGGCTGTAGATGACAGGTTTTAAGAAGGGAAGATTCACATACAGAAGAGCGCTGCACATGTGAAACAGAGGAAGGTGTCTTCTCTTTTGCTTGACTTCCCTCTCCCCCCTCTTCCTTCCACCTCCTCTAATTCTGTAGGATTTCAGACCAACCCAAATTTCAGAAAACAAATTAATTCTACTCCAGGAACAAGACCCTGTACAGAGTACATTTTGTACAGTTGTACAGAAAGGAAGGACTTACTATATGCCACAGACTGGTGTCTCATAGGAAACTTACTACACAGTCCATTCATCTTTGCTTGTCAGAAAAAGCAGCACAGTGGATTGACAGATGCTCACTGCATACCTATGTTCTCATTGAATATTTACCACTCATACAAAAAATTCTCACATCTTTAAGCCAGAGAAAAGGAGAGGGAAAGGAGATACAATTAAGACGAAATGCTGTAAAATAGAAATAAGTTGAAATTATGTCTCTAATCAAGTATTTCCTCTGGGCACTAGACTATTAGGTGGTTTGGTGCAAGCTTAAGATGCCTTACAACAGCTCCTTATCTCCAACAGTATAAATTAGGTTAATGGACTCATTTTAACTTCGTGATTCAGTTTCTGTGCTCTGCCTTCTTGTTTTATGCATATAATTGGAAACAACAAAGAAACATCATACTCTAGAGGTTAGTAGGAAAAGGAAGTTCATTTCTTTCCAAAAACCCAACTTCAAGACAAGAAAGAAAATAAAAACAAAGTGAAAAAAAAAATTAAAAAGACTGTATCAGTAGTGAAAATGATTTATTCTCTGACATAAATAATCCTCTCATGATTTACTGCTGTTTTAAAACCAGAAAAGTTTCAAAACTAGTTCTGTGGGTAGAAATCACAAAAGATTCTGATTTCCACATCTTCTTTATTCAAATATTAATTCCTGTACATGTTGTAAAAATTCTGGTTAGGAGGTCAACAACAAGCATATCTGTTCAAATAAAAGAACAAATTGAAGAATAACTGGAACACATTTAGGACCAAACTCTGTGTGAAACTGTGATTTCAGTGAGTGTCAAGCAGGTCTGGTTTCTCCAGAAGGCCAACTTTGCTGAAAATGATAGCTGAAGGTAGCTACTAGACAGGGAGGTTGACCAACCAGGCCCAGTATATAGCTGTGTCCAATGAGCTACTCTTGTTGTTAACCTCTTCAGTGTCTACACCGTGTTCAACTTGCCCTTACTCTACCCATTTGTGTGCACAGAGAGAGGGAGAACTCTGACTCACAGGCTTGTTCCTGCCTGTGCCAAAATTTCTAGTGCCAGAAAGAAATGTACAACCATCCCAGGTCTCCGCATTCCCCCTATTTATTTACATGGATAAGTAGGACTCAGTCATAATCAAGTTCTAGTCAAAATGCTGCGAATAAAATTAAAGACTTTTTCAGACATCGCTGTGAACCTATATGTGTGAAAGTCCACTTAATATCACAAGGTTGGAAAGGACCTTCAAGATCATCTAGTCCAAAAATATTTCTGATTTGTCTGGAATATTTTATCATTACATTTGGCACAGTAATGTTCTCCTTGCCCACTCAATCTTTAATCCATTCCAAATTTTGATAGATGGTCTATTTTATTATAAATCTAATATTAGGGATATTGCCAGTGCAAAGTTATGACAAAATATGAAAATTATCATTTTTATAAAAAGTCATTGTCTCAAAATTCACATTTAAATCTGTGGTATTTCTCTTACAGTAAAAGCTGCAGTTATTTTCACAGAACAGGTCTATCTAGTGTCTGCCTTATTACTTTGAGGCAGTACCCGTTTTATTGTAATTACTTTTCCCTTTAAACTCTCCAACATATACTTGCAACAATATTGTACTGCAGTACTGAAATGCAACCTTTAAACCTTTTGTTCAGCAAAGACAACAACATTGCGTATAGTATATATTTGCTATATTGACACCAGGAGACCAAAACATAAAGACACTTATTTTGGAGTCAGGGAAAAGGAAAGTTTAGAGAACACAGCATTTGCATATATGCGGTATCTCTTTCAAGGATGAAATAGGAGAATTGAAATCGGTGGAGTACATGTATTCAGAGACTTCCAGAAATGCTGTACAAGCACTTCAAACACATATTTAATAGACTGAGCTTTCTCAATATTTTGTAAGATCAAGAAATGTAACAGTGAGATGGGATGAATATTGTAACATTACTATGTTTAAAGCTGATCAGTTAACTTTTGCATTTGTGATAAATGTTTGAATTTTAATATACAAAGGTTTAATAGTCATAACACCCGTAACTATTGCACTCTATCAAAGACACCTATTGGATTCCTATTCATATTGAAAATTTATAATCATCAAAGAATTGATAATTCTTTTTGTTAGCCATCTGGCAAAAAGATTTCAGTTTTTTTGCAGTTTGCAAAAACCAAATATGTGATTCTCTGAATTCAAGAGGCATTGTCCCTTCCCTAAACATTTATGCATATTTCCTGAAAAAAGCATTTGACACATTCTTATCTGAACTTACTCCTAATGAAACTAATGAAAATACTTTCTTTGATGACAATTATGAAGTTTTGCAAAGGTTTGAAGTTCCCAACTGTTCTCACTTCTTCATACTCTTCTTGCAAATATTACTCATTAGCAACCAATAAGCATTGGAGTGCTTATATAGAAAAGGAGGAACACACGTAACATGAAGGGAGTAGAAGAAAAATACTTTCAACTCATAAGATGCAGATTGTGAATATAAAGATTAGGTTGCTAATATGTATCCAAAAGGCTGGCTTTAAGTTGCAAGTAATTTCTAATCAACAGACATATATACATATATACATTATATATATACACACATATACACACATACATATATGTATATATACACACATATATATGTGTATATATACACACATATATATACACACATATATATATATAGCAATGTTTACAGGAGTATACCAAAATAAACGGGTTCCTCAGATCCAAGTCAGATATAAAGCTTCCACAGATTCACAGCTTGAGATGGTTAAAATGCAAGAGTGCAGTGTCGCAAATGCTGACTTCTTATTTAGAAATAAAATCGGACATGAAGGTTAGGACACTATTATTTTTTTGATATATTTTTAGAAGAGCTTTCAGATTATAAAAGATAATAAGGAAAAACAAAAACCACATAGCTTATGTAAAGGGACCACACATTTCAGTGAACAGATGTGGAAATGACACTTCAGACAATTCATGATTGACTTTCATATCACACTAGAACAACATCTACATGTACACTTTTTAATGGAAGGATTGTGGAATTATAAAGTACAGGCCAACAACTTCAAGTTAAGCAGATTTCAGAATTCAGCTGAAATGACAACAAATCAATCTGCAATTTGAGTTAGAAAAGGATATAAAAATACCTCGAGAAACTACACAATCTATCCCTCACAAGCCAAAGAGGGAAAAGTAAAAGACATATCAGAAGAAACCTCTCTCTGTCTCTCTCCAAAAATGTAATAGTGGTCTGGGGAGTTTACCTATCAAAATTAACAGAATTTAACACTGAATGTACTACGTATGGCATTTCTTTTCATTTTCTCCTATGTATGCTTAATAATTTCATTTAATGAGAATGTCTCAGACTGTTCTGACAACATGATAGTAGTATGCTTTGATGAGAAAATTAAAAGGCTTTAGAATGTTGAAACTGGTTATGCTAGAACTCTTACATGAGGCCATACGCTAAAAAAAAAAAAAAAACAACCAACCAAACAAACAAAAAAACTATTCAGTATATTAGCTGACTTAAGGACAGTGAAAAAGTGGGACGTTGCAGCCACAGGAAAGTTTACCTTTTGTGACAGATCAACTTTAATGTGGTAATATTTGTCTTAGACTGCATTATCATCATTGCTACAGTGTTTCCTGAAAGTGTGGGTATCAGTATCTGCAGGATTAGAATCTATTTTTAATTAACTATATATCAGTTTTGTAACTTTATTTAAACACCAATTTCCATATGTCTTTTTAATGATTCCACTGATAGGAGATAATGAAATGAGAATAACCTTCAAAGGATTCTTTCCTTTTCTACTTACAGTACTTCATATCTCACTAACCTTTCTATCGCTTGGGTAATGTTACATGACTATTTATAGCACCACATTTGTATTTTATTTTGATTAGCTATGTACCTTTTAAGCTTGAAAAAATCAGTTTTCAACACATAAATTCTACTTTCAAAGTTTGTGTTCTCTGCCCGAAGGTTTCATGTGCAACCTCACATTTGTGGGACACTTGAAAGGTACAATTTACAACTTTTCTTTGATCTTAGCATTTGAGGTCACAGAGAATTCTGCTTGAACAAAGATTGCAGGGTATTGCTGAACTGGATACTTAAAAAAAATTGGCTAGCAGTACAAAAAATGATATTTATACTGGAGTTTAAAAACCCTTAATGACCTTCCTCTGTAAGATAGCAGTGTGTCAAAAATATTCCAGTCATAATCTGAAAGAACTTTTCTTGGTATATGGACCATTAATGGACAGAAATACTTAACAATTTAAGGCTTCAATTTATGAAAGCTCTCAATCACCCACAATCATGACAGCTCTTAAAAAATCAGCAAAAGGACCCATTCTGAACAATGGTATTTTTTGTCTTCAGGATTCCAGACTTGAAAAGATAAGCTTATCTCCCTTCTCAGTGCCATTTAATTAGACTACTAATATTGGAAAGTTCCCCATTCAGCAAATGATCTCTGAAATATTCAGGGAAGATCTAGGAAACCATTCCAGTTGGATTTTCTCTTGTACACTATTTTTCTAGGTTTCTTTTGCAAAGGCCAAGGAGGTGTAAAAAGATTCTTAAAAGTAAAATTAAGTTTAATATTATACTTCTTTGACAAGCAGCACCTAGCCATTCTAGGAGATCCAAATATTAAGATCCACATGAGTGAGCTACATTCTGAGCTCCATTTCACCCAGATTAAAAGAGAACAGAACTGTAAGCAGATACTTGTTCTGATATTTTTTACCTCCAAAGAAATATTTCTCTCCAGTCTTAACTTGTAGAGGGCTGTTTGTTCGAACAGCTGAAGCTTCATCTCCATCAATGGTGAGAACAGCAAAATTTTCCTTAGCTAGGAATCGAACCTCATGCCATTGCCCATCATTGAGACCAGAGCCTGTGAAGAACAGAAAACATTGGAACATTGTACTTAGTGCAATATTTATTATCAATGAGTAACCACTCAGAGTGTGTCTCTCCCAAGCTCATTATGTAAATTCTAATGAAGCCTACTTCAGAAATGGAATAATTTTAGTGTGATAACAAGGCATTATTTTAAAGTAACTATTACAAAAAATTTAGCATTATCATCATAAATAAAAGTTTATGAACTACCAAACTGTACATTCTGCCAGGTATAATTGTCTCTAAATATATAAGTTATCACTCACCTTACCCATCAAAAGGCCATATTCTACATGTTACTAATGAGGAATATCTTGTAAGCGTTTCCATGACCAAATTCAAAAGGAAAATACATTGATTAATCCATTTAATTATAGCCAGTAACGAGCCCACAGGGCACATTACACTTGTGATTGCTGCCTCTATCAAAAGCCAGATACTTCCAAGAAAAAGGAAAGAAAAACAAGGAGGGGGAAAGACTCATGTGAAATGTGAGTTCACATACAATGCTGTCATTGAGATGTGGGGCTAGCCACAAAGCCATTGCAAAACCAGCAAATGTCTACCAAAAACCTGAATCTTAGGGGAGCACCATCTTCCCTATACCAGCAGCACTGTAGTACATGGATCTGTTTATTCACTTTTATAAAACAACAGAACTTAAATAATTTTTCCATTGTCTCCAGCAGCTGGCAAGAAGCCATTTTGCCTAGCATGTTAAGCTGGCATTTAAGAACAGTAAAAGAGTATTCGTTTGTTCTGGTCATTACTTTGCAGGTAGGTTATGTGGTGTCAGCAAGTAAGTAGCAAACACTCTAGTAAAAGCAAATTCCAAATTCTAGAACCTCTTTAAAGCAACATTTTCTCCACCTAGGTAAAGGTGCTGTCACCTTAGCAAAATGTACTTTGCCAAAATAACCCACAGTGCAATGCAATACGCTGTTTCTAAAATTAAATAAATGGGATGCATAATAGCAGAAGTGTAACGGCAGGCAAAATTTCAAAATATTCAAAGGAATGTCCTCTATGAACAAGGAATAATATTCATGACAAACATACACCTAGACATTTAATGAATATTTTTTCCAAATGCTTCTATGTGTTTAAGATACAAGATCAAATCCTGATATAACACTGAGAGTGTTATATATTGGAATATTCTTGGAATATTAGTGTGATCTTGGAATATTAGTGTGAATAAAAGTGGTAGATGCATCTTAAAAATATATCAGTAAGAAATGTTTCTGCCAAAGCTTGGTCAATCCAGTGTAGAAATAGATGAAAGATCTAATATACTTTCCATTTGTGAGCTACTCTTTCATTTTCATTATATTTGGCAAACAAATAAGAAACAGAAAAACATTTAATTTCAACCCACATTAAATTATTTTCTACAGTTAAACTCTGAAAGGAAAAGGAAGAAGATATGCCTTTTTACAGAGTTCCAAGATAAAATTGGTACAGTATATGCTACTACAACTGAAGTTTATCAGATTAAAGCAGGAACCCCATTTTCCAGCTTGAGATAACCTATTATCAGCAAAAAAAAAAAAAAAAAAAGAAAAAAATAATAATCTACCTCAGTTTTTATCAAGGTGTTTGTTATTGCCCTGAACTGAATAACAATGAACAGAGACTTCTGGACAAAATTAAAACTTTGCTATTAAAACACACAGGATGAAAATGGTAGCACAGGCTGTTCATTCATGAGTCCACCTGGAAGTATGTTTAAAGCATCCCCTGGAAAGGAGAGTATTACAGAAACAAAACAATAGGATGTGAGACAAAAAAGTGTCAGTGTACCTTGTACCACCATTGGTATTATATCAAAAGATTAGTTTTTGCACCCTGACAAACTGTAGCTACAGAAATTATGTCACACCTCTAGTGAGTTCTTCAAAATACATCTGCCTCCCCCAAGTACTGAAATGTCACTGGTTTTCTTCCTGCTTCTGTACTGAATTTTCAGTGTTGTCTGTTGTCTTTATATAGCAAAAGTCTCTCCAAAAACTTTCACAGTAGTAACTTTTAAGGACACTCCTGTTCCTGCTTTGATAAATTTTTGAGATTGTTAACCAAATAGATAAAACCTTCTAGCCCATTTAAACAGAATTAGATATAAATATACACACAAAACTTGGTGCGGGTGCCCAGGCGGTGGCAGGGCCTGCTGGGCTGCTCCGTGAGGCGAGGCCGGGGCTGCCCCGTGCCGGACACAGCCGGTTCCAGCCAGCTCCAACGGCCCCACCGCAGGGCATGGCTGGGCCCCTCAGCCACGGGCGGGCGCCTCGGGGAGAGCAGAGCTGAGAAAGGGCAAAACTCTGCCCGGCAGGGAGGAAAAGAGTGCGAGAAACAGCCCTGCCAGCAGCCAGGGGAGGAGGTGCTCCAGGCGCCCGAGCAGGGCTTGCCCTGCGGCCCCTGGAGAGCCCACGCTGGAGCCGGGGAGAGGTGTGAGGAGGAAGGGGCGGCAGAGGGGAGCTGCCTGACCGCTGCCCCCGCTCCCCAGCCGACACCACAAGCTCACCAGCGCCGCACTAAAAAACTGAATAATGCAATGACTCAAGGAAAAAAACAGACAGAGGGAAGGTGGATCAGTGGTGCAGGTGGATTTGCTGAGCAGACTGAATGGAAATCAGAGCATGAGGAGACCTGCAGGTCACCGGCAAAGACTGATCCCACGCGGAGAGAACTCTGTGTGCACGGCGTTTAGCAACGCGAACAAAGCGGCTCATTGCTGCCTTTGAGCTGCCTACTGGAGGCATGATTGGAGAAGCGCTGGTATTTTGCCTGCATTAAACATATTTACCCCTACAAGTTGGCATTGTTTTTGCCAGTTCCTGAAAGATCACACTGTTTCTATTTTTGATTTTTTTCACTTTGTTGACTTCAAAATCACAAGTTAAGGCTGTCTTGTTCTTAGCTAGATATATTAACCATCCTCTTTCTTTACAATATGACAGTAACATTCTCAACTCTTCTGTCTCAAAGTTGCCACAAAAATTCAATTGCAATTTTATGTTTGCTTATGAAACTTTTTACTGGTAACATTTTTCCGTGGAGTTTACCGAGGGATGCTGATGAAGATTGCTCATTATCACTCAGCAAGTACTCACTATTGTGTTTGTAGAACCGCGTTCCCCAATGGTGTAACTAAGAACACCTTTTTTCTCTGCCACGCTTTGTTTTGTTTGCATGAGTTTTACAGCCATTAGTGTCAACTCCCTTTTCTTAATATGATAATGCTCTGTTCCAGGGACTTAAATTGTTGTTGTGATAGATAGTATCACATAGTATAAGGTCCTATAGAGGATAAGTTTGTACAGATGCAGGACCTATTTTTATTGTAATATTTTGTTACATGCCTCATATATATGGCAGAGTTATTTCTTTTTGGACTTTAAAAAGTCAAGCTTAACAGATTTTTCTGTAAACGTGGACTGAATATTCAGAATGTGGCTCTATTAAAGAATTTTCGGCTGTTAAGTTTACAATGGAGAACATGCCAAATTCACAATGATGATTTCTCATTGCAGTTTAATCTCTGTTATCTGAGCTGATACATATATTTATTTGCATTCGTTTTGTTTTACTGTAGCTTTCTGGTATACAAATTGAGGGGAAAAAAAGAAACATACTGCTAGCACAACGAATTCCCTGCTGATTTCTGGAAAAGCTGGTTTCATATGCAAATTAAATATGTTAATGAAATACATTCTCCCTATCTAGGATTTCTATTTAAATGACATTATTTTAAAAGTAGGACTCTTGAGGTAGGCACTTTGATTGAACAAGAAGAAACAGATGTTTTGCTTATTACAGACATGGAAGAAGGACTGGATTAATGAATACCAAAAAGTACAAGAGTTTAATACATAATGGAGAACTTAGATAACATCTGGTTGAGTTATGTCTTGCAAAAATTGTAAATTCTTCTACAATTAATCTTGCAAGATAAAATCTGCCTGTAAAAGGTACTGACCCATTCAGTGGCTACTGAGTGCCAAATTATGCAGTCTGCTAATATAAATGGACAAAATTCTTCTGAAATCAACACTGTAACATTTGCTACATCAGAACAGAACCTTGTCATAATTTTGATATGACTGACATCTAAACTTCAGTTAAGAGATTTAATGTTTAAGAATAAGACACAGAAAGAATGGTATCATTAGCACTCCATGAAGCACTGAAGCAATGTGAGACTATGCTACTGCACACACTTCTTTAGTTTTTACTGCTGTTGTAAATATTTTATGTTGTCATTTCTTGTAAATTCTATTAGCAGATGAAACCTGGGAGTAAATTCTTGTAAATTCAGTTTAGGAGACTGGGAAACTGCTGAACAGAACAGGGCGCAGACACACAAACAAGCCTTAGAGGTACTAGAAACAAGGAGGCTTTCCTGGGTATTCAGCAATGGCTCTGTGGATTTCCTGTAATCCAGGAATCCCAAAGTCCATTCAAAGTTTCTATGCTGATGGCAAGACCTACCCTGTCTGAAGCAGAAGACAGAGAAAACCGTTTGAGTGCAACTGCTTTCATTTTAGCCAGACACCAACATTTCATCTGAGGATGGTGTTCTAGTTGCTATTCCTGCCTAATCCCTCACTAATTCAATACAACTGTGCACCAGTATTTCTGACTATAAGAAAATGAGCCAACAATATTTTGAAACATTTGCCTGTGTTCAGATATACAGCAATATACTCTATTAGTATTCAACTGAGAAAAAAAAATTACCAGGATGTTATTTCAAGAGCTGTGCTTTTATGTGCTTAGCTAATCATATTTTTAAACTGGAAAAACAAATCCATAGCTATTGGTATGATAATGTTTTAAATAGTTTAAAGAATAAACTATATAATCTGTTTCAGAATTTATGATTCAGAAAAGTCTTTTACATTTTTTAGATTTATGCATTTTTCAGCTATCCCAATGATGAATAAGTCAAGATAGCAGCAAATGCAGTCCTTGAAGGGATTTTAATGGTGTAAAACTCCGTTTTCCAACAAAACCGAAACAATTATGACAGTTTTTGTTCTCATGTATAAGCTCGGAGGTATTTTTTAAGATCAGGTTGCAAACATACCAAGGTTTTGCCCATCAGTGATATTTTATTTATACTGAGTTTTCTCTTTAAGTTAATGCCAGAAGAAAAAGATGAACATTTAGATTTAAATATGTCTCTAGTCTTGTTTATATAGGATGTATAAAAACAAACACCAAACCAAACCAAACCAAACCAAACAAAGCAGGTCATTTTCCTGTTTCCGTAGTTGATACTGTTGTGCATTAAACTGAAAATAAAGTGAATACATATGACTGCAGTGCTGCAGACTATCACAGTCAGACTTGCTCTTGTAAGAGGCTTGACAACTGGTGATTTCAATGAAATGGACCATAAACCTGGCAAATAATGGTCAAACTTGTAATGATTTTTTGTTCTTTTACTGAAAGCTAATAAAAACAGATAAAAGACCATTTGCATTTGAATGACAGAAAAAAACAATGTTTTGCAAATTCTGAGCTTTGACACTTGTAGAATCTCACAGAACTGCTGAACCAATTTTAGCTTTACAAGCACAGGGGTTTTTTTCCTCTTCTAACTGCTCTTCTCATAATCTATATTCTCAGGAAAAAAAAAATGAAAAATGTAGTGTTATTGTGGCTTCATTGTGAAAACATATACACCTGGAAATTGGAATCTCTATATTTGTTTCAGCTCGCAGAAAGGATGCTGTTATTAATGTACAAATACACATTTTCACACTGTCCTTCCTCTATTCAAGTCCATTTCAAGACAGAATAATGCAATCTGATGCCCTGGATTTTGTACATGCTGAATGGTAACCATCTCAATGAATGGGTCCAGGATTAATCTTTACTAAAAAATAGACTATGGCCACACATCAGTTATTGAGCATAACTGTTCCTTAATTCCTCAAAACTCTTCCCAGATCAGCTTCTAGCTTTATCTATTTTTTAACTGACAACATTTTAATTAACATACAGCTCTGTGGGCCGTATCCAAATTATATATCACCAACTTGAAAATAGTTATCTACATCTTTAAGAGTATATAGAACACAATGTACTTTCTTTCTTTACCTAATACCACAAACATGCTAATAAAAAAATCTGATCTATTCGTATGTTTCAAATAATTTCAATTACTGAAACTGGTAATTTAACTACTTTATCTTACATACACATTTCATATAAGAAACTTCCAGATTTTTTTTTTTTGAAGGCCATTTATTTATTTATTTTTCTTCCAAATTATAGGAAACGGCATTATACTCATAAAGCTTTAACTTCATTTTATGGTTTTTACAGTCATCTACGAGATATGATTCTGCACAAAATTATTATTTTTATATCTTATATTTATTTACATATTAATATTCTGATTTAAGTGAGCTAACCAGAGCTTTCCCATTCATCTTATTAAACTGAATTGTACTTGTTTTATGACTACTATTCTGTCACATTTATCCATATTAAATATTATTTCTTTAGTTTTTGGGGGGAGACCTTTCTGAATATGCAGCACTTCTGCATAACTACAATTATTTATAATATTTACTGTGTATTCACTATTTAGATGGCTAAATTTTGGAAAGAATACAGCAGGTAACCTATTTACTTTGTCTTATCTTTGGACTAATCAAGTTCGTATACCTACAAAGTACCTATTCTTTGCACATTCATGCCAAACAAATAACATTTAAAAATAAAATAACTAGATACTGCAGACAGGAGAAGTAAAGTGAATCTGTATCTTCTCATTTCATAGTGCTGAATTATTCAGTAACAAGGAGCATAGAATAATTCTTATTTCCCTAGATTTTCTCACAGGTGCCCCACTTGAACACTTTTACTTTTGCTTAAAGAGAATATTTAATTACAGACAACACAGAACTTGGCAGGGAAGGGTTATGATGCAAAAAGCAGAAAAAAACTCCATGCGACTAAAGGTAAATTGACATTTGCTGGCCAACAGCAAAAATCAAATGTAACTTTGCTTTGAGACAAACTTCCTAATGATGGCTCCAAATCAACAAGAATATTTTAAGCCATGCTTAAGTAGGAGATTACTCAAGGGTTTAAAAGCTGTGCACACATTCAAGTACTCTGCCAAAATGGCATCTAAATATGTCTCAGACATCCAAACACATATTTTGGTGCACATTTTCTAGCAATCATCTATGTATAACTTGAGAGCTTGAAGCATATGAAGGGGGAAGACATGATCAAGTTTTATCACCTTACATGTGGTACACCAAAATAGCTTTATGTTGCTTATTTGGCAATACTTTTAAATCAGCACCTGTAACACTTTCATTATGCTCCTCTTTAGAAGATACAAAAAGCTCTAGGCACAAGATTTCCTGAAAGGAAATTCACATAGCAACCCTTTTCCTGTCTTAATCCTATTACAAATTTTTTTTTTTTTTTATCATTTTATCATCATTGTACACATGCCTCACATAACAGTAGAAACATTCAACTTGCTTCTAAACTATAGTAATTTTTGTAAGGATTTAGCTAAATTGCAGCCTCTTAGAAGTACAAACTGTAGACAAATCAAACGCATCACTCCCTACAAGAAAAAAACATCCTAAATGGGGATATAATATCTAGCAAATGCCAATGATCAATCAGTTGGTCTTTCTTCACGATCTGTATTTCATTAAACTCAAACTATATTAATCCATTTATTCTTTACTTGGAATACTCCAAATGTAATTCTTGACTGCTAAAACCAGTTAGTGCTACATCTGAGGATTGATTTTTTTTTTCTTTTTTTTTTTTAAATCACTGTCCCTGCTGTGGTCAAGACACTATTAGTGACAGCTTGAGACTGGACTTCACCTTGCTTTAGACTGGTTTTGGAGCCATATATAAAGCATATCCAATTGTCCCATGCAGTGGACCTTATTTTGTATTAGTATCAGTCTCAAAGCCCAAGAACTGTAACTTGTTCAGATGAAACTAAGTCAAAACTAACGAACTCCAGTCTCTAGTATGCAAATGACGTTGCATAGACATTCAGGTCTCTGCATGAACAGTTTTGCACTGCAGATCCAACTTCTATCATGCTGCAGTCCTTGCCTACTGCAAACATAGCCAAAGTCTGAAACAGTGAAAGCATTTGCTGAGTATATTAGGATCTTGACTTGAAAAGAAATTTGTCTATTTTCTTCTAGCAAAAGCCTTAATAAGGAAAAGCGATAGAAGAACTGCCCCACCATAGCACTCTCCAGTGTATTAGACCTACTGCAAGAGAAAAGTTCAAGTTGCATCTCCCTGCCCCAAGAAGAATATATTTGCCCCAGCATTAGCATGAATTTGCTGGCACAGATTAATTTTTCATTTGTGTTAAGTAAAGCCTTCTACATAGTACACATTTTTCAAAACCAGAAAATCAACAGAAAACAAACAAACAAACAAAAAAAAAAAAACAGAGAATAAAGTTCTTAGTGAAACAGAGTAAAGTATTAACATAATGATTGCTTCAAACGATCTACTTTACTAACTAAAAATATTTTTTATATATTATGTTTTCTTTGTTAAGGAAAACTGGCACAGTAACAGGTATACATAAAATAAAATATACTCTTTCTCAAAGAGAACCCTAATTAAGTTCAGACCTTAGGCAGTTGTTTTCTAAGAAAACCATAAAAACAAAATTAAGATGCTGGCATTGCAAGACTGCTTTGCATTTTACTGAATATTGCCTTCCTCAGACTGCTTTTGGACAACGCAAGTTATACTTCAAAGGCAAGAAGGAATGCCACAGAAAGCATGTGCTCTGTCCATGAGCTCTGTTCTAAGTTTTAAAATAGTATTCCATGTGTTCATTTAGGAGGAAGTACCTAATGAAAGCAACCTTTCAGCATAAAAGAAGTTTTAAAAAGCAAAGAAACTTGAAAATGTGTCCAGCTCCTCTGTTTCCCTGCCAGTTCAATATGGCAGCATTTCCTCTCGTTTACACCTTTCACCAGACAGGAATGTGTGGTTTAAAATGACTAAACTGTATGCCTTTGAAAAGGAGTCATACAATCTGTTCTTCAAATGTATATTACCTTATTTTGCTGCTCCTTACTGCAGCATTAGATGAACCCTGAATTTCAGTAAAGTTTCACCAGACTCCTAAAAAATGAGGAATGACTCGGAAAGGCAGCTATGTCAAATGCAAGCTAACAGCTGTGGATCATTCAGTACACCAGTTGGATCAAAGCTGAACACTGCTACAGTACTGGATACTAGAAGTGCTACCTTTGAAATCCAGACAGAATATACCTCCTGTAAAGAGGACAGCCAGGAACAGGATGTCCCTGTCAATATGATTAGCAGGACACTGGGAAAGCTGGCAGGGGAGAAACACAGTGCTATGTAACACACTCATGTGTGTCATATCTATATCAAAAGTTAATAATGGAGGGGCAACAGTATCTGAAATTGTGATATTATCAGTACAGCATTTAAATTATCTGACTCAAAAATCAAAAACATTTATGGAAGATCTACACAATTATGTCTCAAGCTACAGGGAGTTCAGCTGGCTTTAATCCCACCGGAGAGGTAATTACAACAATGACCTGAGTAGAACATCTGTGCTGAAGTACTGAACCCACAGGCATCCATACCAGCTGAGCATTTAGGCTAACATGAAAAATCCTAAATTTTTAGGAAGCTGGATTAGATGAACTGCAGTAACTTTCACACCTACCAGTCTGCAATCATGAAAATCACCGTAATGGAGACGCAGTAGCTTTTCCCAGTTACAACTGCTACCAGATTCCATTATAAAAGAATTCACTCCCAACTGAATTCATATATGCCATACTGTACTCATAATTACTGAACCTGTTCTGTCAGTAAGGGTATCAACATGCATTAAATTAATACCCCCTGAGCTTGAAGTAAATTTAACAGAACTGTCAATTTTTTTGTTGTTGTTGTTTTGTAAATTTTACCTTTGTTCAGTATTTGTCTCCCCCTATGTATGAGTAGAAAATTGTATTTTTATAACACCTTTAAAGCTTTATTCACAGTACAATCCCCTTAAAACCTTGCTTAATGGAAAAAATGCGTAATAGGAGTAAAAACATTTAACAACAAGGAATGCATAGGTAGAGGAATATTATAAATATTTAATTCTCTATCTGGTATATAAAATTGCCTTGTTCTTACCTATCAAGTGTGTATTTTATCCCTTGTGGTCATCACTACTCTGACTTATGTTATTCTTTAATCACTATTTTCTAATGCTCACCTCAACGTAATGGATGCCAAAACAAAACAAACAACAACAACAAGCAAACAAAAAAATCCAAACAACCAAAGCAACATACTAACATCACCTCCTATGCTGCAAAAAAGTATAGAGAAGATCTGTTTTGAAGACATCTTCCTATACATATGCATACACCATATGTATAGCATTGAAGACAAATTTTCTGCTAAATACACACAAATATTTTTCAGAAATATTAATACTTTGAGAAATGATGTGAGTTTATATGTAGCAATATGTCGTATTTTATTTTACAGATTTAGGAGGGTGATGTGATGGGATCCTGAGTTAGGACAGTAGATGGGAGCAGATATGCATTTTCCTTAAAGTAAGCACACCAGAAGGACATAGAAAAGGGAATCTCTCAACAACAGTGTTGAACCTGTCCAAGTATGTTCTGTTTGTAGCCAGATTAAACAAGGGCTCTTCATAAAACAAGAGACAGAGATTCACTAGTGAGACAGAAAAGTAGCACTTGTTTACAAATTCCTGTCCACCCAGTCTCTCTTTGTGAAATGAAAGCCTATTTCCCCAGCCTGCCTCCAACAGTCCTTCAGTGTGGCCTTTTGACTCACAACAAACACTGCATAAGACCTCCCAGAATCCCTAGAAGAAGACCTCTTCTTCACCTCTGAGCCAGCCTTGCTTGCCCACATGCAAAAGCACTAGCAGACCCTATACAAGCATGCTCACCTGCTGGGCACCTGCAGGTGGATTTTGCTGGTTATACGTGTGCCAGTGCCCTCAGGAGGCCTCATTTGCCTTCCACCAGCCTACCCAATGCAGCATGCCGCAAGTCAGAGAGGAGGCTGAGCCTTCCCCACCACCAGGCACACTCAGGGACAGGAACTGCCGACGTAAAAATGTACAAGGAGCCCAGCAGAGTGCAAAATGAGTAAGCAGCAATAGGCTAGGTGCTTGCAAAATGTATGCTAAAATAAATTTATTGCTTTGAGGAAGAAGAAAACATGTCCTTGGAAAATCAAAATCTAAGAATCCTATCTCCTAATATCGAAGTATTTATTTTCAGATAAAGAAGAATAATATTCTAAATCATCATTACTCTACCTGACCAAACATTTAGACCAATTAATTCATCCTTAATAGCTAGCATGAAAGGGAAAGGGGGGGAAAAAATTGCATTTTTAGTTTCACTAGTTTTCTTGAAAATTTGAAAAAGCACATTTTTTTTTAATTTAAAGAAAAAAATATTTAATCCTATACCTCCTTTGTTTTTTTACATTGTGGCTTAAGAAAAATAGTGAAATATGTTGAAAATTTTTGTCTTCTTCTTTTTTCCTGTCTTTTTCCCTATTTTATTTCACTAGCTAGGCTGAAACACCTAGTAATTTTTAGTGTATACAATTGAATGTATCCTGATTCAGAAAATTCTTATTTTTTCAAGTCAAAGTAGATTTTTAAAATATTACAAGAAAAACTACCATTGAACCTGGCTGATGGACTAATTCTCATTTCTTTTTGCTTTTTTTGAAGTCAATAGTAGAAATACAGCATAAAAATATTCGAAATATGCAGATACCAGATACACAATGAATGCTGACTCCATAAAGAGTTTTAAGTACATATATTTCAACCCTTTGGTCACTAAATAAACTGTATTTCAATAATCAGAAAAATCCCAACAAAGGAAAAACTGTGGAATGACAATACAGATAGATTAAACTTAATTCTAAGCTGTTACAAGTATAGCAGGGCTATGTCCTAGGAGCAGTCACTGATACAGCAAAGGACAACATTGCTTTATTCAGAACTTCTACAGCTAGTATGTTCCTGGCCTGTATGTGTAGACAATAGTCCATGTATTGTGAAATCTTTGAGAAAGAAAATACCAAGTCATTGATTACCTTACAAACAAAATGGTCTCTGACACAAGGTATCACCTTTGCCATAAACGAGACAGGAAAGAATGGACATTAAAATGAAACAGTAATAATGTTGGAAGATAAAAGTTTTCTGTTGCATTACTTCACAGCAACAAAATATGAATATGTACAATTCCCTTGTCATTGTGCATATAAGATAAGATAATAAACAAACAGAAGAAATGACTCAGAAAGTAGTGCTACTTAACATTAAATGTAAGAAGGACTGAATCAGGTCTTAACGCTTTAAAAATGAAATTGTCTCTCTTCCCATAGATTACCTGTAACACCAGAAAGAACCTAACTAATATGTATTTATACAAATTATTTTATACATTTATTTGTCAAAATCATGCATAGACAGCTGTATCAGGCTAATGTTTTAGGTATGCAGTTGAAAATCCAAACTGAAAGCAGTCACAGAGCAATGTGTGAATACACTATTACCTACAGTAATTTTGGAATGCAGAAAATCTCAAGTTGTTCTATGTTATCCCTTATGGCACTTTAAGGCCCGATTCTGCAAAATCATCTACTTCTATTATCACATAAGAGAGTATCCATAAGATCAAGTTTTACTGGTTTGCAGTTTGTGCATGGAATGTAATTAAAAATATATTTTAAAAAAATTATTGGTTCTTCATAAAGTAAAAATATAGTACTGGGTAAATGGCATCTAATAAAACAAAATACTCCTAAATGATTACATCTATTAAGGTAGGGTCTGGTCAATAATTAGGGCTCCATTGCAAAACATACATACTCGAAAGAAAGGGACATTCAATAGCTTTACATATGCAATTACTCCTACAGTTACTGGAAAATGCGTATGCATATGTTGCATAAAGGAAGAATGTGATTCAAATTTGCAAAGTCTCCAGAGGTACCTTAGTCTTGGAGGTAATAACTAAATCTTGACTTTATGTTAAACTGGAATCACCACCACTGAAGGCAATAATTATGCCACAGCAACCATTAGAACAAATTTCTGCCTTGCAACGCAGCTCCATTAACTTCAGTATATCTTTGTGTGAGTGGAAGGATCAGCAGTTATTAGATCAGGTACTGTATGGTTGTCACTCCTTCCCTTTGTCTGTCAGAGAAGAGAAGGATGCTACAAATCAGCTTTTCCTCTATGAATTTGAAATACTGTTATACACATCTAGGAATTTAATTTTATATTTTTACAAAAGACATTGAAGCTGAAGATTCAAACTGAAGTGTGAAAGTTGTTCATAGATAATGAGTTCATTTTCTCTTCTGTTTACTTATGACATTTTGTTAGGGGGGAATAATGAGAGATTCTAATAGTTCAACAGTTTATTACAGTTAAATGGAATAATAGTACACGTGTCAAAACTTCTTTTTAAGCTTTTTACTGACTACACAGTTGTAAGAGCCACTTGATTATTGTGTTTTACNTTAAATATCCCCAAGACTAGGAATTTTGTGGTTTAGTCTAAATATTTGTCAGTAATCATCATACAATACTAGGAATAAATTGCCACTGAATACAGTCAAGAATTATTAGTTGCTGAGACATCTTTTCCAATTTCTTTTTTATGTCCAGTCACATTTTAATAATTTAATTGTTTTATAGATCACAAGTTAGACCACAACTGAAACCAGAGAGGTTAAAATCTGGTAGATCTTTATCATTTTTTCCCCTTTCTGCAGCTTTTATTAAAAATTATTAATGCAAATATAGATTTTGTAGGGACAGAAAATTTCATCTCACTCCTCACTAAAATTTCTTTTTGATAGGAATTTGAACTCTACTGCTATAATCATTCTTCATTGCAGATTTTCTGTTGCATTTTATGCATCAGATGGTCTGTCATATGCATGGTTAGTAATTATAAGACCTACAGTCAATAAATCATGACAACATATTATCTTTGCATCATACTTTACTGGGGTTAACAGCATTCTGATGCATAGTAGAGGCTGTCACTAGCATTTTATGAAGATAAATCATTGACCTATGCAGCTCATAAGCAGAATTGTAATAAATCATTCAGTTCACTATTGCTGAAGGCCTTGTGACATTGTCAGTTAAATATGGCTGAGCACAACTTTTTCATTGTAACAGGATGGTACTTGTTACTGGCTGGTACTGACCAGTATACCCATACTGGTTGCCTTGAGATCTGTGAGGGACTGTTGGGACCAAGTCATGTAAGAGAGCGTATTCTCATTCAGAGCCTCAGTAAGTTCATTTAGTTATTGGGGAATCTGCTGGCAAACCATTCCTTTCCCTAGGGAAAACAAAACTATACAAAAACAAACAAACAAACAAACAAAACCATCAAAAAGAACAAAAATTTTTTTCAAGTCTGAGTCCTTATATAGAATACAGAAAAATTACTACAGCTATTTACTTTGCTGTAATTCTTGAAATGCCAGCATAGCAAGAAATGCCTATCTTTGTGAAATGATGTAACTTCTGAAGTTTTAGAATTGTCGTTTATCGTTGTAGTGACAAATTAGGAAAAAAAAAATCCCCTAAATTTAAGATATGATCTAAAATGAGCTTTCTTTTTAATATAACTACCATATGAGTTGCTACAAAATTTGTTAAGAAAATAATAATAATAATACAATCTGAATATGAAATTAATCCTGTTGAGGACTTACTGTGTTTTTAAAAATTCCCTAAGATGTCATTTTAAAATAGACAATGATAGCATTGATATTGTTAAAATAGGCAATGATAAGCACATTTATCTTCTGAACTGTTGAAAACCTAAACATGGTTTTCTTGCTTAAATTGATGTTTATAGAAGATATGTTACATACAAACATACCTGTTTATGCAAATTTATCATCCTGTTCCACTTTGTCACTGACACAAAGCAACTACAACAATGAAGTATGTTATAAAACAACAACAGCTTTGCAATTGTCCTATAAAATTCACATTAAATAAATAAATCCTAAGTAAGACAACAATATTTACCACAGTAAATCAGTTGTTTCATGCATGACTTGCCCTCACATCACAGAGACTATCTGGAAATGGATTTTTAAACAAAACTTCACTGAAAATTTGGTGGTTTAACTAATATCATTTTACTTGTAGTGTTATTAAAACATAATCAAGCCACATCTGAGATTCCAAAGCATGTTAAATGGAAATCGGATTTCATTATAGATTGTTCCTTGTCCCTTACTGGCAGGAATACTGCTTGAAGTCAAAGAAATCAAGTGACACTTTTACTAAAAGAATTTATCTATCCATTGTTTTTTAAGTCATTCAAAGCAGAATAATTTAGTCAGCTGTTTTTAAAACATCTTTCCCTGCCACTTCGCTTAGAATTGGGTTAAACAATGCAGAAAATATGACTTGACAAACCTTCTTTTTCTATATTTGCCAAGTTCTTTTTAAACTTCTATGGCCTATCAAACTGGTAATTAAATGTTGATTTGTTACAGAAGGCTGGGAATTATTGTTACTCATTCACTAAGGACTGATGATTTTCTTAGCACTATAGAAAGTCAGGAAGCACACAAAGTCCTTAGTGTTTACTGTCATTTTTTTAAGACATGGCAGTAGGAAAGCCATTTCAGCTTCACATACTAATGTTAAGCTTACAGTCTGGACCAGGCTCAGTCACTCTTCATGCAGTTTAGGACTTCGTAATATTACATTTGTTCTTACTGTTACTATGCCATAGGAATCTCCACGGTTCATTCAAATAAAAAGCACTTCTAAGCCAAAAAGAGGAACTTTCTTCAGGTTTCCATAGAAATGGCCTGCTTTTGGCAAAGTTACTCCTGCTGAATTAATGAGGTTGGTTCAGGTCTAACATAGAAGTGCAAAGAAACTTACATTTTGACAGAAAATCTGGAAGTTAGCTCAAAAGAGATATAAAATAAAAAGAATTTAATCTGGCTAACAGTCTGAATTCTGATTTTTTTTTTTTTTTTCCCAACTGCAGCCATATAGAATGAACATATTTACTGTTAGCCCTGCTGACTGCAAATTAAACATCCTGAGCCATTAAACTTCTAAGTCAAAGAAATCTGAAGTTCCTTAATGTGAATATGGTAGGTAGTCCCCTGCAGGTCTGGATTCAAGTTCAAACCTTTCCTCCCTTGTGAGTTTTCAAATCTAAAATGAAAGAATAGTTTTTTTCTGAATAAAAAATGAGAGCCCATGTTAACAGCATGAGTGATGGTTTGTTTATTAACAATGTTTATTAACAGTGTTACAGTTTTTGGCCCTTGTAATACCAATTTTTTTGACAGGCCTAGTATCACAAAGCAATGTTGGGAGAATTCTGGATTTTATTTCTCAGATCTGGAATGGTTTTGTACTTGTGTATCTGGCATTTAATGGTGAGTATTCCAGCATAGAATGAGTATCTTGGAATTACCAGGACTGGAGGTTTAGTCATCTGGTAAGTCCACAGCCTGTTACAATGTTAAATGTAGTCAGAAACATGTTGATAGTCTGGGCTTTACTCTAGCCAAAACCAAATCTCCAATGAGATATGTCCCTACCTGTAAACAAAGTATGACATACACTTACAGTGGCATTCCTTAAGAAATTCCCAGCTGTCTTATGCCCATGAGCTAGCTTTCAGGCCACTGGTATTTGCTTTATGTAATGGCTCTTCCTATCATGAATCCAGAGGAACTGTGCAAGGGCAATTTGCACACACTATGGCAAATTTCATCAAGATGCTTTGGGTTGAAGTGTGAGATATTCAAAGGGCACAACTACATGGGACTCAAAGCATATTAAAATGAGTAAGTACAGTTAACATATGCATATTATGTACTCTGTAGGTGTACCTCTTACAGTAACTTGTTTAAATATGAACATTTACATTTTAACTGGGAGGAAAAAATAGCAAGTCTTTATCACAGACCATCTTAAAATGAGAATTTGCTGCTTGTAAGGAAACATTAGCTCAGAACTTAAACCAGGACCTAAGGACAGAAGCAGTAATTTGTTTATGATATATGTTTTAATAAACAAGCACCAGTTACAACTGCAGCTCCCCCCACCATTTTGCTACAAAATAATGATTACACTTAGCAACTGTAACAATGAAAAGCAATCCAGTCCCTCTGCTTTTTGCTATGAGCAGGGTTTTAAAATTGTTCTCATTAAAGCACAGGGTTTTTTTTTTAAATTATTTATTTATTTATAGGAACTGAACTGTAGAATGCAAGGTTACACAGATACACAGTCACTTACAGAAGTATCTCAGTTATAGCCTGTGGTACAACACTATCCTAGTCCATACCAAGTGCCTTAAGTACTTGAATCAGAGAATCCTCAATTTAGCAAGTTTAGTGTTGCACTTGGCCACAGCATCTCCTTTCTTTACATGATTGTGCCTCCTTCTCTCTAAGCTGTTTTTGTAGTGAGTGGTTGTAGAAAGGTGTATATCCTGTTTAAGGATGAACTGAATAAATTATCTTGCTATGTGGAGGAAAAGACCTTCTTTGATCCTCCTTTCGTTTTCGGATTCAAGTCAAAGAGAATTCTGTCTGCCAAAAAATCTGATGTACAGTCATTTAGCTGCAGAGCATTTATAGAAACTAAGCAAGGTCACATTGCTTCAACAGACATTATCCAGCTCTGCATACACTAGCTCTCAAATTTGTGCTCTCAATTTAACTCTGTCTTCAGCTATTTCATGTCTCTTTTGTTCACATCTGCTGTCAAGTTATGACAGAAATCATCATTTTTAAATTACTGGCAGTTTGCTTTTTCTCCTCTGCGGTGATCGAGGAAATGGGATTCCTGAAGAATTTCAGCTGCTGCATTCTTTACATTTTTGAAGTCTCCTCCTTCTTTTATCAAAAATTTGTTCACAACACAAAGCATAAATGTAAATTAGCTCCAGAGAGAGTTACAGTGTGTTTATCTGATTAGGATAATGTAGGAAATTTTAAATGCAGAACATAATTGGTATTCCTTATTCAAAGTAATTAATTGACAAATATGACCTGGCTGCTGGAGAGACTTACCTATCTCCTAACATTAGCAGACTGTTGTTCTGATCAGTGAATGAAATTCACTCTGTTGAAGTTGTGGAGGAGCCACAATTATCATGAATTTTCTTCTCACTTTGCTAGACCTGCATGTATTAGCCTTACAGCATGTTACAAAACCATCTAATCTGCCTTTTCAGTAACAACTCTTGGTAAATTCTAAAGAATACTTCTAGTGAAACAGACAACCTAAATAAAAGAGAATGCAGAGAAGGAGCATGTGTGTGTACAAGAGCTGTCACTAAACTAAAATGAATGCAAAAGCAAAACTCTCATACCAAATCACAGTCATCTACTTCTTCCCTCTCCTCCAATTCACCCCTCTCACAGTTCTATCTAGGCATCAGTTAACACCAGTAATTTCTCTTTCTTTCACTAATACATTTTGACACATTTGGAAAATTTCTACACATTCCTACATCAAAAACAAACAAACAACAACAAACAACAACAACAACAACCAATCAAATCCCAAACTGTCCTCCAGTGAAATCAGGATGAAAAAATACAATTTACATCACTGACATGGAGATATATATAAAAAAGGACAGATATAACAGTCTCATTGGATTCTTTAAAACACAACTGTGATGCATCACATACAACTCAGCCACACTGACAGTCAACTGGTAAGCTTAATTTCAAAACTAAAGCAATATCTCTGACAGTTCTTGTGCACAAACACAGATGTTTGAACATCATGTGTTACATAAATGAAATTGCTCTTAATAGACAAAAGCAAAATTGTTTATTCAACTGTACACAAAAAGTAGTGAAATAAAGTGAACCTTCTGAAAAAACCGTTAAGTTTCAAAGACACCATTTCAAACTGAAACCAAAGAAACGAGCAGAATGAGAGTTGCTTCTTTAAAAATCCTGTCCAAGAGTTGCATGAATTTTTTTTCCTCATACACCCAAAATATCATATACAAAGCCTATTCTTCATGGTAATGAATTTACCTTTACCTTTGCATTTCAATATTAATGTAGGACTCACCTACTCCTAACAAAATCAGTCTTTTTTTTTTTTCTTTTTTTTCCACACTTCTTGTAGCTCCTAAAGGTAGTAAATGATAAGTGGTGTCTCAAAGGTTTTGTAAAACAAATGAACAGGACAAATGAGGAACAATGAAACTGTTATCCCTATCTTACAAATAAGGACTACAGCACAAGATTAAATGATTTGCTCACAGTTATACAGAAGACTAGGAACCAAAACAAAATCAAGCTAACGTCTTTATTACAAGAGTATTTATTTTCCTTCATTAATACTCTTATAGAAGAAATCTGTTCATGTTAATGTTTAAATGATTTTTTAACATTTGTTAAGCAAATTAATTATTACTGTTACATTTAACTTCTGATTTATCTTTCTAACTACAAGGAGTAAAAAGTTAACAATTTAAAGGATTCTTCTGTCTTTTTGCAATTGTCTATTTTAAGTACATATGGAACAGAGATTGTTAGCAGGCAAAAGAAAGGTGAGAGCTTTATGTGGCTGTCTTTATATGAATAAAGATGAATGAAATTCATGGCCTATGAGCATAAAAAATAGATGTATAGCAGTCAAAGAGTTGTTGACATTTCTTAACTATATAAAGTTTTAAATGATCATTTATATGATTGAGTCATCTCTTGGTAACCCTGGTAGAAGTTTGTTTCTTCAGACAATATAAAAAATAAAAATAGAACCAAACAGCACTGAACAGAGTAAAGGAGTTAAGGACATCTTGCTCTGACCAGAGATTCTCTAGTAATATCTGTGATATAAGGAAACTCTAGTTTTCCAGTCTCTCAGATATGTGCACAGCCCTCCACCATTCCTTGCATCTTCAGACTTCATGAACTATTAATTAGCATCACTGTAACTGATTTTTTTTTGCAATTCTATTTCAGGCACTCAGCAATTTGCAGGCTTTTACTGAGCCTTTGAAACTCAGACCTACACTGCCCACAATCTATCAGTAGTGATTGTGCCTGCTTCTACATCCTGAATAAGGTTCACTGTACATTTTATGGCTGGCTGCCCCTTCTGCAATGCAATATAAAAGCACCTGGGCCTTCACTTTATAAAGGCTTTGTAGCTGAGGATATACATGGATTTTGCAAGACTTGCAGCCAGGGATTGAAATAAAAAGAGCTGTTTCTTTTGCAGCTTTCTTCAAGCAGTGGCCATGCAAAAGGCCTGATACAGTTACATTGGTGCAGTCCTAGTGAATATATAGAAAGCATAATAAGAAAAGTCATTACATCAGCAAAAAGTAAAGGATTCAAAGTGAAATGTGGAAGTAGAGCAAGTCCTTTCTTTCTTTTCTTCTTTTTATCTGTCTTACTGATCTGGATATGTTTCAGTTTTGGCATTAGGTTTTGTATGAGAAAATAGTCTGTATTGCTGTCAGCAGTTCTATTTCCCTTTATGAACTCCTTTCCTTTCCTTTCCTTTCCTTTCCTTTCCTTTCCTTTCCTTTCCTTTCCTTTCCTTTCCTTTCCTTTCCTTTCCTTTCCTTTCCTTTCCTTTCCTTTCCTTTCCTTTCCTTTCCTTTCCTTTCCTTTCCTTTCCTTTCCTTTCCTTTCCTTTCCTTTCCTTTCCTTTCCTTTCCTTTCCTTTCCTTTCCTTTCCTTTCCTTTCCTTTCCTTTCCTTTCCTTTCCTTTCCTTTCCTTTCCTTTCCTTTCCTTTCCTTTCCTTTCCTTTCCTTTCCTTTCCTTTCCTTTCCTTTCCTTTCCTTTCCTTTCCTTTCCTTTCCTTTCNTTTGAAAGTTATATGTTTCAGTATATCATGGAATCACAGAATGATTGAGGTTGGAAGGCAGCTCTGGAGGTCATCTGGTCCAACCCCCCTGCAGGACCACCTAGAGCAGGTTGGCCAGGACTACATCCAGATAGCTTTTGAATATCACCAACAAGGCTGACTCCACAACCTCTCAGGGCAACCTGTGCCAGTGCTCAGCCATCCTCACAGTAAAGCAGCATTTCCCAATATTCAGAGGGAACCTCCTGTTTTTCATTTTGTGCCCATTGGCTCTTGTCCTATCACTGGGCACCACTGAAAGTAGCCTGGTTCTGTCCACTTTGCACCCTCCCTTCAGGTATTTATACACATTGACAAGATCACCATTGAGCCTTCTCTTCTCCAGGCTGAACAGTCCCTGCTCTCTCAGCCGTTTCTCATAGGAAAGATGCCACAATCCCTTAATCATCTTTGTGGCCCTTCTTTGGACTCTCTCCAGTATGTCCATCTCTCTCTTTTACTGGGGAGCCCAGAAGTGGTAACAGCACTCCAGATGTGGTCTTACCAGTGATGAGCAGGGGGAAATATTAATAGCACAAAATAATTTAAAAGAAAAAGGAATCAAGTAGTAGCCAAACTGGTGGTGGTGATGGGATTGATGGTAGGACAAATGACTTCTGTCATGGTTTTGGCTGGGACACAGTTAATTTTCTTTGTAGAGGCTCACACAATGCTGTATTCTGGATTTTTGATGAAAATAGTGGTGAAGTTTTTGGTTGTTGCAGAGCAGTGTTTACATAGAGCCAAGGACTTTTTTGCTTCTTGTGCTGCCCTGCCAGCGAGGAGGCTGGGGGTGCACAACGTGTTGGCAGGGGACAGGACCAGGACAGCAGAGCCAGACTGACCAAAGGGGTATTTCATACCATATGACGTTACGCTCAGCAATAAAAGCTGGGGTAAAGAAGGAGGAAGGGGGGGGACGTTGGGAGTGATGGTGTTTGTCTTCCCAAGAAACCATTACACATGATGAGCCCTGCTTTCCTGGAAGTGGCTGAACACCTGCCTGCCCATGGGAAGTAGCAAATGGATTCCTTGTTTTGCTTTGCTTGTGTGTAGGGCTTTTGCTTTACCTAGTAAACTGTTTTTATCTCAACCCATGAGTTCTCGCACTTTTACCTTTGTGATTCTCTCCCCATCCCACCTGGGGAGAGTAAGCAAGCGGCTATGTGGCACTTAGCTGCCTGCCAGGGCTAAACCACAACTACTTCATATCTCCACCTTGTTTGGATATCCCATTACTTGCTGATCACAACTGAGAATATGACTGTTAATCAGCACTAGAATTAGATTAAAAGCAGAAATTCATGTGGAATGATTTTATGCTGCAATGTCACTACCCCTCCAAACTGTTATTTAACTATTGAGCAATGTATTAGTGTTAAAATGTTAAAACATTAGTGTTTTAATAACATGAAAAACTTAAATATCTTTAAAACATTTAATAACATTAAAAATAGTGTTAAAACATTGTAACATTAATGTGATCATTAGAAAAAGAAGTGTTTCCAGAACACAAAGGTGAAACAACAGCAAAACACTGAAGAAGAAAAGACATATGGCTTTTTGCCAGGAAGATTGTGTTTGCAAATTGTATCAATGTTATTGAAGTAATAATGTATTCCTACACAGAATTTGAAACATCCTAAACTGATATTATTTTAAAAGCAGATAAATGAATAGATGTTAGCTCTACACCTTGCCAAAACTTTGCCATTTGATAGCATTATGGCAACCAGGACCAGTATGAAACTGAAGGCTAAAGTATTTAACAAGGAATCTCTATTTGNATGTATTCTGAATCAGCAAGTATACATAAAAGTGCCATTAGGAAAAAAAGTAGTTGACTGTAGACAGGTGAAATCCAGCCTGCAGGTCATGGATTGGAAACCCATGTTAAGGCACTTAAAAGAGGGCAAAAAACCCAACCCTTCTCTGCCTAAGTCCAAACAGGAACTGAAGCACTCCCCTCTCATGGCTGAGAAGAGTGCCATAATTTCTAGGTTATAGGGAGCAAAGTAGTTCTATGTCATGTGATGAAAATATCATCCTTTCTTTACAAGATTGTACAGCACAAAATTTAAAGTTATTTATTTTCCTTAATAATGGAGAGGATAAAGAATGATTCTTCTCTCACACATATTTCAGACCTGGACTAGATTTGAGTCTACTGTATGCTAAATGTATTTTCATAGAATTTTACAGATTTTCATTTAATTGTAGATTTTGATTAGGCCTTCGGCTATTTTGTGTGAACTGGAGGCACCTCATTCGCATTTTTTTTACTCTAGATCACCCAGGAAGCTATAAAGTGAAAGTCCAGTATCTGAAGAGTATTTTTTCTTCTCTGCCAAGTTATATATCTCTACATGTTAAAGTACTATATTACACATATACTGTCTCCACAACCTTTGAAATCTTAGGCCTTCAAAGTACTTTACAAATATAAAAGAATTTATTCTCATACTAGTTTAGTGATGGACTTATTTTGCCTTTCTTAAACTGTATATTCATATACAACTGAACTTGCAGTTGGAGGTCAGGCATTCTATTTGAAGAGCTTCTAACTTCTCCAACCAAGCATCTGTTTATGGACTGTTAGATGAATGAGAACAGCTTAGTAGGAACTTTCCAGCCAACATATTTATCCATCACTGCCATCAGATTAGAACACAGCTGGGAAACTGATGGACAGGAGAGAAAAGTATCTTTCTAAAATAATACCAGAAATCTGAGAGAATTAAACGTATGGCTTGACTATCAACACAACCCATTTCTATTTCTGTATTGAGTGGGCAGAATCATAAATCTTCCTGCGCAAAAACGTATTATGTTGATATTGTGCCTATGGTGGTTATGTGACAATGACCATATTTCTAAAAGATGAGAGAAAAAGAGTATTACGAAAAATTAAAAAGAATACAAAATCTCATAAATATTTTGATCTTTTGCACTTCTCTTGTAACAATCTCAAGTGAATCCAGAATAACTGCCTACTTCAGTTCTTAAGTGTACATCAACTATCAAGTAATTAACCTTAAAGAATGTACTGAATACATTATTAATTCCATTAACACTGTTATAGATAAACACAGTGCTCTGATGTTTCCCATCCCATGACCTTGGAAGTCTCCCTGGGGAAGCTGTAAAGGACCAGTTGCAGGAGTCATTTAAAATGCAGTCTAACAAAGCTCAGAAAAACACACTAAAGGGAACAATGCTGCCATAAATGGGGAATTCAGCTAGCTGCAAAATAATAGAATTTTTGCATCTCTAATTATTATGAGTTTATAAAAACACATAATTTTATATCTTTGTAAATCTGCTATCCTGTATATTAATGTATCTTTTGCTTTAAAATTTTCTTCCTCTAAAAAAAACCTCAAACCCACAAGCTTTTTTCTCACAACTTCCACCTTAAAATGACATTTTGCAATAAAAGTAAAATGCTTTTTAAATAAAAAGGAATCATAGAATCTGTCAACCTGTTTCAAGATGACAGTAGCCAGAATACCCATTGGCCTTAGGNTTTTTGGAGTATCTTCCTTTGGAATTACTTCATTTCGATAAGTTTTCACAACTAATATTTGCCCCTCCTTACATGACTTTCTATTGCTAATGCCATAAACTGGTGATCGAAACCCTGGCAGTTCTAAACTAGTTATTTTACTCACTGCTACCTTACGTATCTTTCCTTTTATTTTTTTTATGCTGCAGGTTAGGTTTATCCTTAGGGTTCTTTTCCTTCTCTTATTCTTTTAGAGATTATATACTGTGACCATAATCTCAAAGCATGTCTAGACAGCAGCTCAAGTAGGACACTGGTAGAATATACTTTTGTTAGACTTCACTGGAGCTTGTCTTTTCTGACTTTTCAGTGTCCCTTGCCTTGATTGGTACAATGGGACCACAAACAACAATCCAAGGTGGGTCTGAAATTTGTAGCCAATCCAAGACTGCTTTGTAGTGATGAGTGCTAATGCTGGCGGCAACATAACAAGGGGCAAAAGAGAGCTTGGCATGTACTCACTCCCCCAAATTTACCCAATTTCCTGATTCTGTTTTCATGACTATGTTTTCATGACTATTCACGTTTCTTTCACTGTTCTTAGTACTGAAGATACCTGATACAAGATGAGTTAAGAAATATTGACAAAACTTGTAATTACCCTAGGGAATATTACATAAGTGTACCTCAAAGATAGTGAAGTAATTGCCGTAAATAGGTCCTGGTCCAATAAACACATGGAGCAGTTTGGTTAACTAAAAGGGAATTTTAACTTGATTTTGGTTGCCTTTTCAGCACTGACAGATACTGCATATGGTAAATTGCAGACAGTTCTAATTCAGCTGTAAGTGTTTTGGAATCTAACAGGATTAGGCCCTCAAAACCAGACAAAACCACCAAATTATCTTTTTTGATCCCTTTTGAATGTATGCTCATTAGTTTGATAACCCACATGTGATGACAAGGAAATTTTTCTTTGAGTAATGCTTGAGAAAATTTCATTTTTTCCTATTGTCACAAAAATTTAGAGAGAGGATTGGTTCTGCTTTCCTGTCATAACAGCTTTTCTGCACCCATTTACAGGCTATCAGCTTCTTAATAGAGTCACTGTTGCTTGACAATTTTGTTTCAGGCATCTACCCACTAGCAATTGCGCCAATGACTCTAGATGGCTGTATTTGCCAATATAGACACATAGCCTGAGAAGCCAAATTAGATCCTTGATTATTCCTCTCTATATTCTAGGATATATTTTTGAAAATTTAAATAGTTCTTTTTCCTTCTAGCCCGTTTGATTTAGTTGCCTTAGGTCCTAGATTACCTGGTGAAAGCATCCTTGATTTGCAAGACTGTATTTCATGTTGTCATGGGTTTTCTGGAAAGTACCTGATCAGAAACCTTACCCTACATGAGGAGGGATTTCATATATTTATTTCTCTTTCACTGAGGATACTGCAAATAAGACAATTCAGAAAGATCCTCAAGTGCAAATCAGGTATTATTGGAATCTTTGCCTTCAAGGAGAGGGCAGTTATTTCATTTTGCCTGGATTTTATGAACATGCAATGACTTTTCAAAATTTTGGTAATTTTAATATTTTATAAGGATACACAAATGTGTTTTGTGTTCATGCCAGTGTAGTAGAGGATATTTAAGGTTTGTTCTATGTGTAATGACATACAAACGCAGAAATGCCTATGCACACTGCTGATTTATTAAGAGTAAATCCAAGGAGTTCAATCACTATGAAACTACAGATATGAAATAATATAATGTCCCTTTTGTCTCTAAGCATCACACAACAATTAAATTCTTAAATTCTTTTATCAATAACGTAACTCGAATATTCTCAAATATTGTATGTTTTTCTGACTTTTTACAAACACATTGCTTGTTCCTTTTACCTTTCCAAAGTATTTCCTGAAAGTAAGAAAAGTCAATGCATGCTCTGAAGCTTGTATTGCTGTAATCTTAATAGCAAACTTTAGAGAATCTACTATTAATATTGGTAAAATCTAAATTTCCCTTTTTTTTTGCTAAAAATATCCCTTACGTAATTTCTATTACGAGTGATTTTCCTACAATAGTTTCTTATAAGGCAATTATACATGATTTGACTCAGACACTGAATAGAGGAGGTCAATAAGTTTTTGTTAAACCTGGTAAAAGAACATTAGCCTGCCAATCTCTGTATACTGCAAGAAAAAGAAAATTCTCTCAGTTCTTATATTGACTTTAGAAAATATTCAGAGGTTGGGAATGTTAGTCCACAACTACCTATTCCTTGGGCATGACTCCTAATTTTAACTGTATCTGTATTTGTCTTAGCATACACCTCTCATTTTGGGGACTTCTCTCACCCTAAAATTTTAGACTCCCTTCTCCTGTCTCATACCTACTTGTAATTTCTTAAGTAAAAGAGAAAAAAAAAGGGATGCTTTTTTCTTTCCTTTATTAATATTTGCAGAAGCCTTTAAAAAAAAAAAAAAGCTGTGAAATCATTGCTAATTTTAAGAAAAATCTTAAAGCTTCCATCAGGATCAAAGTTCTTAAATAATATCACTTCCTGTGTAAATAGAAAGTAAATTGCAATAAATGCCCTGTAAATTTTATCAGTTTTTAAACAAGAAAATTTAAAACACCAACTTTCAGTAATCTTTTTGTTGGGTCAGGAGCCCAACTACTGTTCCTATTAAGAATGGTTTAGATCTTTGGAAAAGTTACATTGTCCTTAGACTGAAGGAATGATTTTAATTGAGTGTAATTTTTCAGGCAGAGGTTTATAGCGGCTGCAGACCTGTCTCTGCAAGAGATTCAAAAGCATAAACTTTGCATTCTTACTCCAAAGTACTTAGGGAACTAATGGAAGCATCTGCTCTCACTCATGAATTAAACGCTGTAATATAACTTTTAAAAATCTTGTATGTTAATTTTGGTGCAAACCAAGCAGAAACAGCCAGATTATGTGACTAGTCTTCTCTTTCAGCTGTTCTATTTGAAATTTCTAGTGTGAAGAAAGATAATCACAAGGAATAATATGTTCCATGGCATGGGAAATCTTGCATACATTGAATTGTTTTCATCCAGAATTATTTGCTAGCATCTACTGAGTTGCAGCCAAAATAGTGAAGCACTCAGGTTCTAGCCCATTTGTTTATTTCTTAGATAACTCAAAGCTAGATACATACCTTGCTTGTAAGTATTTTAAATTACTTTGTATCTAAAGATATTCACAGAAGTTTCAACATTTGTATGTGAAACTTCACAATTCCATCTCAGATTTTCTTAGGGCAATGGTGTGGGTGTGAGTGTGTGTCAGGGGTTGGGGGTGGGGTCATACCACTTCACTGCCAATAAAATCCGTATTTCTAATATTGTCTCTGATTAACTAACACAGACCCACTTGAAAATAATGGTGTTGTTCATATGTATATTTATCTGCAAGGGGTCAGATACAACTAATGTATTTTTTGTGGAAATGTTTTTAAGAACATGAATTTGCTGGTGAAACAACCAGTGATGACAAACAACAAGAAAATATCCCAACTAAGCATCAGATATGAGACAAAGACTGAAAATAAATAAATAAATAAATTTGCTTGAGTAAAAACTTATTAAAATAACTGTTTAACCCCATCATGACTTTAAGAAATGTATAGAGTAGCAATGCATTTTTAATTTTTTTGACCCATGAGGTTCTATATAGTTTAAACTGTTATCTTAGAAATAGCTTCTTTCTTTGTGTTATACTGCAGTAGCATAAATCTAGCTGATAAATAGGAAGGCATACCCAGAACTGTCAAGGGAGGAGCAAAAAAAAAAAAAAAAGATTGATTTTCCAACATACTTTCCACCCCAATCCAGCAATATTTGTATATATTGACCTGGCTGGCAGCTGTAAGCTATCATATGTGAGGTTTTCCCGGACATGTCCTGTTTTTCCAAAAGAAATGTCAACTGAACACTATTTGAGGCTTCTGTATATTTACCAAGGATTTCTAGTTGCCTGGCAGCCCAGCTGAAGTGTGAGTTCTCAAGCTACTGGAATATTTGCAAGTATTTTTATATCATGTGGACAATGATATGAGAAATGACAGATTTGCAGCAGCTGAAATTGGTCACGTAATATTTTAAACATCAGAGGGAGAGTTTTTATCCCATAAAACATTTTGCCTAATTTTTTATTTAATCATATCGCTAAAGAACTGGACAGTAAAATACAAGTTTGATGTTGATATACTGTTCCTATGATCCATTTCTATTTCTTGACTGCAGTTATCTATATATTACTATAAGTAAGTGGCTTTTAAAAGCATTCGCTGAAATTTTGGAAACGAAGAAAAAAATACCTTTTAGTAAAACCAATAAATGTAGAATTCACCTCTTCAGTACAACATATCTATGAAGCAGTTTATTAAAGACAGAAGATTCTTGTTGATACCACTATGTTTATCTATTAAATTAAACACAAGGAGATAAATACCAATTTTGTTCAAAGGCCATTTTATTCATTTGCTACGTGAACAAGTAAATCAAAGAAATCATTCATCGAAAGATTACCAATGTTTGAAAATTCTTTTCTCCTCCTATGCAAACTTTTTTTTCAGGAATCATACATAAACATGAAAGCTCTGTAAATGTGTCGTGGAAGACAGTTATAGATTGCCTTGATCATTTGCGCAAAACTTAAGTTTAGTATTCAGAATAATGTTTTTGAACTACATGATGAAACAAATTCAAAAACAAAAACGAAAACAAAAACAACAACAACAAAAAACCCCTTGAGTTAAATATTAGAATATACATGAATTTATCTTTTGTCTTTTAATAGTTTATATCTTAACTTCTTTTCCAAATTGCTTATTAAAATCCAGGCAGATGTTACACCTTTAGATGAGATTGTGCATTGATATGGACTTCCTAGGAAATAGAGATCTCTGAAAAAAGTAAGGAGGCTGCATATTTTAAAAAACTTACTTGCTCACCTTAAAGCAAGGAAAAATATCCCCAGCTAAAAGACAAGATTCCTACATTCTGTAACCCCAAGGCACTAAGCGAAGAAGTCACTGCTGAATAATTTACAGACATTTCAGTCATGTACTATCATTCATTAGCAAGTCCTGTGCTTTATTAGTGTGCACAGACACATATACACATAGACTAGGAGTATGTATTTGGTATTTATGACATTCCTTAGACCACAGAAACTTCACAGGTTTTATTTAGTCTGCTCAGCTTTTACATGTAAAAGCAGAGCTAACTGTGATGTGGTCCCCGTTGGTAACTGAAAATTTTCAGCAGTTAAAAGTATCATTAGGACTTACACTGTTTAAATTTTCATTACCTTGGGGACTATTCATTAAACGTAAATTTTACTATCCACAAAAATTACTGGATATTTCTTTACAGATTAGTCTTCCTTTGCATAATGCCACCTACTCACTGAAAATTTAGTCATACTCATGAGGCATCGTTAGTGTGACACTTGTTTAATATTCTACCTTGTTCAATAGGACCAACGCATGTGAAACAGGTAAAAGAAAAGTCTCTAGACCAGACACTCATTATCCTATGTAAACATCATGCTTCTTATTATGTTTATTGCTTATCCAGTAGAAGTAGAGATGTATGTGTAGTACATGTGTCATATTTACAAATTAAACCTCTGGTAAAGAGCCAGCCCTGTGTTGTCTTCAACTTCAGCAATTCATATTTAACAGCAGCTATACATCAGTCCTCTTGGAGAGTAACAATTGTTTTAAGAACTGGTTCATGAACACAAAGATGTGTCCCTGAAAGATACAGGTTTTTTGTTTTTGTTTTTGTTTTTGTTTTGTTTTTCCCCTGGACATGCTATTACTGTAACAGGAGTATTATGACAGTTATGCAAATGATAAAATGCACCTTGACACCTCTAGGCTACCCTTTAAGAAACTGATAATATCTGTAAGTGATTGATAATATCACTTTGCAGCTCCTGCTATAAAAAGGGATTTCTCCTAGCAGAAATCTATTCATTTTTCTTACATCAATGGGTATGGAACTGGGTAAGCCATTGGTCACTGCTGTAAGAAACTTTTCTATAATGGTAAAACTGATGGCAACTGCTAAAAATTCAATAATACAATCAAAAAAACCATACTTGACTAGGTACTTTTTATTAAAAAAATTCATGCCTAGGCGAAAGATAATAGTTGTTTGCAGTCCTGGGCACACTACACTTCTGTTAATGAGAATAACAGTTACGCATGCTTTTTATCACAATCCCCTCTCTCAGGATAGAAGGAAAGTATTTAAATCTTCATAGGCATATGAAGAATTTTAAAAAGGAAAAAGGCATAACAACCTTAACATGAATTTAGAAACCGTGTGTGCTTTCAACTCTACAGTTGAATGATGCTATAAATAATCCATGAAAAACAATGTTTCTTCAACAAAATGAGAAAGTTTTAGAAGAGAGAGAGATAAGGCGTGTACATAGCAGAAGCAAGGTGTGAAAAGCAAGATCTGTATTTAACTTTAAAAAGCTGAGGAAATGGAATTTGAAAAGAATAAAGAGAAATAGATTTCTGAACCATAGTTAGCCTATTAGATGATACTTAAACTTTTTAAAGGCCAACTCCAACTTTTGTAATAGAATTAGGAACCAAATGCAGAACACCAATCTGTTTCAGAAAAAGTCAGCTAGGATAGCCCGAATCATCCTTATTGTTAGATAAAGCTACCACGGTTAACATATGCCCATGGTATTAGTTTAATGGAAATCTATAGTAGCTTCGTTATTAAAAAAAATTCCTGATGAAGGATCACAAACCATCTACAACTATCACTATTAGCACTGAAGACAGAAGGTGTTTGGTAATGCTAGAAACAGATCTGTTCAAATTTGAAACCAATTTCCCTTTACAATACATATAAATATATGATCTTCCCAAGTCTTGATAGAAAACATCTGTGAAGGAAAACAGACAGTTCTGAAATTATTCCATAACATTGACAAGCAGCCAATAAGAAGGTTAATTTTGAATTGTCAGTAAAGGTTTAATCACACAGTGGATCAAAATCATGACAATATGTCTGTGCAGTGGAGACATGGGAAGACGTTTAGGATAAGAAAAGGAAACACCAAGACTGAATTCATAGTAAATACAAAAGAATTCCTGAGCTGAAAAAAATAATCAAAATAAAACTAACAATGAAATAGCACATAAGAAATCAAATCTTTGGGCTCTCAGATAAGACAGACTACATAAGAAAACAATTAAATTTCAGTATATTGCCTTTAAAATTAACATTGAATTGTTTTAAATCTGATAATACTCAACTTAAAAATATAATTATCAATTGAAAAGGAAAAACATCCTCAAAGTAAGAACAAGAACACTGGAAAATGTACGCTGCTTATCAAATAGACTCCTTGCTCCCAGCACTAAGCTGCTATCAAAACCACCTTTAAGATAAAAGAAGCTCTGATAAGATATTATGTCCCTTGAAGGATAAACTTTAATTAGGGTACTGTTTTCTAAGGATGCAGTGCCCTTATTTTTGATTTATTACAAACACTAAGAGATAACTTACTCTTAGTCTAATATTGTTCTTGGTCAATTACCTGTCCATATCCATCATTTCATTCTGGTCTTTCAAGATTTCTAAAGCCCAGCTAAGGACAGGAAAAAGGTTTATCCTTACAGAGAAAGGTTCTACTCATTTTAAGAGGTAATTGCACTGAAAAGATAAGGTATTATCATCATCTAGTAGTTGGCTTCACTGAGTTTGGTGCCTGTGTCCTAGGCTAAGACACGCATCAATCAGAGACATCTAACATATCTTTCAAGTCCAGTATTCACTGAAGTCTGCATGTAAGTCCCTAAACAGCCCCACTTTAGCACCTGTTCTTGATAATCCACCTAATGCCACATTTTAATGTGTTGTGTAGGAACCACTATGCCTTCCCCTGCAGATATGGACACATAGAAAGGCTCAAATCTAATCTGTTGAAGTAGTTATATTTACTTTTATTTATTTATTTGTTTATTTATCTTAAAATCCAGTATACCAGAGTACAGGTTTAGTCCACCTGAGAGCACACTGCATGTCTCAGTATTGAGCAACAAGGCCTTGGCTATCAACAGAGAGTATCTGCTGCTCCCTTAATCAACTTTGGTCTGCTTTGATTTAGAAAAAAATAATCTCTGGGAGTTTGAGCAACATGATCTAGCAGGTGTCCCTGCCTATGGCAGGGGAGTTGGAACTAGATGACCTTTAAAGGTCCCTTCCAACCTAAACCATTCTGTGATTCTATAGACACTGGAAGCACACCAATTGATAATTAAGATACAACCAGACACTTAAATAGATCAGCCACAACTTTCTGAAACATTAGTAGCCAACTGCTAAAACACACTGATGATGTTTTTGATGGCATTAGTTATGAAAAAACAAAGCCAAAAGCCCATGGAAAATAAACCAGACAATCAACCACATGGATTTTTGGGAATATAACATCAAATTCCTAATGTGAACTTGGATGAATGACCTCCGAAAAAATACTAGAAGCTTGAGTGGGTGGGAATACTCTAAGAAAATACCGAATTTCTTACTCTCCTGACCTTACTTTTCTCATGGCATCTTGAAATACTTCACTGCAGCCTTCAATTCTGAGATTTTTTGCTATGGATCCCTTGGTGTTTTGGACTGGAATAGTGATGGGTCCTCTGTTTGCTGCCAGACGCGGGTAAGTAAATTCTGAGTGCTTCTCATATTTCATATCATTTAGCATGACTACATTGCTCACTAGGATTGATAAGGGATAATATATGGCAAAGGAAAAACAAGTGGCAGGAGATCCATCTCAAATAAAGCATGTGCTACAGCGCTCCATAGAACAGGTAGCACATTATGTGTAGGAAATCACATAAAGAGAATAAGCTTGCATAGGTACAGCAATACATTAGATGACTTTCATTTTCATCATAATATTTGGGTCTGCTAAGTAAGATGCAGATGAATCTAGATTAAATAAGTAGGGCTATCAGAGGGCTGAATGTGGCAGGTTAATCTGTAAATTTAGAGCTACAGTGATTTCCTTTTATTTTTCCTAACTGGCTTTCTTTTTCCAGTACGCAGGTGCTCAGTTGCCGTCCTGAACTAAAAGGGGGCATACTATGCAAGGCTCCAGAGTCTATTGGTTCTTCGCCTCTGATGGGCTGCATATGTGCTACTGATACTCATTCTCACCTACAGGAATCTGATATTAGGAGATCATGTGTCTTGCTAAAATTAAAAAAAAAAAGACTAGAATTCAGAAATCCGTACTCACTATACCAGAGCATATCTGTGGATTAAATCAAAATTCTCTTTATGATAATATATCATTAAATGACACTGAATTTGTGCAGAGGATTTTATGCTCTAATGCTACCTCAAGCTCCTTTTCATCGTTTGAATTTAGTCTTTTAGTTACTCTAATAGGTTTAGATTAGCTAAGTTGAAATATTCAGCATGGACGCTCTATCATATTCATTTTGCTGATCCTTTGAGATTGGTGCAGTTAACATTTTTCAAATCTCATTCATGAAGAGCTTTATGTGAGCATAATGTTACTATATATTAAATCCAGCTAAAAGTGACATAGTTTAATGCTTCATAAATTCTCCCGTTTGCCAGCCAACCACACTTAGCAAGCTTAGATGACAAGGTGATCTGTACACCATTGCTCATAGTGATTTATGCTGAAGGTTTGTAATTAAATTCCTTTCTTTTAGTAAGTTCCATGACCAGCATGCATAGCAACATACCATCAGCCCTCAAACTTTAGAGCTACACTAATTTTATCTGTTGACACAGTAACAGGTTACATAGAGTATGTGCTGGCAGCCCAAAGAAGCAGAAGTAAACACTAAAGTCTGCTTTACTGGGAAAGATATAAGACAGTATGGCTCAAAGTTCATAGATCCAATCTTCCTATATTAACTTTGTGAGACCTGAAACTCTAGGGAAAATGGCAAAGCTATAGGAAAGAAAAGATGGGATGTACAGACACTTAGGTTAGCAGAGATCATAGATATACTGTTATCACGAATTCTCACAATATGAAATTTGCAAGGATTGTTGATCCCCCTCTCTTATTCATATACACAAAGTGCTTCAAATCTATCAGGAGATCAGAAAGAAGCAAACAAACAACAAATACTCCCTGTGTCCCTTGGACAAAAAATTTACACTCAAAATGCATCTCATCTGCTTGCTAACACAGGTTACTAGGATTTCATTGCCACAGGATGCCTGCCTCTGAACTGGCATCCTATTGTGAAAAAGAATGTAGTCCTTGATGCTGTCCTGATCTTTGGTCTCTGAACAGCTCCACCTCATATGTTGCCTGTTCTACAACAGTGACAGGAGTTTCGCTCCACTGAAAAAATGAAATAGGTGGCAAACAAAGGAAGATTCACATTTAAGGAAGATATCTGTAGATTCTGGAACAAGACTATCAAAAATTCCATTGCCAAAATAAAAAATGGCCTGCATCTTCATTTTAATTTAAGGCAAAGCCCCTTTCTTTAATACAGCTTTTTTTTTGTAATAGTCTTTCTGAGCACACCAGTTTCTCATGCTCTACATACATATGCATTCATCATCTACTTTCCAATGATAAATTTAAGCTTACTGCTGTCAGCTGTTACTTATAAAGATCTTGACAGATCAATGTTATGCAAATTAGCAGTTAGGCTATTATAATTATTTTTTAGAAAATATCTTCTAATTGCTGCCTGTCCTGCAGCATGGTTCCCCAAGATGCATTGTGTACATTGCTATTATAACATCCATCAAGATATACTTCCGTAAGTGTTTATACAGTGGACATTTTATTGAAAGTGGAATAATCCTTCATGATAGAAACCTCTTCATAACATAATTGTGAACTTTGTCATTACATTTCACATAACATTTAGTATGTATTTTCTTACGCCGGTGACTTCCACTATTTTAAACAAACAGAAAAATGTAATACATAAAAGATTAATATGCAGGTTGTTTTATAAGTATGCAATTACTACTTTTGATAATAGAATAGAATAGAATAGAATAGAATAGAATAGAATAGAATAGAACAGAATAGTTTAGTTAAGTTGGAAGGGACTTTCAAAGATCATCTAATCCAACTGCCTGACCACTTCAGGGCTAAACAAAAGTTAAAGCATGTTAAGGAGGACATTGTCCAAATGCCTCTTGAACACTGACAGCCATGGAGCATCAATCACCTCTCTAGGAAGCCTGTTCCACTCTGTGACCATCCTCATGTGTTGTGGTTTAACCCGGCAGGCAGCTAAGCACCACACAGCCGTTCACTCACTCTCCCCCCACCCCCCCAAACCACTGGGATGGGGGAGAGAATCGTGAAAAAGAAAAAAACCTCGTGGGTTGAGATAAAGACAGTTTAATAGGACAGAAAAGAAAGGGAAAATGATGATAATAATAACAATAATAATGATAATAGTAAAAGAATATACAAAGGAAGTGCACGCAATGCAACACACAATGCAATTGCTCACCACCCGCTGACCGATGCCCAGCCTGTTCCCGAGCAGCGGCCCCCCCTTTGCCCCAGCCAGCCCCCCCTGTTTTATTGTTCAGCATGACGTCATGTGGTATGGAATATCCCTTTGGTCAGTTTGGGTCAGTTGTCCTGGTCCTGTCCCCTCCCATCTTCTTGTGCACCCCAAGCCTCCTCGCTGGCAGGGCAATATGAGGAGCTGGCAAGTCCCTGGCTCTGTATAAACACTGCTCTGCAGCAACTGAAAACATTACCATTATCTTCATCAAAAAATCCAAAACACAGCATTGTGTGAACTTCTATGAAGAGAATTTAACTCTATCCCAGCCAAAACCATGACATCATGGTAAAGAAATTTTTCCTAACGTCCAGTCTGAATCTCCCTGGCACAGCTTCGTGCCATTCCTGTGCATCCTGTCATCGGTTACCAGGGAGAAGAGACCGGCACCTCCCCCTCTACTTCCCCTCCTCAGGAAGTTGTAGAGAGCAGTGAGGTCTCCTCTCAGCCTTCTTTTCTCCAGACTGGACAGCCCAAGTGTCCTTAGCCTCTCCTCACAGGACATGCCTTCTAGCCCTTTCACCAGCTTTGCTGCCCTCCTCTGGACGCTTTCAAGTACCTTAACATCCTTTTTAAATTGTGGAGCCCAGAACTGCACACAATATTCAAGGCGAGGCTGCAGCAGTACTAAATAAAGCAGGAGAATCACCTCTTTTGGTCAGTTGGCTATGCTATGTTTAATGTACCCCAAAATGTGGTTTGCCCTCTTGGCTGCCAGGGCACACTGCTGGCTCAAGTTGACCCTGCTGTCAGCTGGCACCTTCAAACCTCTTTCTGCAGAGCTGCTCTCCAGCCACTCATCTCCCAGTCGGTACCTGTGTCCGGCGTTACTCCATCCCAGGTGGAGAACCCGGCATGTACCTTTTTAGAACTTCATGCCATTGCTGATTGCCCAGTGCTCCAACGTATCTAGATCCCTCTGCAAGGCTTCTCGTCCCTCCAAGGAGTCAACAGCAGCTCCCAGTTCAGTTTCATCATCAAACTTGCTGAGGATACGTTGCTCTCCTGCATCCACATCATTGGAAGCATATATATGTCATATATAAAAACAATGGTAATTAAACTGATGTCAATTTGTCAGTAATATTTTGGATGCAATAAGAATTCACGTAGGATTTTTAAAGGGCTAACAGAGGTAAAAAGGAATGCTTATTAAGTGTTATAGGTAATTACATATTTAAATTAGTTGAGGGATGCTTATTACAATCATAGTGCTCCTTCTGAATATTACACTCCTTCCTCATCAGACATGTAATGTGCTCTCCACATTCACATATTTTTTATAAAACCTTTGCAAGTGGAAACTTAACATAAAGCATATCCAGTATCACTTGTCTGCTTTTTAAGCCCAAGGAAAAAAATTCAAAATTTATAGAAATTAAATTTGGGGGTAAATCCTATTCAGAAGTAAGCGTCATTAATGCTCAATATTGCATGTAAATATTTTAGAACAGACGTTGACTCAGACATTAACGTTGCTTAGGCCAGCTCTTTGGTACTTTACATCAGCACATGATTAACATTTGTCCCTTTATTTAACTTCGAAACCTAAAAGCACAGTTTCCATATAGAAAACTCTTGGGAATATTAGCCACAAGGTTTAATTCACTTTCTTTTTGAAGTTGTGGATTCCTCATCCCTGGAAGTGTTCAAGGTCAGGTTGGATAGGGCTTTGAGCAACCTGGCCTAGTGGAAGGTGTCCCTGCCCATGGTGCGGGGGTTGGAACAAGATGATCCTTAAGGGCTCATTCCGACCCAAACCATTCTGTGATTCTTCACAGAATCACAGAATGGTTAAGGTTGGAAGGGACCTCTGGAGATCACCTAGTCCAACCCCGCTGCCAAGCAGGGTCACCTAGAGCACGTTGCACAGGATCACATCCAGGTGGGTTTTGAATATCTCCAGAGAAGGAGACTCCACAGCCTTCTGGGCAACCTATTCCAGTGCTCTGTCACCCTCGCAGTAAAGAAGTGTTTCCTCATATTCAGCTGAAACTTCTTGTGTTTCAGTTTGTGCCCACTGCCTCTTGTCCTGTCACTGGCACCATCGAAAGGAGTCCAGCCCCATCCTCCTGACACCCTCCCTTCAGATGTTTATGCACATTAATGAGATCCCCTCTCAGTCTTGTCTTTTTTAAGCTAAACAGGCCCAGCTCTCTCGGTCTCTCCTTGTCTGACAGATGCTCCGGTTCCCTAGTCATCTTAGTAGCCCTCCGCTGGGCTTGCTCCTGTAGCTCCATGTCCCTCTTGTACCGGGGAGCCCAGAACTGGACACAGTACTCCAGATGTGGTCTCACTAGGGATGAGTAGAGTGGGAGGATAACTTCTGTCGACCTGCTGGCAACACTCTCCCTAATGCACACCGGGATACTATTGGCCTTCTTGGCCACAAGAGCACATTGTTGGCTCATGGTTAACTCGTTGTCCGTAAGGAATCCCAGGTCCTTCTCTGCAGAGGTGCTTTCCAGCAGGTCAACCCACAGCCTGTACAGGGGCAAGGGGTTATTCCTCCCTAGGTGAAGGACCCTGCACTTGCCTTTGTTGAACTTCATGAGGTTTCTCACCACCCAACTCTCCAGCTTGTCCAGGTCCCTCTGAATGGCAGCACAGCCCTTTGGTGTACCTGCCACTCCTCCCAGTTTTGTATCATCAACAAACTTGCTGAGGGTGCCCTCTGTCCCTTCATCCAGGTCACTGATGAATAAGTTGAACAAGACTGGACCCAGTTCTGACCCCTGGGGGACACTGCTAGCTACAGGCCTCCAACTAGACTCTGCACCGCTGAGCACAACCCTCTGAGCTCTGCCATCCAGCTAGTTCTCAATCCACCTCACAGTCCACTCATCTAACCCACACTTCCTGAGCTTGCCTATGAGGATGTTATGGGAGACATTGTCAAAAGCCTTGCTGAGGTCAAGGTAGACAACATCCACTGCTCTCCTCTCATCTACCCAGCCAGTCATCCCATCACAGAAGGCTATCAGATTGGTTAAGCATGATTTCCCCTTGACTGACTACTCCTGATCACCTTCTTCTTCTCCACGTGCTTGGTGATGACCTCCAGGACAAGCTGTTCCATCATCTTTCCAGGGATGGAGGGGAGGCTGACTGGCCTGTAGTTTCCTGAGTCCTCCTTCTTGCCCTTTTTGAAGACTGGAGTGACATTGGCTTTCACATCATCCAGTCCTCAAGAAAATGAAGCTGTGCCATTCACCTGTGCAATTTCAATGCTTTGCTAGGAGTTAGAAACCTCGTACTGATAAGTAATACCTTCATAAAGATATGAATGTTATTCAAATGAGAGCTTAATCCCATTCCTTCATGTGATGGAGCTGTAGTCCCTGGTTAAGCTATTTTTTACTACAATATAGCATTGAGAAAGAATTATGAGTAATTCAGAAGGTCGAACCATGGATACAAAGACAGTAAGGAAAGCCAATAGTCAAGAGCCACAACAATGAGGGTTACAGATGCTACAAGTAAAGAATATGGTGGTTAATTGTCAAAAACCTCCTATGTGTACCCAGTCTTAAGTCTGATCTGCATCAGTAAAAAGCCCTTCTGATTTTCTTTATGTTTCATATGGTTAAAATGCAACAAAATGGAACAGAGAGAGAGAGAAATGGCACTGGTGGGGAGAAAGACAGAACATAGTATTTCCTTCTAGCTTCAGACATAAGATCATCCAAAAAAACCCACAAAATAATCTTAAGCACGTTTCAGCTACAAGGAAGATCCAGACATAAATCTCATCTCCAATGGAAATTGGTAAAACAGAAACTAATTTGGGGCTTATTTATGCAAAAGAGCATAAATAAGGGAAAGTGAAAACAATTTCTGCATCTTTCAGATTTGGTATTAACAATATCTGTAGTTGTACCAACATATGCAAAAAAATATATACGCAGAAATACCCTTTTGTCTTGATATTCTATTGAAAGACAAACATAGAAAATCATAAGAATGTCACCTCAATCATGGTTAGTTATCACAGAAGCATAGGGTAATTTAGGTTGGAGGTCATTTAGTGCAATCCTCTCCTCCAAGCAAACACAATTTCAAACTTAAATCAGGTTGCTCAGGGTCTTCTCCAGTCAAGTTTTAAAAATCTCCAAGGACGGAGATTCCACAACTTCTCTGAGCAACCTGCTCTGGGGATTAATCACTCTCACTGTGATCCCCCTCTGCCCTGCCCCTTTATATCAAATCAAAATTTTCCTTGTTCCAAACAACTTGTAATTGCTATCTTTTGTTCTACTCATATCTTACAGAGAAAAATTAGTACCTCTGCTAAATTAATTTCAACCAAGATCACCTTTTAAAATGAGATATTGTGGAAAATTGCTTTATGATGTTATTTAGTAACCATAGAGTTATTAAAACCCATTGTTTTGTCCGTCTCCCCCTGCTGTTTGGAAAGTACTGTATGGAGTAAATAGACCAGGGAATAAGCACAGTACTATTTGTGTGAGCTTGTTTGTCCATGGGATTATTTCTTTTTTTTTCCTGATAAATCTCTAAGATGCTTTTCTTACCCAGTGTTTGCTGTCATTAGTATAGGAAATAAAAGAAGATGCTATGTAATGTACATGGAAAAAAATAAATACATAAGTGGAATAAACATAAAACTGAGAAACACTGAGAACTGAGTTACTTTAAGTAAACTTCAGCGTGAGATATATTTTGGATATGACAAAAGTGCTCTTTCATATGTGAAGTAGAAAGAGCATTGCTTAGAAGTGTCACTTTGTATTTCTGCCTATATATATTTTTGCATATGTTGGTACAACTACAGATATTGTTAATACCAAATCTGAAAGATGCAGAAATTGTTTTCACTTTCCCTTAGAACAAGACATGAAATATTCACATTATTGTCAAAACTCTGCCCAGCTATTATGGTGGTTTTACCTTGCTGAGCAGCCAAACTCCACCACAACCGCACTCTCACTCCCCCTCCTCAAAGGAAGAGGGGGAGAAAATACGATGGAAAAGGGCTCAAGGGTTGAGATAAGGACAAGAAGGTTACTCACCAATTACCATCATGGGCAAAAGAGACTCAACATAGGAAGATTAATATAATTTATTACTATCACTAGCAGACTAGAGCAGTGAGAAACTAAAAGCAAACTAGAACCACCTTCCCCTCATCCCCTGTCTTCTACCTCCTCTCCCTGAGCGGCACAGGGGAATGGGGAATGGGGGTTGTGGTCAGTCCATATCGCATCATCTCCGCTGCTCCTTCGTGGTCAATCTCTCTTCCCCTGCTCCAACATAAAGTCCCTCCCATGGGATGCCATCCTTCCTGAATGGATCCTGCGTGGGCTTCCCACAGGCTGCAGCTCTTCAAGAACTGCTCCAATATGGGTCTGTACCATGGGGACCATCCTTCAAGAGCAAGCTGCTCCAGCATGGGTCCCTCACAGGTGGCAGGTACCACCAGACCTCCTGTTCCTGTGTGGGCTTCTCTCCATGGGCTACAGGTCCAGCCCAGAGCTTGCTCCTGTGGGGGCTCTCCATGGGTTGCAACCTCCTTCAGGCCAGATCCACCTGCTCCACTGTGGGCTCCTCCATGGGCTGCAGCATGGAGATCTGCTCCACTGTGGTCCTCACCACAGGCCGCAGAGGAACTTCTGCACCAGCACCTGGAGAACCCCCTCCCCCTCCTTCTTCACTGACCTTGGTGTCTGCAGGGCTGTTTCTCACTCCTCTCTCTCCCAGCTGCTGTTGTGCAGCAGTTTTTTTCTCTTCCTTAAATCTGCTCTCACAGAGGTGCAAACAACATTGCTCATTGGCTCAGCTCTGGCCAGCAGCAGGTCCATTTTGGAGCTGGCTGGAGCTGGCTGTTATCTAACATGGGGCAGCTTCTGGAATCTTCTCACAGAGGCCACCTCTGTGACCCCTCTGCTACCAAACCATTACCACATAAACCCAATACAACTATAGACCAGAAAAAAATTGGGGGAAGCATATGCTACTTCACAGTTGTTTCAAAAAGCATGGCAAAATACTCACAGCCATGAGTATATCACTTTCAGGATGCGATCATATAGGGTTTTTTAAAATGGCAGCAGAAAAGCTCTTTTTTTTTTTTTCTTTGTGGGCTTATTTTGTTTGCAGCTAATAAAAGGGATTTTATTTAGTTAAAAGCATGTAAAACAAATGCAAAAAAAGTCAATAACTGCCCTATATACAGATCCCAAGTGCCTGTATTCCACAATGAAAACAGATGGTTGCTCATGGGTTTTTAAAATAGGGTTTCTGTTATGGAAACAAAGCAAGCCAATGAGAAAGTTCCCACAGAGCAGCAGGGCCAGATAAATTTAGTCCTCATATAGGTGAAGGGAGAAATATAAAATGAGTTCTGCTCTTTCCCTCTCATTCAGACTCTTCCACTTGAAAGAGATTGCTATTCCAGTAGAATAACAATAGAAGTTTTTGCTTTTAATTTTTTATTTACAAAGAATACACATGGAGTCCCATTTCTGACCATAAGACATTTTCCAGGCTTAGAATGATTTACATGCAAGTATTAAAAAAAAGAAAGAAGATTCCCTCTCCCTCTTAAAGTATTAGCTTAGCTCAGCATGCTAAACATGAAATAAAATATAGAAACAACAAAACCTCAGTACTCAAACATAGCAACAACAAAACCTCAAACAACATTTAGTAAGACTGATGGGCATCCTAAAATTTTTGAAGTCATACAACCTAGTTATGTTGTGTCCCAAAATCTTAACTTGAAGAGTAAATGACTGAAAAAAATATCTTTATGCATACTAGGGAGTCTCTTAAACCATATCGGAACAGCTTAACAGAATAGAAACCATCTACACAGACAGCCATTATGTACGGGCTTTCTTTAACTAAATTCACTGCAAAATAATTTTTAAAAAGACCAGTTTTTGGAAGGGAAGTTATGAGGGCAAGAGGGGAAACAAATGCAGTCAGGGCATTTATATCACTTTTCCAGCACTGAATGGTGAAATTAAGCAAAACTATACACTCAGGTATGCATGCACTTATATACAGGAGCTCTAGGTAATAACCTACCTAGATATTATGAAATCAATGAAAAATTCCCAGAAACATCAGTGAAGCTAGGAAATTAAAAATGCTAGAAGAGGGGGAAAAAATATCAGATTTTAGAAAAAAGCTTGGTTTTAATATATTGGTAAATATATAGACCCAAAAAGAGAGGAAAAGGACTGTCTGAGTAAAAATTAGTGTATGTTTTTTTCAGGAAATAGGCACAATTAGTTTCAGTATGTTTATAATTCTATTAATCTAATTTTTTTTTTGTCAAGTGAGGATGGTTTCTCTATTGAAGTAAGCAAAATTTTTCTCCCTTCTCCAAGTTTTTGGAAGTAAAAGGTGTCAGTAATATTTTAAGATATCCTGAATGAATTAAAATTGCAATTAGTGGGGCTGGGAAAGGAGACTAGTTAAATAGGAAACATTTATTATTTCAGCTACATGCAAATGTCCAACAAAATGAGGAATCTAAATATTATATCACTGGGACAGAGTGAAGCAGCATACACAAAGCATCGCTTTTCAATCTCATGGTTCCATTATCTTTGGAGCCCATATCCAAAGATACAACAACAGAACTTCCATGGAACATGATTTCTATGTTTACTGGAATGATTAAAATAAAGCTTCCTGTAAGTCTGTTTTAAACTGTGTTGTTAGGGTGCAAACCCGGTAATTCCTTCATTTAGACAAGTCAGTAAACCATGTCAGAATCATGACCAACTAAATCTTGTCAAGAAAGTTCCAAGAAAAGCTGAAAAATGTTACTTCTTAAACTCCTTAGATTTTTTTTTTTTTTCAGTTTAAATGAATGCTTAGCTTAAACATCAAGCCTCACTAGATCAGTTTTTTTTTTAAACTGAAATTTGGTTGTCTGGAAATGCCACTAAAAGAGGAATAGCGATGTTTAATTGAAGATGATACCTCTGAAGCCTGTGAAACTGAAGCTGAAAGACAGTTGTAACACCAATTTGATGAAAAGAGTATGAGATAAACCATTCTTCTTTATACAGTTCTCTTTGCCTGCATTGTGCCTAGATTGCTTTATTTTCCTTTATTATGAATATCCTATAATGTTTTTGAGTCATAAATTAGTGTATGTATTTGTTTAAGTGATAACACATATGCATCCTTATTTCTAATAAGTATTTCCTCAAATAACTTGACATAGTCTTGGATTGTAAAGGCAGGTTTTCACAAAACTACTCCCAAAAAAGTAAACTGAGAATATTGAGACATGCTGAGTAAAGTGAACCATTTAGACAGAAAATGGTTAACTCTCTATAAATGAGGATTCTGAAAGACTGGTGCTGTTCAGGGCTATTTTTGTAAAACAGACTATATCACTTGGTATGAACAATAGTTGTATGCATCTGATGATTAATCCCTGTTACCTCTACTTTATATCATATTTTACTTCTTGATTCCTTAGTTTGACACTGATGTGAATCAGATGCTGAAGTTTGTCTTTTACATTTCAGTACTTTTTTACAAGCAAAATGCATTAAGAGTTAATACGTTAGCGAACACATACAAGCCATATATCACAGATTCATATATATTCCTTTTAAGGGAACTTTGGAAACACTTTTCTGTACTCCATTACGATCTTCAAAATAGAAGATTAGAGAACTGTAATTTTTGTCAAGTTAGAACTTCTGATGCAAAACATGAGTGTGTACCATTTCTTTATACACTATCCCAGGATTAAAAATGAGGCATGAAGTCTGATACACTCTATGGACATGGTAGAACTTGGAAGCTCCATGCAATGACTTTTTAGTCAGTGGAGCAGTGGACTGATTGATTGCAGCAGTTGTTTCCTCTGTTTATTTGGAGATGCACTCTGGTGTACATCACCATGCAGATGTGAGCCTAGCATTTCAAAAAGCAGTTGCTTAAAAATTGAAAAAACAATCTTTCCACTCTTAGTACTGAAAGTCCTTTCTTATCAAAACAAATAAATGAACAAAACCAGTCTTGGTTCCTGTCATTGAACTAAAGCAAAAATCCTTCTGGGGACTGACCATGCTGATAACACTTAGCAGTGAGCTCTGATGCTACTTTCTTACAGACACATGAAATCAAGCATCATCAACCACAGAAGTCTGTTTTGTTATGGAAGACTCTGTGCTCTTGGACATGCTTGTGTATAATCCCTGCTGATGACAATACAACTTACATGCTTATATTGAGAAAAGACACACCATTCTCCCTGCCCCTGCCTTAGCAAATGCATGCTGGCTGCTTCCACAACTATTAGTACTATTTTCTTAAAGACACTCATTCATTTAAATATTTCAGTAATACTGGAAATAGAAGAAGAATATTATTCAGAGGAAGGAGAACTAAAATGATTGACAAAGCACCAAATTCATTATTTACTTGGTGGCTTTAATTTAATTCTGCTGCATTTACAGGTAAATTCACCGCAGCACAAGACAGAGGTTCTTGGCCTTAGGGGTGAAAAATACACTTGATACAATTCATCTTAAAAAAAAAAAAAAGCCAGAAACATTATACAGCATGCTTTTGCAGCCAAAAGTTGGTAAATGAAGCATCAGGATCAAACCACACTATCAGACCACAGTGTTCTGCATTGCCAGTATGAGACAAAACATATCCCACTTTATCTGTATTTCTATAAAGGACATATACCTCAGGTATGCAGGAAAGTTCTGCTCTACAGAAATAATCCCCAAAGCTGAGAATCTGTAGAGACATCACCTATCTCTTGCTCACATCATCAATTCTGCTCCTTGATGAATCCCATTCCCAAAAACTATGGTTTATCATGAGGAAGCCTGCAGAAGCCATCTGGCTCCATTAGTAATGTAATCTGCATTATAATCAGGTGTAACCACAAAGCAGTTCTGCAGTGCTGGAGGAAGAATTTTTACCTTCAATTAATGCTATCAACAGCAGAGATCTCAATATCTCTATATGTAATCCTTCAATTTGCAGTCATTCTAGATGACTGGGCACAACTACACAACTAAATATATATAAAGGGTTAATCTTTCAGAAACAGATTATAGGTCCTCATTTATGCAACACACTCTTGGGGGAGATCATATCCTACTTGAAATGGCAATTTTAGAAATACCCCTGTATGTAGAAACCTACCGTGTATGTGTATATATATATATGCAAAACAAAACACTGGAAGCATTAAGTCTTAGCAACATGAAGAAAAAGTTCTTTTCTCCTTACTGTTGTCGTCTACATTGAACTTGCACACTTGTTAGTTGCAGCCTTCAGGCTTTTGAATTTTAGGAGACTGACAGAAGCCATGCCTGAATCACAAAGTCTGAGGAACTATATCTTTCATGTGGGCATGTATACATCCAACATATTAATACTTCTTTTACACATGCATCCCAAAGTAGTGGGCTTGTCCAGCATTGCCCAGTAGCTGCAAGGAAAACCAAAGCCTAGAGAGCAGTAAAGATCACTGTTTCCACACATATATCTGTTGTGGTTTAACCCCGGCAGGCAGCTAAGTGCCACACAGCCGCTTGCTTACTCTCCCCAGGTGGGATGGGGGAGAGAATCAGAAAGGTAAAAGTGCGAGAACTCATGGGTTGAGATAAAAACAGTTTANATGGAATATCTCTTTGGTTGGTTTGAGTCAGCTCTCCTGGCTGTGTCCCCTCCCAACTTCTTGTGCACCCCCAGCCTCCTCGCTGGCAGGGCAGAATAAGAAGCAGAAAAGTCCTTGGCTCTGTGTAAGCACTGCTCTGCAATAACTAAACACATTGGTGCATTATCACAATTTTCATCAAAAATCCAAAACACAGCATTATGTGAGCCTCTACAAAGAAAATTAACTCTGTCCCAGCCAAAACCATGAAAATATCAAATCCTGTTCAGGGGAAATTTCCAGAGACAATACTAGGAAATAAGAATTTTAAGGTGCCTTTTCATTTCCAGAACCTTAGTTGCTGTGTTTGCAACAATACCTATTTTATTTATATTGCTGATAACCTAAGAGATGAATGATGTAATTTCTGCTTCTTTAATAATTGCTACATCACAATAAAATATTTAAAATAGCCGTATAATAATATTTTAACTTACGATGTATAAGACTGAACTGCATGCTAACTTTCTATGTGAGTAACTTGACAAACATAGGAGATATGCTGAAGTGTCTACCATATCAGCAGAGCAAATTAAAGGAGTCTTAAGATCACAATCTGTATTTGTCTAAGTTCCTTAAAACCCTACTCTGTATTCCACAGTAAGGTAGAGGGACAGAGTAATAAGAGCAAAGGGTGATCTGGTTATCTGTGGGAATTTTCATGTGTCGTTGAAGAAGTAATAAGGCATACCAAGAAGCCCCAAAGCCCTCATTTTTCCCACTTCACCCTCATTGGGGTGTTTGTCTAGTCTAATTTACAAATGGTAGTTGTGGTTCTGTGCCCTGGAGGTTTTTGTCCCCCACCATTCCTCATAATCTTGAGGTAAGTGCAACAAAGAACTGCAACTAAATAAAAAAGCGGTTATATAACACAATTAAACAAAAATTCACTTTCCTTAAAACAAGATCTGTTACATTCAAATAGGTTTCCTTTAAAATTCCATGTTCTGTTTAAAAAAAAGGTGAATAATAAAGGTATGCAGTATACCTTGCATACTGTCCCATATATTAACATACTAATTAAAAACCCTTCCTTGAAGAATATTAAAGCATTTTGAAGATTCATAGATTTAGTCTGAGGCAGATGTTTTGCACATTGATTTTCAGAGGATAATTAATCAGTTAGGATAATCAAAGACTCTAAAATTTCCAAAGTACAGTCAGAATATGCTCAGTTTGTTCTTCATGCCTATATTCCCCATCCAGTTGGATGTTATAAATACACTTCTGCTGCCTCACTAAGTGATAAAATAATTTTGATCTGCAGGTGCACTATTAAAGGCTGTTTCAAATGCACCTATATAACATACAAATCTCCCTTTTGGGAATATGTCCCTGCAATATTTTGAGGATTTCAGGAGAAAAAAAGAAAAGAAAAGAAAAGAAAAGAAAAGAAAAGAAAAGAAAAGAAAAGAAAAGAAAAGAAAAGAAAAGAAAAGAAAAGAAAAGAAAAGAAAAGAAAAGAAAAGAAAAGAAAAGAAAAGAGAAAAAAGAAAATGAGAGTTATCTTGATATCCATGTGGCCTAGACTTTAATGTTTGAAGGTTTATTAGTTTCTTTCTCAAAGAAAAAATATTCTGTGAAGAGGAAGTCACAGAATGGGAAATTGCTAGCAATGCTTTTCTCTTTTCTTCTGTCTTTCAATAATATTAATCTTTAGTTATTTTTAATACAGTAGTACATTTAGGGAGAACAGTTGGCAGTTAATATACAGATGTAAAGAGGATTCCTTTTCAGCCTACTGTATACTTTATGAAAGGGAAAGAATGAAAATAATTTTTCTATGCAAAACTGTATGTCTGGGATTTAATAGGCATGGAATTTTTACACAAACTCCTACCAGCACACTCAAGGGTATAAAATCCATTGCATAAATCTGGAATAAAAGGAGCCTAATTGTTATCTTTGAAAAATGCACACTGTTGTATTCTTTCCCTGTTTTATTAATGAATGAAAATGTGGGCAATTACTATTCCTACATGAAGCACTATGTAAATTTCAGACTGAGATGATGAATCTACCAAACCACAGGTGATTAAATGACTGTCATGCATCTATATTCTTGCTTTCATAAAGCTCCACGTTGGTGGCAAAGCTTGTCTTCTTTTTTTTTTTTTGGAAAAACTGAATAGAGTTTTNAAAAAAAAAAAAAAAAAAAGAGCATTTTAATTGTTCCTCTAGTCTTAGCAAGGATGATAAGTTATGAAAGCTCTCTTTTGGTTACTGTCATTATGAAGGTATAGGGACCCAAAAGAAAGAGGTACTTTTTTTTATTTACAAGCCTCCTAAAATCTTTGTCATGACTATACAAAGGCTTAGCATGTATTGGACCTGTTTTTATCTACCCTAGGGAAAATAGACACATTTGATGATAAACCTAACATTTTGATTGAATTAATTGTAATTTATTGGTAACATTCTAGTAAATAAATTTTCATTTAGAAATGTAAACTACATGTTTTGGCAAAGTATCCGTCTACTGTTTCCTAAGAATCAACATGATTCACAGTATTGTCACCTCCAGTAGGAAGAACTGAAACAAGCTACACAGCTATCTCATTCATCATACCCTCTGGCTACCTTAGATCAAATCAGTATAAACTTGAAGTCAATATATATACATCAACCCCTTTTAGGTAACTTCTTGCAACATCTGAGAAAGTGAACATCTCTTCAAATCTGTTTCCCAAACAATTTCCTCTGCCTAAGCCTTCTACTCCATTACTGTTTTTCCTGTTCTTGTAAACTTCAGATGTCCAGGGCTCTGTTCATTTTTTCTCTAGGTCAAGATAAACAGTCTTTGACTTCTCTTAATCCTCTTCCTTTACCCCATTTTTTTTTCTTCCACAGACTCTCTCTTATCCCCAGTTCTTGCAAAAGGACAAATATTAAGGAAGAGAAAAGAAAGTTTTAGTTTAATGCCACCAGCAGGAAAACAGGTTTTAATGACCTCTGGGAGACCAGAGATTCCACTTCAGCCTTAGTCTCAGAATTCAGCTTTCTTTCAAGTTTTTCATTTGTCTAGAGCTCTGGAGCTATGTTTCCAAGATTATAAAGATAAATTTAAATCTACATCATCTATCTTTCTGTGTCTAAATTTTCAGCTCACTGATGGCCTACATGGTTGCGTATCCCCTCTCATATGATGTCTCACATCAGAACATCACTATGAAATATTGGTAACTGGAAGCCTCATCCATCCATTGCTATCTACATATACATCAGAAGAACATTAGGAAAACAATTTAATAAAATGTTCTGTATTGAAATACAGTTTTTATACAGATTAAAATCTGATCACTGATCACAGTCATATATCTCAGTTAACCAAAACAATCCGTTATGGTTGCATTGCAATTCCAAATGAATGACATAATTTCTAAGGTATGAGCTACAAAGCAATAACAACAACAATGACAGAAAGACTGTCTCAGAGCAAAACCAAAAAACCATTGTGATTGCTTTATAAAGGAAAACATAGTATAACAAAGTAGTCTATCAGTTAAGATGACAAAATAAAATGAACAAAAAAGGGACCTTCTTAACTTTGCTTTCCTTCAGTTTAACCTTCTTCATTCATTACTAAAGAAGTATGATCCAGTAGGTATCACTGTTTCCCCAGAGCAACTACTAAACCAGCACATCAGTAAAATACAAAAGCAAATAGTACCGCTAGAATTGTTTTATGGAAACCAGAGCAGGTCTAAATCCCTTGCCATCATTACAAAATCCCATTACAGTTTTCACAAGACTACAGGCCTGTATAGATTCTCTTTGAGCTCTTGTCAGTTCTTCTCTTGCCTCCTCCACAGGGAAGAAACACATTCTGTACTACTGTATGAAAACTTATCATATTAGTCTTCACTTCTTGTATCCATTCAGTTTCCACTAAAATAAATTAGTGTTCAGTATGCAGAATCAAGAATAAATAGAATGATCAACACAATTTAGCATCGTTCACAATCTGCTATTCAATATTAATAGGCATTTGCTAAAGAAGTTTAATCTCTACTCAGTGCAACACAAACAATTCTTGCATTAAATTTTAATTGAACAATGTAAAACATACACAATTGAGTGCTAGCATTTAAGAGAAGCTCTAGTTTTATTGGTATGCCTTCTTTTGCAGTTCACTTTGTAGTGACTTTCTATTCATGACAGTTAGAATATCTTTTAGCATTCAAAACAGCTTTCAGACTCGACTGCACCTTTATATTGTTACAGGTGAAAGCAAATGAAAAGGCCAACTAGGCCCCAGGCTGAGGTTTAGCTAAGAGTATAGGATATGGAAAAATGCTAGACATGACACGAGAAACCGCCAGATGCGTTAGGTAACAAAGTGACAAGCTGACAATAGTTACAGATGGCACTGTGAGGGATGGCAAGATTTCACCAGTGCTTAAGTGGACTAATGAGAGAAACAGTCAGGCTTCACAGATTGCTAATGGAAAACACTGGGTACCTTTGGGAAGTTGAATTTTGCATATAAACTAAAATAATCTAGGTAACAGTATCAGAAATACCAAATCTGGGTGCAGATGTAGCAAAACTGGGACCAATGACGAGAAAGTAGTTACTAGAGAGTTGTTCATTTGGGAGGAGAATGAAGCAGAGAAAGGGAGGTACAAAGGTGGCAAAAAAGAGAGTCAGAAAAAGAGCTAATTAAAAACGCAAACCATGGGATCAGTGCTGTGTAGGGGCACCTGCAGTACAGCTCTGTGTTTTAGCAGTGCAACCTCAATCAGGACAACAGAACTGTGTTCTGCTTCCGTGGCCAGGAGTGGAAGGGAGGAGGTGAAGAGAAGGGTGCATGGCTATCAGAAGGACACATGGACAAAAGGTTGAACATAATGGTATTGCTGTGTTGGTGCCTGTTGCAAGTCTGTTACTGATGAGATCAGCATCTACATCACCACTTCCTAAAATCTACAAAGTTACAAAAATAAATTCAGGCATCAGTGCAGTTCTGTGGCTTTCAAGACCTATATTATGAGGTTTGGTTATGAACAGGATTATTACACAGAGATGGCTTATACAACATCATACAGTTGCATTCTAGTCTCAGGACCTGATGCCTCAGGACACTTACTGAAGTGTTTCCTCTTTGAAATCTGTTGTCCGTTTCCCAGCTCCAAGAAGTATAAACATTACTTATCCTTCCAGATTTAAGGAGCCCAATTGTTTCCAAGAAAATGGAAATAAGGGAAGCTTTTGAACTGCAGAGAAATTTTGTCCAAAGGAAAACAATTTCTTTCTGTCAGTAGGAAGCCAAAAGTAATAGTCTTAACCAGTCATACCATGTACAGCGACAAGAGATTTCTCCTTCTGGAAAAGAATGAAGTAGTTATTTGGTTATACTTTGAGCTTCCTCTTCTCTACTATCTGCTCTTTAATATGCTTCAATGCACAGACTGTCTCCAAAGTCTGCAACAGTCACCATTCAACAGTGAAGTGGACTCATTGCTACTGATATCTAGATGCTATTTCCACCAGCTACTCTCTTACATAGAAACTTTAATGCTTGTGATGAGAAAGTGCACAGAGTCTCTTCAGTACAGGTTTTGTTGCTGGTCTAAAACAGACTCTGTCTGTTTTGTAAGACCACTGAGGAAACTGAGAAAGCACAGAGCAAAAGAGTATAATGAAGAAATGGCTTAAGAGAGAGAAATAAAGAGAGGTTGAGGATTTAACAATGAACACAAGTGGGCAGCTATTTTAAGTACATTATATTTATATTCAGTTTACAGCTGAGTTGAACTGACTAGTAACTTATGAGACACAAAATGTGTTTCAAAATACAGTCTCTGTATTCACAGGATAGTACCTGTCTTCCAAGCAAAATACATAAATCCCTATTGGCTCCTATATTACCCCAGAACAACAACAAACACACACACACAAAAACAAAATGAACAAACAAACAAACAAACAAACAAACAAAACCCACCTGTAATTACAGGCTACTTTCAAAGAAAAGAACTAATACTTTAAGAAATAGTCTGTTAAATGGAAATAAAACATTCTGGTTTGAAAAGACTTTTGGTTAGGATATAAGTTGTCTGTGAGACCATAATGGATAAACAATAGTAGAAGAAGACAGTGTGCTTCTAAAATTATTTATTGCATAGATTAACTTCCATTAAGAGACAGTGGGTACAGTGAAATCACTTGCTAACTTTTAAAATTAATTTATGCCTTTATGAAACATAAGCACATTATGGACAGGATTGAGGCCACATAATTGAAAATGAATTTGGCGTGGAGTGGTATATAGGCTGGGTTGGTTAAGACTTTGGATGACTGTTAATGAAACCATAATGCGAATCAGCATATAAAAAGGTGACCAAACCAGATGCACATTTCATTTACGCAACTAATTCTAAGGTGACTGTATAACTAATGTAATTCCAGAGGTCATTCATGCACAGTCTATTACTGTTCCTTTATCAAGAGTTCAGTAAAGTCCTTACTCAGAACACCGGCACCATTCTAAACAGTGTTCTTCCACAAAACATCCTAACAAAGCTATTCCATTCATTAAAAAAAAAAAAAAAGACAAAAGAAAAAAAAAAAGACAAAACTTCTCTTTCACTTTCTGCATTACACAGTGTGTATAAAACCACATCGCCAACAAGAGCATAGAAAGGACATTAGAATAGTATGTATATATTTTTAATATCTTTAATTTACTAATAGCAAGAAGGGCTTATGTCATGTAACCACCTAGCTTTCCACAGAAGTCATGAAAGGCAATTTGGAAAGCAATAGATTAAAAACATTTACAGTACTGTTTACTGTACATCTTGTATCTTTTTATTGTCCTACATTCTTTCACCATTTAGCAGAACAATAAATCATCAGGAATGAAGTGTAAAACTGATACTCATTTCATTCCTCATAGCTATACCTTGTGATCTGAGAATTTATCACTTGCTTGGAATAGGTTAAAAAAAAGAAAAACAACCCTTACATGCCTTAACTTATGTTAACTGATGTATTGCTTCTAATCCAGGATAGGGAATAATAGAGCTGAGATGATCAGAAATTGGTTAGTGAAGCAACTGCAAGTACAGTTGACAATTTTCTCCCTCCCTCAAAAAAA